>VXBO01007831.1:82360-104740 GCA_013400135.1 Rhinoptilus africanus | reverse complement strand
TTTTTTCTTTTTTTTTTTTTTTTAATCCTTTTAACTGATGATGTGAAGAAAATATCTAGAATTCCATGCATACAACAGTATTTCCAAGTATCTCCATTGTTGTTAATATTAAACAGACAAATAGGAAACAAAAGAAAATCTTTATTTTTACTATATACATTATTAGCAACTGTAATTGAGGATTGCTAGTTAAAATCAGATTAGGTATTCTACTGATTAACTCCTACATTATTTTATCAACTTTAGCACATCAAAACAAACTTGAGCATAGGAAGTTCCACCTAAACATGAGGAGGAACTTCTTTACCTTGAGAGTGGCAGAGCACTGGAACAAGCTGCCCAGGGAGGTGGTGGAGTCTCCGTCTCTGGAGACATTCAAAACCCGCCTGGACGCGTTCCTGTGTAACCTGCTGTAAGGTGGCCCTGCTCTGGCAGGGGGGTTGGACTAGATGATCTACTAAGGTCCCTTCCAACCCTATGATTCTATGATTCTATGATTCTATAAAACACAACTTTACACCATGTCACTACTTACAGAACAAATTATTTTCAAAGTTACTTTTTAAAGTCTGAAATCAAATTAACCATCTGCAAAGTTCAGAATGCAATAGTTCTACCTGACACATTGTTTAATTAAACTTAAAACTGATAAATAGTTACGGTGTTACGAGAGCTTTCTGGCAATCCTTTTGAAATATTATTAATTGTAAGTGGCTGTTTTCTAGTTCTTGAGTGTATTGTCTTATTTCAAAATATTACAGAACAAAGAATCAAAACAAAGTTTTTTACCTGTTCTACCAAATACATGAATATGTCTCAGTTTTTATTATTGTTTCAAAATACTTTACTTTTGCACTTAGCAATACAGCTGATAGACATCTGCACTTTCATTCCACAGTGATTTACAGTGTCTGGCTGTTTTCCAAACTATCTCCATACCTAATAACTGCCCAAAGGTGCAAAAAAAGTGGGATGAAGCTTTGGAGAACTTCCCAGAACTTACTTCTCCAGTAGAATTCTGATTGTAGTACTATTCTTGAAGTTCTGCATGTACTCTTGTACCTTTTGTACTGTTTCTGAAAAACTGGTCTCTATCTTAAGATATTTTTTATTACTCTTCTCTTTTTTTTAGTGTAGTAGAAAAAGGACGACTGCATTCTTTGAGCCTTTAGCATCCTAAAATTGAGGTAGTTAATATGACTTTTCTGTTAAGAAACTTAATTTCTGAAAAATGTACTGTATATGAGAGATACAATTAACAGGTTTGTGGGTAACAGCATAGCAAATAAAACACAAGTAAATAAACAAAAAGATCACCCCAAAAGTCCAAGCACCTTATATGAAAGAAAAATCCTTTATTTAAGGATTGGTAATTGTAATGGTAAGGAATGGTAAGACGATATAAACTGCACAGAACACATATATTCTAGTAAATTTAACAAGGTTACAGTGTGGTACAACCAGTGTCACAGAGACATCCATGCTAACTATTAACAAAGTCTCAGGAATTATTTTGTCCTATGTGAACAAGTATTCTTGGATACACAGTTTTGGGTGCAAAAATAGGTTAGCTGTCTAACCTATATAACCTAGGTTGCAAGTTGAACTATGCCAATTCGTTTTAAGGACAGTAAATGTACTCTGGCATGTTTTATTTATATAGCTATAGCCATAAAGTATAGTACTAAAACATTTGGCTAATATAAGATAGGAAATCACTCTCTCCTGTTAAGTAAGGAACATATTTTAAAGATCATGTGCATTTGAAATGTAAATATGACTTAAACTTTTGAGGGCAATGAGTTCATTTTTCATCCTAATTTGCTAGGAAGAAGAACAGATTAATAAATGGAATACAAATTGTTTTTTTCTTTAATATTTACATGTTAAAAATACAATCATTTCAATCCTTCATTCCCTTTAAACTTCCTTCTGAAAGGAAGACAGCTGCATGGGACTAGGACTGGGCTAAAGAACTAGAACTGGAACTAGGTATGCATTTGAGCTAGGGATAAAAGACGACAACAGTGGAAGTCACTTTAGTGTGTGTTTAGTGAACATTAAAAAAGCATTTAATAGCTAGGTAATAACTGATACATTACGACTTGGAAATACTTTATACTGTCCTTCAAAACAATGACAATAAAGTACAGCTAGTCATTCAGAATGGGTTGACTCATTTCTTCTTATTCCCTTTTCTCAGTCTCAAATAAAACTGTAACATGATTAAGTAAATTTTGAATTTCTTGTGTTAAAGCAATAGAAATATATTGTTGTTTGTTTTAGTAATTAAAATATTTATTTAAAAGACAATTATAAAAGACAGATTGATTGAAATACACCAGGGATTATAAGAGCATCCATTTAAAATAAGATATGCAAACTTTTACAAATATTGTAAATTATACCTTATTATAATGTGACTAGAATATTGAAAAATTATATAATTTTGTATTATTATTAAAACGTATCAACATTGTAATCATATAATTTTCTTGACCTGCAAAGCAAGTATTTATGAAGTCTAGAGACAAGGACTATTCAGTGATATTTCATCCAAAAAGAACAGTAAATTTACAAATAAAAAAACAAAAACAAAAACAAAACAATCAACCAAGCAAACAAAAAAACAAAAATAAAAAATAAAAACCCCACAAACTTCTTGAAATGTTAAATTAATTAAAAAGTAATTTTCCAGAAAATTATAATTCTATTTTACTTTCATATTCTTGTCCCTAAATAACTTCTTTTATTAAACATGCTCCAAGAACAGTTTCAGACTTCCTAGTTTTAGGAACTTAATCTAGAGGCCTATATTATAAGGCTCATTTAATTTTGTTTCCTATAAAATCAATGGCAAAAAGCAGATTCCTCCACAAGTTAAATTCCAGCATCAGCTAGGTTAGATATCTGTCATCTCAAAACTGTCCTCTGAAATAAACTTTTAGTTGGTTAAACAATTAATTTATGTCTCCTATCTTAATTATCTGTAAAGGGATTTTAAAATCATATGTTATAAATAACTTGGTGTGGAATTCATCTTTTCAGTAGGAACTAGTGCATAAAACATCGGGCAATTTCCTTTTCTGTCAGATTATGCATGCAAAATTACCTTTACCTGCCTAAGCTTCATTTTACTCACATAATGTTGGCCATACACATTTTTTTATAAATCTCCAAAGCTTTGACAAGCATTACATATTAACCTATCTCAATATTTTGGCATTTTTATGAACTATACAATTTTATAATAAATTACTGAAGTAGGAGTGAATATTTTAACAGAGTGAGCATTACAGTGCTGAATACATCTATGAGCTTAAAAAAGAATACGCTGAATTATTTTTAACATCAAATCAAAACCAGGGAAAAACACTTGTGTAACTATCATCAAACTAAAAGTTGTACAATGTAAAACAGGTTCCCAAAGATAGCTTGGAGTGATAAAATGAATAGTTAAACATGGATCAGCAACATAAACAAGACAACCAAAACAGAGGAATCATTTTTACTTTTCTCCTCCTCCCCAAAACAAAACAAATCAATGTATGTCATTAAAATTCAGACTGTACAAAGTAGACACACTTTGAAGAGCAACATCAGTGACATGTTAACATCTTTTTATCCATGACAAGTAACTAGTAGACGAAATTTTATATAAGCTTTAGAATATTCATGTTTTAACATTTTTACATCGTAAGCATGTATTCGCTTTAGCAATAAAACAATCTGAATAGAAACACGAGTAGAAACACCTTTGTAATAGACATCATTAGATTGTACTTCCACTTGTTAATGATAAGACTTTTCCATTTTCTTTAAAATCAATGTAGAGAAAACAGAAAATTCCACTGAGTTTTTTTTTGTTTGTGTTTATTTTTTTTTTATAACTGAGCTATTTGCTTGTTTGTGATGCAGTGATACAGTTCAATTTCCTGTAATCTGCTACAGTCTTCTCCACTTTTAATGCACCTCTTCTTTCTTTGGTGTTGTAGCTCATAAAAAATCTGATTGTGTTACCACAGTCTGAAGTGAACATTGCTGGCTGTTGTTCTGATAGCATATTGATTTTAAAATTTTGCTGTTCACTTTTAGCTGCTTGGAGTCAAACAACAGCCCTGAATAATAAATTTAATTTCAATTATCAGCCACCTTCTTCCCTCTGATCAGCTTTCTGAAACCAATTGACTGTTGTTAAAATTAAGCTATCTACTTCTGACAGGGAGTCTTTTATTTATTTATTTATTTTATTCTGTGTTGCTACATTAGGGAACAGCGTGTTCCTAAATCCTGAAAATAGTACACCTTGCTCAAGACTTTCATCTTTCCAAAAACTATTTAAAATAACCATGAAACACACTATTATATATATCCGTCTATGTCTATGACACATGCTTCTGATTATACAGAGCATTGTTAAATCTGATAGTGGAAGATAGTAAAATGAAAATGTCATTTTAATTTACTGTACCCATTGTGCATATTGCATAGTGTGTATTATTATTTGGGCACTTCTTTTTTCACTCTTTCAGTCTCTTCAGTAAGAGTCTTGCAAAATCTTTACTTGACTACTGAGATGAGGGATCTTAAACTGGCGTCTACCCAGCAAAGCACAAAAGATCATGCTTAACATTAACCCTGTGATTAGTTCAGTACATCTCAACACTCTGTTATTCAGAGATAATTCAGACCTTTGCTCTTTTGTTACTTATAATCTCAGACTCTGCCTATTCCCCCATTGTGGCAGAACAGCCACCACTTTTTTCAAGAAAAAAGCACTTATATTTTGGTACCAGCAACAAAACTTGTTGCATTGAATAAAATCTTCACACAGCCACAAGGAGTTTAAAAATATAGATATGAACTCTGAATAGGAATTGCTTGAAGAGATTTAGAATAAAAAAAAATAAAGTATTACCTGCAACAGGAAGCTGAAAGTAGAGTAACAGAGGAACTGTAATTGTAATGAAGTTATAATACATAATGTAATCTAACAATTGCAATTGGAAAATTGGATTAAAGTTAGATTTTGTTAATTTTCCTTGGTATAATAATCTTCCTTCAAATATATGTGAAAATGCAACTGCAGACTGGGGAATACAGTATTCCATCTTCAGAGTCTTGAATGTGTTCATCTATTTCTATGCACCAATAACTTCAATGTATATGTGCACACTCATGTTTTTCCAGGAACAAACTTAGAAAACCCTCTAAAATGTGGGGGTTTTTTACAAAAAGTAGGAAAAAAGCTGTATCAATTCTTGTACACTTTGTATCAAAAGTTCGCAAACATTTTAGAAAACCAGAACAATAGTTAACTCTTCTTTTTCAGCAGGGGCTCTGTGTTACCCTAGTCACTTTTTATAACTTGACTTAGGTCTCCCCTAGGCTTCATGTGGTGCCCCTGTGACTCTAAGACATAATAGTGATTTTTATTGGAGAACATTCCCTATGAGTTATGTTTATTCTACCTGAAGAAAAGGTTCAGGGGGATCTCATCACAGTTTTCCAGCACCTAAAGGGTGGCTACACAGAGGACAGAGGCTCTCCCTTCACAAGGAGCCACATGGAGAAAAGAGACGATGAGTACAAGTTATATTGGGAGACATTTCATCTTGATATAAGAAAGAATTTTTTTTTTAAGTGAGAATAATCAATTGCTGGAACAACCTCCCAAAGGACACGGTGGAGTCCCCATGGCTGGAGATATTCAAGATGTGATTGGATAAACAGACAGATAAGTGCATGTAAGATTCCTTTGACATGAAAGGAGGTTGGACTAGATGATCTTTCAAGGTCCCTTCCAACCTGGGTTGTTCTATGATTCTATGATATTTTCCAACAACAACAACAACAACAAAAAAGAACAAAACATTCAGGACAAGAAGTCATTGAATCATAGAATCACAGAATCAGAGAATCATCGAATATCTCAAGTTGGAATGGACCCATAAGGATCATCAAATCATAGAATACTTTGAGTTGAAAAGGACTTTTAGACATCATCTAGTCTAACTCCCCCTGCAATGAGCAGGGACATCTTCAGCTAGATCAGGTTGCTTAGAGCCCCATCCAACCTGACCTTGAATGTTTCCAGGGATGGGACACCTAACACTTCTCTGGGAAACCTGTTCCATTGTTTCACCACTCTCATTGTCTATTTTGTTTTAGTGTAAAGCCAATACCTCTTGTCCTATTACAACAGACACTTCTAAAAAGTTTGTGCCCATATTTCCTGTAGCTGCCCTTTAAGTATTGAAAGGCCGTAATAAGGTCTCCCTGGAGCCTTCTCTTCTCCAGACTGAACAACCACAACTCTCTCAGCCTGTCCTCATAGAAGAGGTGCTCCAGCCCTCTGATCCTTGTTTTGGTCTTCCTCTGGACTTGCTCCAACAGGTCCATGTCTTTCTGTGCTGAGGGCTCCAGAGCTGGATGCAATACTCCACTTGGGGTCTCACNAGGCAGGACTTGCCCTTAGTGAAGTCATGCTGGCTGTCCTCCATGTGCTTTAGTATTGCTTCAAAAAGGATCTACTTCAAGGAGCCCAACTCCCAATTCCTTGCAGAACTACCTAAAACTAAACTAGATGACTAAGAGCATCTTCCAGATGGTCCTTGACCTCTAACAGGCTTGGTGCTGTGACCACTTTCCTGAGGAGCTTGTTCCAGCAAGCAACCACCCTCTCAGTGAAGAAGCTTTTCCTAAGGTTTAATCTGATCTTCCCCTGACACAGCTTCATTCCATTTCCTCGTGTCCTATTGCTGGTCACCAGAGTGAGGAGATCAGCACCTCCCCCTCCACTCTCCACTTTGAGGAAGCTGTAGACTGCGATGAAGTCACCCGTTGTCCTTCTTTTCTCCAAGATGATAAACCAAGTGACCTCAGCTGCTCCTTGTAAGTCTCGCCCTGAAGACCTTTTATTATCTTGGTCACCCTCTATTAGAGGAGACACAGTCTAATAGTTTGACTGCTGGGGTATGCTATTGATTCATATCCAGCTTGCCATCAGCCCAAGCCCCCCAATCTCTTTCTGTGCACTGCTCTCCAGCTTCTTGTCCCCCAGTTTGTACATATAACCAAGATTACCCCGTCCCAGATGGAGAATCTGGCACTTGCTTTTATAAAATTCCATGCAACTGATGATTGCCCAGGTCTCTAGTTTATACACGTCTCTCTGTAAGGGCTCTCTACCCTTGTGGGAGTCCACAGCTCCTCCTAGTTTAGTATCATCAGCAAACTTACTTAATGTACATTTGTATCCTGCATCCAGGTCGTTTATAAAATCATTGAATAGCACTGGCCCTAAAATTGAGCCCTGGGGAACCCCACTGGTGACTGGCTGCCAGCCAGATATAACCCCATTTACTATAACTTTTTGAGCCTGATCTGTCAGCCTATTGCTCATCCAGTGTATCATGGACTTGTCTATCTGTGTGCTGGACAATTTTTCCAGAAGGATACTGTGAGACACAGTACTAAAAGCTTTGCTAAAATAATAATTAAAAAAACCAAAAAACCCCAAACAAACCAAGACACTGTATCTACTGTCTTCCCTTGACCAACTATAGGAGTTTACCCTCATGAACCCATACTGGTTATGACAGTGACTGCATTGATCATACATACATCAGCCTTCTTGAAAACTGGGACAACGTTTGCCAGCTTCCAGTTGACTGGGATATCTCTGGACTCCCAAGACCATAGAAAAATAACGGAGAGAGATCCCACAATAACATTAGCCAGCTCTTTCAGTACCCTGGGATGAATCCCATCAGACCCCCAAAGTTCAGAGTTAGCTGGGAGTTTATCATTCCCTCAGTCACACTCTTCAAACACAGGGCTCTGGGGGACTCAAGGCCCATAATTGGTGTTGAAGACAGAGGCAAAAAAGGAATTAAATGTCTCTACTTTGTCTGAATTCTTATTTGTGAGGTGATCAACCACATCAATAATGAACTACTGATATCTTTTATCCTCCTTTTGCTGTTAACATATTTAAAGAGACCCTTTTAGTTGTCCTTCACAGTGTTGGCTAGCTTGAACCCTTATAGAGCTTGGGCTGCATGAATTCTCTCTCTACAGTGGCGACAGCATTTCTGTAGTCCTCCTGTGCCACCTGTCCTTGATTCCAATATCCATACACTTTCCTTTCCATCTAAGTTCTAATAGAAGATCCCTGCTCAGCAATGCTGGCCTTCTGTCCTGCTTGCTTGACTTCTGACATTTTGGAATTAGAGTCTTTTTCTTTTTAGACTTGCTTAAATTTAAGGATGAAGTTTGTCATGTCCTAAAATGCTACAGTCTAATGTCCAAAGAACTGCTGCAAAATAGAGATGAATGGTTTCATGATCCCTTTGGGAGAGGTGAACATTTAATTCAAATTTCCTGCATCTAGGAACTGTTTTGACAAGCAGGGAAAAAAATAAACCACAAAACCAACCAAACCAACAACTATGTATTAAACTTTATTTGCAAATGTTCTGAATTCTAAATCCCTAGCTGACTGTATAATCAGATGTGACTCTTAGAAACATACTCTAAGCCAGATATTCCCCCAGGCCATTTCTATTTGGCTCCTCACTAAATGGGTAAAAGCATTTGAACTTTCCACAGAAATGTCTAGTTTTCTCATTCAATTAATGGGAAGATTCTCACAAAGGCATTTTAAATTGTCCTCAGGAGGCCATCAGAAGTCTCTAGCACTTTCCACTGCCTATGCAATCAATGCACATACTTTGTAGGCACAGGAACACCTAAATTAAGTGACTAATTTAGTAGCCTAAATATAAATTATAGAGTGAAACTAAAGATTTTTTATTTAAGTGCACTGCACAAGAGGATATAAAAATGGTTAAAAGAAGACAGATCTTCACTCCAATCCTTTGATTAAAAGACATTCTGAAAGGAAGTATCTGAGTGATGTAACTTCCTTTCCAGTATTTTTTGACACAAAATTTCTCCCAATTGCATGTACTGTAACTTTTGCTGACAGGTAGAAAATAGTTGGCTTCCAGAAGCGCTTTTTAAATTTATTAACTAATCTCACTGAATCATGAAACCACTCACCAGATTCTCCTAGAAAGCAAGATGCATGCTCTTGTAACTCTGTTTCACGAAACCATCTAATCTGAAACTAACAGGTTGCCTGGAGACAATTAAATGAATGAGAAATGAAAGTACACACCATGCCCTAAGAGATGCTTGTAATTTCACAGAATTGAGTTCTCATTTACATTGTTATTAAGTTGCTGGTTTACAGCATAAATGTGTATGAAACTTTGCAAGGAATCTGTTCTCATGACATTATACCTTAAATTAAATATAACCTGATTTGCTATTTTCTGCAGGTCAGACAGGTTGTTGATACAAAGTGAAATTAATGAAGCCTCTAGGATCAAAAAAACCTTCCAATTAATACAATATTGATCATTTGTTAAGTGGGTACGTTAACATGGATTAAAAATATGAGTGTGAAGAGGTTTACAATGCATGGGAAATATTCAGCAGAGTAGTTTGATTGCCCTAAGGCTTAAGTTTGGCAATCCAGGGTTGTCTTCTGAATCAATTAAGATTTTTTTTTTTTTTTCAGATGCATGATATTAGCTTTGTTTCCTTATAATTTAAAAAAGGTACAGTTTCAAGGTAATAAAAAAATACCCTATCAGCTTTAGAGACTAAAGGCTAGTCATAAGTATTTACTCATTTTTGATGTTTCCTAGGACAACTTTATTCAAGGTCTTTTAGACACAGACACTCTACCCCTTAAATAAAACTGAGTCTAATAAACTGTCAAACTAGCATACGGAAAAAGATAAATTAATTCCATATAAGCAGGCAGACTATTTATGTTTAGTCAACATATATTCAGCCCTTTACATTGAAAGTGGCTTGGTGAGCACTTCTACTACTTCCCTACATTACCTTGCGTGAATCCCATCCAGCCCCATAGACTTGTGTGAATCTAAGAGGTGTAGCAGGTCACTATTTCCCCTTGGATTATGGAGAGTCCATTCTGCTCCCTGTCCCTGTCTTCCAGCTCAGGGGCATGGGTACTCAGGGGACAACTGGTGTTACTATTAAAGACTGAAGCAAAGAAGGCATTAAGTACCTCAGCCTTTTCCTCATGCTTTGCCACTATGTTTCCCCCTGCATCCAATAAAGGATGGAGATTCTCCTTAGCCCTCTTTTTGTTGTCAATGTATTAATAGAAACATTTTTTATTATGTTTTACAGTAGTGGCCATATTATGTTCTAGTTGCACTTTGTCCCTTCTGATTTTCTCCCTGCATAACTTCATGACCTGCTTGTAGTCCTCCTCAGTTGCCTGTCCCTTCTTCCAAAGGTCATAAACTCTTCCTTTTTTCCCAGCCAAAGCTCTATGTTCAACTAGGTCTGACTTCTTCCCTGCTGTCTTATCTTTTGGCACACAGAGACAGCCTGCGCCTGCACCTTTAAGATGTCCTTCTTGAAGAATGTCCAGCCTTCCTGGACTCCTTTGCCCTTCAGGGCTGTCTCGCAAGGGACTCTGACAACCAGTCTCCCAAACAGGCCAAAGTCTGCCCTTCAGAAGTCCAAGATGGCAGTTCTGATAACCCCCTCCTGACTTCCTCAAGAATTAAAAACTCTGTCTTTTCATGATTCCTTTGCCCAAGATGGCCTCCAGTCTTCACATCACCTATATGTCCTCTGTTTGCAAACAGGTCCATCAGGGCACCTTTCCTAGGTAGATCACTCACCAATTGTGTCATGAAATTATCTTCCACACACTTCAGGAACCTCCTAGACTTTTTCTTCTCTGCTATGTTTTATTTCCAGCAGACATCTGGTAAGTTGAAGTCCCCATGAGAACAAGAGCTAGTGATGGTGAGACTTCTCCCCGATGCTTGTAGAATGCTTATATCTAAACAGGTTATGGCTCAGAATAAGGAATATTAACATAATGTACTGCATCATAAAGCCTATTAATAAACTCAGCTGTTATTAAGTGTTTAAGTCAATCAGTCATCACATGATTAAAATGTAACACTAAAAAAAGCTTAAGAAGTGGGGCATAAGACCAGGATTCATTATTGTGCATGCTGCTTCATTCTTAGGCCATTCTCTGTCCCTGGTTTGGACTACTCCAAGTATCTCTGTCTAAAACAGATCTGCAAATCTGCTCTCCAATCCCTGGTTGCTTCCTGTTTCTCAGTACAGCAACAGAACTTGAGTGTTCCCTCATATTAGGTATCGAATAACAATGTTTACCACCTTATGCTCTACAACACACTTAGTTACTTTGGACTGTAGATAGAGCAAACACTGTCAGCTTGAACAAGTCTGTATGGACACCCTTTTTCCTTTCCATTCATTATCGTAAAAAGTGGACATAAAATGTCACTGAATCATGAAGCAATTATAGTCTTGTTCATAGAATGGAACAAGAATGCTATAACTGGGTATCCAGGGGTTACAAATTGGTTCATATCCATACAGTTTCAGATTACCTCACCTCTGAAGCACTGGAGTTTGTGACTGTGCTCTGAAGTCTTGTGATTCTAAATCATAATTATAATGTAGTTCAACTACTTTATTCTATGATGTACTTTGGCAGATGGGATATTGTATGATACTATGAGTATTTGAGTGTACCTAGCCTACCGGGATATTTGACCACTCTCATATTGATTTTTTTTTCCTTCTACTAACTAACTGTAATTTCCCTTGCTGCAGCTTGTATCAGTTCCAGCTTGTTCTTACCAAAGTGCTAATCCAAGATGAGTCCAGCTCTGTCCTTTCTATAGTATCACATTAGGTAGTTGAAAACGGCAAAAATCCTTTCATCTTCTGCCATAGTCATATTTTCTAAAATAATCTCTTCAGAACAAGCCCAAATCTCTCTTTCTCTCCTCATACTACAAGGTGGCTTCCACTGAACTTGCTCCAGAACATCTGTATCTTTCATGTACTAGAGAACCCAAAATGAGATAGTTCTCCTGATGCGGTCTCCCAGAATGCCAGCCTTCAAGATTCTGGTTACAGTTTTACTTATATAACACTGTGTGCTGTTAACCTTCATTATAGTAAGGACGTACTGTTAATTCATGGTCAATCTTTTATTGAGTAAGAGCACAGGTTCTTTTCTGCACAGCTGCTTTCTACTTAGTCAAAATCCAGGTGTATCAAATTTAATAACTGCAAGCAGTGTATTGAAATACAAATCCATAATTTCACTTATTGTCTTTATACTTTTGAACAACTTCAACTCCCATTAGCTTACAAGTGAAGGTCTACAGTGCCTAGCAATTCACTCCTAACAATTTAAGTGACTTTTACAATCTTTAGCTCTGTACTCAAGAATTTATTAAATTTTTTTTAAAAGTGAACACTTTGAATAATAAAGCAAACTTGGTGGAAAATACCTTGTATTTTGACACCTAATGAGATAATAATATTAAACAACTTTAGTCATAAACTGTATACTATAAGTATATATACATTTTAAAATCTAGAATGGAAGTAAGAAGCAGTTGCTGTGTAGTTTTCTTTAACTGTCATTCCATGTTGTACTAGGTGGGTCTGACTGGGATTGAGCTAATTTTCTTGAGAGCAATATTTGCAGTGCTGTGTTTTAGATTTGTGTCTAAACCAGTGTTGATTACACTCCATTTTTTTTACCATTGCTGAACAGTGTTTGCATAGTACCAAGGTAGTCATTTTCCTGCTCTCCCCTCTGAACAAGTAAGCTGGGGTGAGGCAAGAAGTTGGGAGGATCCACAACCAGGACACCTAATTCAAACTGGCCAAAGGGATATTTACCATATAACATGATGCTCGGCAGTAAAAGTTGGGGTATAGGCAGAAGAAGAGGTTTTTTGGGCTTCCAAGGTAGCTGATGTTTAGAGGTTGGCTGAGCATCATTCCTTCTGTGATAAATGGAGTGATTTCTCTTGCTTCAATTGTGGTTTGTTTTGTTTTTTTATTTTTGGTTGGGTTTTGGGGGAATTTATTTTGGCTTGGTTTGCCTTGGTTTGTATTTCTTTCACCCATTAAACTGCCTTTGTCTCAACTCACAAGTTTTTTCACTTTTGCTCCTCTATGTCTCTCCCCTTGTACCATTGAGGTGAGGGGGCAGTGAGCAAGTGGTTGTGTATGTGCTTGGCTGCTGGCCAAGGTCAACTCACCACACATGTGTAATCAGTCTCATACTCTTGGACTTAGTAGTGTTATCTTAACGTTTGGACTTGATTATCTTAAGGGTTTTTTCCAACAAAAATGATTCTACAATGCAAAAAAAAAAATACCAGAAAGAAACAGAAAACGATTTATTGATATAAATGATTTTTTCATATATTTGAATATCAGATTAACATTGCAATTAGACAAATTACCTTAGTGTTTCCGGAAGTCTGTATATTTTCCAGTTATTGGAAGGTCTGGATATGACAGTCATCCATATTACTTTCATCTTTTTATGCTTCTACTATGCTTTTTCTACTAACATCTAATGGTTAGATAATTTCTTGTTCATTGTAAGGTTAAAAATACCTGAATTGGCTTGCTTCTCAAGTCTTAAGTTACCTTCTCTAAAGCTTTTCTCTACAGTCAGATCATGTGACATGGAAAAGTTCATGGAAACCTAGTAATGATTCTTGACATTACTACAAGTGACTCTAACATTAGGTAGTGAATGATGTTATCACAGTTTTTCAGTAATTGCCAGAGGTTCTTGAAAAAATAACTTTTTGGAGATTTGCAGACTCTTGATAAAAGAAATGCTGATCACCAGCAAAATAATTTAGTCATGAATTTATAGAATAGGAAGAATACAGTAGAATATTTCTTTCTATGCTGTTTATCATTAAGGCCACCAAGGAGGCAGCAAGAGTAGAGCTGCTCTTCAAAGGAAATTAAATCAGGAAGCGAGCGTGAAAGCAGAACAGGAATGGGCAGTGTTTTTAGGAAGAGTTGAACAGTCAGTTGACAGAATACCGGGAACGAGAAGAACAGAGCAGATCCTATGATGGTAACTATGTTCAGGAAAGAGTCCCATGATTGCCAAACAAAAGTAGATTGACATAAGTGAAGTAAATGTATGGAATAAGGGGCGGAGAATTTAATGGTTTCAACTGGGAGAGACAGACCTGGGACAGCTGACCCCAACTGACCAAAGAAATATTCCATGCCATGTGACATCATGCTCAGTACATAAAATGAGGGGAAGAACAAGGAAAGGAAGACTTTCAGAGTGATGGCATTTGTCTTCCCAAGTAACCGTTATGTGTGAGGGATCCCTGCTTTTCTAGAGATGGCTAAAGACCTGCTGCCAATGGGAAGCAGTGGATGAATTTTTTGTTTTACTTTGCTTGTGTCTGTGTCTTTTGTTTTACCTATTAAATTGTCTTTGTATCAACCCATGAGGTTTTTTGCACTTTTATTCTTCTGATTCTCTCCCATGTCCCTCTCCTCCATCCCAGCTGGGGGGAGTGAGAAAGTGGCTGTGTGGTTCTGGCTGCTGGCTGGGGTTAAACCATGAGAGGATGCAAACATATCTTGCAATTAATGTGCAGAGATAGTTTTCAAATTCAGGTACTGGGAACCTATGAATCCAACTAAACAGATAGCTCTAAAAAAGGAAAGAAGACTAATACTAATCTCTGCAATGTGGCATGAAAATCTGAACTATTTTTTATGTATAAGGGCTAAAATTGTAACAGGTGTCATTTATTTTTAACTGAAACTTATGGGTGTTATTCACAGAATTTTTTTGTTGTTGTTGACAGAAACAAACATTTTGAAGCACTGTATTAGTGAAGACAGTGGCAGAGTTACTTTGTCAAGGAAATAGAAAAAAGTAGAATAGATCTTCATCTTTGTAAGTAGCTTCTATATGAAATGAATCAAGTCTCTATGATCAACAGTTATTAACCTGTGCTGTCAAAGAGGATGTCCAAAAATCTAAGCAATATAGAAATACTGGGATTTTATCACTATCTATAGTCATGTACTGTTACATTTTTGTTCAAATTTGTCAGAGTTTAAAAACTGCGTTAAAGTGACATATTTTCATCTCACATTTAATTTATCTGTAAATATAGCAAACCTAGATTGGATAAATTGTTCATGTAAAATTGATTCAAAGATCTTATTGGCTCTAACCCTTTGTGTAAGAGAGTTTATGAACAGACACATTGCAAACAAAAAAGCACATCTAAAAGAATCACATTAAATGCTAATCAGTTTTTAAAAAGTATTTCATAATAGGCCTTTTTGATGTACTTTTAATAATGCAACAATGTTGATTTAGATTTTAAATAAAGTAGGATTTATTATTTATGTATAATAAACATTAATAATACATTAATAGCACACTCTTTATAGCATACTATAAACTATATGAGACAGAAACATGTGCTTTTGGAAAATGCTTATTCCAGTTCATTTTAAGACTTATAGAGCCCTCAAAGATTGAAAATGTTGGTATTTAAAAAGATCAAACATCTTTTCTACATAAGTGGCTGAATTTTGTCAATAAACATCTAGATTGATAGGGTAAGGCTTTCCTAGATACTCTGTTCTTTTGGACTCATTATTGGAATGTTTAAACATGTGTCTGGTGCCATTTTAGAGACAATCATACCTTGCCCAGACAACAGCTGCTGCATGAGAATGATGTGGCTCTCTAAGGTCCTATGTCAAGTCTACAAGGACAGTGAAGCTATCATAGATACTTGTTGGTTTGAATAGAAGTAAACATCTAAGTTTAAGCACTTAAATTGCTGCCTTTAAACCTTAACTGGGAGTGGTTCAGCTTGAACAGAAATCCTATTAATTTCCTTGCTTTTGTCACTACATCTGTCCACAGCGTAGACCAGATTCCAGTTGATAGGTTGCACATTCTGCAGAGAAAACATAGTCTTCCATTGCTTAAGCCTGAGGGGGCCTATTATAGAGTCATAGAATCTTCATGGTTGGAAAAGACCTTTGAGATCATCAAGTCCAACCATACACTCAGAAAAAAAAACCCCTACAACCTCTGCCACTGAAGTGCCAAACCTACACATTTCTTAAACACCCCTAGGGATGGTGACTCAACCACCTCCCTGGGCAGGCTGTTCCAGTGCCTGACCACTTTTTCTTTTGCTGACGACACAAAGCTGGGAGGGGTGGCTGACACCCCAGAAAGCTGTGCCGCCATCCAGAGAGACCTGGACAGGCTGGAGAGCTGGGCGGAGAGGAACCTTATGAAATTCAATAAGGGCAAGTGTAGGGTGCTGCACCTGGGGAGGAATAACCCCCTGCACCAGTACAGGTTGGGAGCTGACCTGCTGGAGAGCAGCTCTGAGGAAAGGGACCTGGGAGTCCTGGTGGAGAACAGGATGACCATGAGCCACCAATGTGCCCTTGTGGCCAAGAAGGCCAATGGCATCCTGGGGTGCATCAAGAAGAGTGTGGCCAGCAGGTGGAGGGAGGTCATCCTCCCCCTCTACTCTGCCTTGGTGAGGCCCCACCTGGAGTACTGTGTCCAGTTCTGGGCTCCCCAGCTCAAGAAGGACAAGGAATTGCTGGAGAGGGTGCAGCATAGGACCACAAAGATGATTAGGGGACTGGAACAGCTCTCATATGAAGATAGACTAAGGGAATTAGGTCTCTTTAGCCTGGAAAAGAGGCGTCTGAGGGGGGACCTAATTAACACTTATAAATACTTGAAGGGTGGGTGTCAGGAGGATAGGGCCAGGCTCTTTTCGGTAGTGCCCAGTGACAGGACAAGAGGGAATGGGCACAAACTTGATCATAGGAAGTTCCACCGAAACATGAGGAGGAACTTCTTTACCTTGAGGGTGGCAGAGCCCTGGAACAGGCTGCCTAGGGAGGTGGTGGAGTCTCCTTCACTGGAGACATTCAAAACCTGACTGGAAGCGTTCCTGTGTAACCTGCTCTAAGGTGGCCCTGCTCTGGCAGGGGGGTTGGACTAGATGATCTATTAAGGTCCCTTCCAACCCTATGGTTCTGTGATTCTGTAAAGTAGTTCTTTCTAATATCTAATCTAAACCTCCCCTACTGCAACTTCAGACCATTTCCTCTGGTCCTGTCATTATTCACTTGAGAGAAGAGGCGAACACCCAGCTCTCTACAACTTCCTTTCAGGTAGTTGCAGAGGGTAATGAGGTCTCCCCTCAGCCTCCCCTTCTCCAAACTAAACGTGCCCAGTTCCCTCAGCCTCTTCTCATATGACTTGGACTCCAGACCCTTCACCAGCTTGGTAGCTCTCCTCTGGACATGCTCCAGCACTTCAGTGTCCCTCTTGTACAGAGGGGCCCAGAACTGAACACAGAATTATATTAAACAGATTAAACAGAAGATATATATTACATAGAATTCTTATTTCTTGAGGTAAGTGGTTTTAGTAGTAGCATTGTATAAACAGTAGCAATATTTTTTTTTTAAAAAAAGAACTATAATTCCATTTTTTGAAGCTGTGTAGTGTTTGCATGTGTCCTGTGTGTTTTGATAACAATTTAAGTTCTTGTGACTATTCAGTTGTCTTTCTCATGAAACAAAGTATGTCTAGGCAGCTACTTGACTGTGATGTTTTGATTGTTATATTTTAATTATATGGTTCAGAACTAGCTGATTTCAGTTTTAGCTGCCAAATAATTCTTTGCTAAATCTGGCCCAAGTTCTCTAGTTAGGAAAAAATTAAGGCATTTCATACACTAGATGGAAATAATATTTTTATTTTTGTTTTGCTTTTTTAACTGGACAGATGTTACAAAGTTAAAATACTTTCACTTACACTGTTAAGAACATTCTGGCGTAAGTATATTGAAAAAGCTCAGTTTACTATAAGAACAGTCCAAAGAAGCAAGAAATTTTGATTTGTAAAGAACCAGTACTTCCTCCTGGGTAATTATATGTTACAGCAAGGTGCGTGTTGTAACAGGATGATGTTAGAGTGTCACAGGGTGATGTTAGAGTGTCCATAACAAAATTAACATAATACCCTTTAACTGATACATCAAATCACAATGTTTACAGAAGGTTTAAAACAAGGGAACATCTATTTATTTTATTACTTAAGGCCAGGAAATAATATTTTTTTTCTTTTCTTCTTTTTTTCTTTTTTCTTCCCCTCTCTTATTTTTCTTTTCCTTGTATTACCTTGAAGCTTAAGGTCTTCATGTTTATAAATAATGGACAAAGATTTTACAGATTTATTCTTTTTTAACTCACTTTATGTATGGAACAGACTTAAACCTACTCTTACAGCAAAGACAAAAGCTCCATGTTATAATCAGACAGGACTGTTCTAATACTAAGGTCCGGCAAAATTGGCAAAATTAAGGCTGCTTGCCCCCATGCTGTACAACTAAGAGTCTGTACTTGCTGCCATGAGCTTTGACTTGTCCTGAGAAAATAATGATTTGGAGAGTGGGGTGATAGAGAACTACTCATGTTCTTTTTCTCAAAGATGCACTAATACAGTTGCAGACTTAGCAAAACAGTATTGATAACACAGGGCTGTTTTAGCTGTTGCTGAAAAGTGCATATACAGCATCAAACCCTTTTCTTCTTTTGACGCTGCTCCACCAGCACGTGTGCTCAGGATGCAAAAGAAGTTGGGAGGGGACAGCTGGGACAAATGACCCAAACTGATCAAAGGGATATCCCATACTATATGATGTTCCACACCACAGCCACAAAGTTGATCAGATGGCTAGAGCACCTCTCCTATGAAGGTGGTCTGAGAGAGTTGGGGTTGTTCAGCCTGGAGAAGAGGAGGCTCCAGGGAGACCTTATAGCAGCCTCACAGTATCTGAAGGGCACCTACAAGAAGAGGTCCATTTTTGCAAAGTGTTAATCAAATCAGGAGAACATTTCAAAAATTTACCTTTTACCTTATCTTACACCCTAAAAAAGGAAAAAAGATTCAGCTGCAACCTCCCCAGTGATTAGAGCTGCACTACCTATGACATTCAGAGGGAAGCAGGAAAAGATGAATAACTGAGTACACATATTAAATAAGCACGTTGTTTATTCTGTCATTATGGGAATCTCCCACCCATCCCTCATAGCTCTGTGTAGCAACGTGGCTCTCTGCACTACCAATATTGTAAAAATTGTTCTGTATTAAGACAGGTAAGTAAGGTGATAGTTTCAAGTTTCAATTACTAAATTAAATGTTATTGTGTTCAAATCCTCCAGGAGCTTTTAGTCTTATTAATAATTCAGGTGCCTTAATATAATTGCTCAAAAATTCATAGCAAGGTGGACTAAATCTAATAAAATACTTTAGAGTAGGAAAGAAAAGTGGAAAGAGAGAAGAAGATACTAATAATAAAAACAGTGGGGCCCATGACAGATAAAAAACCTCAGCCCTATAAAGATACAAGTCAATAAAATCACCCAACTCTGAAAATACTTTTCCATTATTTTTTTATTATGTTTTCTGAATACAGAACATCCTTCTAATAAGACTGATTTCACTCTTGATCACTCAACCATGACTTTGTTTCTCATACCATCATTATGTAAGTAATTTTAAAATAATAAAGAAAAGCTTTTCGCACTCAGTTTCATTTCTGCCACAGGTCAAATAACTTTCAAATGAAAAACCTGAAGCTTTCCTAATTGCTTTTGTAAAACTGTTTGATTTTCTTTTTATTATGGACAAGCATTTCAGTAAGAGATCAGCTAAATCCACAAATGTAAATGCTCTTAGCTTTTGGTTTGCCAGTTGAAAATTCAGCATTCAAAATCACAGTGGTTTATAGCAGATATTTGCTCTTGTGTGTTTTTTTGACATTAAGAACTCATTTTCTATCTTTACCTTGCTTCATTCAAAAGCAGATTTTCTCCTAGTTTAATATAACACCTGTTGACATTTTAAATATATTTTCCCTGCAGTATGGAAATACAGTACGGTACAGAAATGTTACAGAAATATTTAGAAAAGTGTTGATATTTAATGCGGTGTTGGAAATAATGATAAAATTTTCTATTCCACTTTCTTGATGTGTATTATTTAAATCAGAAATAAAGAATTACTGCATTTTAATTAAAAAAATGCTACGAATTTTTTGCTGGATGTTTTATATTTTCATTAAATCTATTTTACTTTGATATGTGTTATAGGTTTTATTCCTGTGCATGGCAGCTTGGGAATATTTCTTCTTTATTTCTTCTTCTTTCTTTCTTCTTCTTTCTTCCTCCTCTTATTCTAATAAGAAAGACTGATATTCATCTATATTCAGATAAATCTTTAAGTTTTCATTTACTTATAAGGAAATGTATACATTAATTCCAGTGAACTTTCTATTTTGGAATATGTTTAGCAAATGCAGAGACTGAAAGTATATTATTGCTAGTGAGAAATAATTGAGTTCTACTAAATACACCATACCAGATACTGGCTGACATTTACTAGAAAACCTAGAAATCCTGCCTTAAAAATCTTGTTTATCCTTTCATTTTTATTGTCTCTAGATGGCTTTTTTTTTTTTTTCTTCCTTTTCTTTTACACCTCACAGCTACTTTGCTGGTGATAGGAATTGTAGCTCATCTTGAAAGAAGGAGAAACTTTAAACAATGAAATTGAATATGTAATAGTACTGTGTTCTAATCCAGGATTTGCAACTATGATCTATGTGATTAGATCAAAACAAACATGAATCTTAAGCTGAGATTTTACTGAAGCTGTACACTATGCAGATTTCAATCGGGGGCAGTCTACCACATTTTGGATGCATGAGTCCCAAAATTGTTTAGGGTAATGGAAGCAAATATTCTGTTTGATACTGGATTTTAGGCAGGATATAGTTGATGTTAAGTATTTGGGAAGTCTCTACTGTTGGCTAAAGAAGAATGTTCAAGGAACCAAGATCATAGAATGAATTTAAGCAAATTGCCCAAATTGTCTTCACGATTCTACAACCTCTCTAAGTCCTTGGCTGGAGAGATTTTGTGCACTGCAACTATTTGCTGATGAAGATCAGATGAGGAATACCTCTGAAAAGGTAGCAAATACATTGATTGTTATAAAAGACATCATATTTTTCTTTGCAAGTATGGAAACCACCCACTCCACCCCTAAATCCTGCAGTTAGTTTTGTCACCAATGCCTTTTTCACAAATACTGTAATGCTAGTTATTTGCTTTTTTATCAAGCTTGCTAGTCAGATGTAGAGAGGAAAACAATTTAAGTGACCAAACCATATGAACGAGACATGTTTTGAAACATATATTTATGCTTTTGTTTCAACTTTGAACTCGTTAGATCAACCTTGTTAGATCAACCTCATCTTATCCACAGATGACAGTTTTCTCTGCAATCAGCTCTTGATTTAAGGGCATTAGAATTGTTTCATGCCTTGAGTGTGCAATGAAGGTGTACGAGCAACAAAGCTGTGAAAAGGCTGGAAGGAATGTCCTATGAGAAGCAGCTAAAGATTTTGGGCTTATCTAGTTTGGAGGAAAGGAAGCTGAGGGGGGACCTCATTGCTCTCTACAGCTTCCTGAGGAGGAGAAGTGGAAGACAGAGGTGCTCTTCAGCCAGCACACTTTATTACAAATAACTGAAAAGAACATATGAAGTGTAAATAACAAGTTGACTCTTCTCATTATCCAGTGACAGGGTGCACGGCAATGATTCAAAGCTGTGCCAGGGGAGGTTTAGACTGGACATTAGGAAGCATTTCTTTACTGAGACAGTGGTCAAATACTGGAACAGGCNACACTTGACTTGGTGTATAGCTAAACACAGCGTGATGATCATGGAATTGGGTGCAGTCAGCATTTAATACCCTGCAGCTGTGGAAACAGTAAACTGATCCATTTGGCTCTTGTGGGATTGAGTAACATTGCTGTAACTGTTGTACCTCCAGTGCAGCTCAGCAATAACAAGGCAAGAGTGCTCAAGAGAATTTCCTATCATCCAGCAGAGCTAAGATGTTTTTCATTCCTCCCTTCCCTTCCCTTCCCTTCCCTTCCCTTACCTTCCATGTTTAAATGATGTAACTCATAGAAAATAGTGTTTGAAAGGTAAAATAACCCATAGACAAGACTTAATATTATGAAGGGTGCAAATTATGTTATTTAGTAAAGAAAGAAGATACAAAATAACATAAAAATTTAAAAAGTGTCATAACTGGAAAGAATACTAGCACTTTTAAAATTAGTTATAAATAGTGTTAGTCACTAATTCAACTTGTTATTTACACTTCATATGTTCTTTTCAGTTATTTGTAATAAAATGTGTTGTCTGAATCCCACATAATTTGCTTCAGTAACTCTCTTAAGTGAATATGATTTCAGAATCATTAAGTTAGAATCATTAACTTTTTTTTAAATAACTCTGGGACATGATGAGTAGCAGTAGCACTGAATTTAAATTTAAAAAAA
>VXBO01007831.1:60016-76033 GCA_013400135.1 Rhinoptilus africanus | reverse complement strand
GAGGGACAGGATGCCATCCAGAGGGAACTGGACAAGCTTGAGAAGTGGGCCCATGTGAACTTCATTAAGTTCTACAGGGCCAAGTGCAGGGTCCTGCACCTTGGTCAAGATTCAATACAGGCTAGGGGACAAAAGAATTGAGAGCAGCCCTGCCTAGGGGGATGCTGGTGAATGAAAAACTGGACATGAGCCAACAATGTGCACTCACAGCCCAGAAAGCCAACAGTATCCTTAGGCTGCAACAAAAGAAGGATGGCCAACAGTTTGAGGGAGGTGATTTTCTCCATCTGCTCTCAGATGAGACCCTACCTGGATTACTGCATCCAGCTCTGGAGCCCTCAGCACAGGAAAGACCTGCACCTGTTGGAGCAGGTCCAGAGGAGGGCCACAAAAATGATCAGAGGGATAGAACAACTCTCCTATAAAGACAGGCTGAGAGAGTTGGTGTTGTTCAGTCTGGAGAAGAGAAGGCTCCAGGGAGACATTATTGTGGCCTTTGAGTACCTGAAGGGGTTTATAAAAAAGATGAGAACAAACATTTTAGCAGGGCCTGTTATGATAGAACAAGGAGTAATGGTTTTAAACGAAAAGAAAGTAGATTTAGACTAGATTTTTTTTTTACGATCAGTGTGGTGAAATACTGGAACAGATTGCTCAGAGAAGTTTTTGACGCCTCATTCATGGAAACATTCAAGGTCAGGTTGTATGGGGCTCTGAGGAACCTCATCTAGTTGAAGATGTCCCTGCTTATGGCAGGGGGGTTTGACTAGATGACCTATAAAGGTCCCTTTCAACCCAAACTATTCTATCATTCTATGATTATATATATTCTAACTGTCACCAACCCATGCATTTTGCATCTCAAGCTTTACCAGTGTGTCATGCATAACTCACAAGTCAGTAACACAGACAGCTCAGTCAGCAGAAAACAATGTTGACACTTTACAGAAACTGTCTGTTTTAATTCTCTTTCCTAACTATTATTATTAGCTTCAAATCTCCCTAGATGTCTTTAGGTAAGTTAACTCTTTTGCATATCTATAGTGTATGTGTACGTTATGTTTTACGGTACACAAATCCACTCTTCACTTTCTGCCAGTGCCTCTCCTAATCTTCTCACTTTCCTATGGCTTTCTTTGTTCCATTTCTATTTTTCAAGGAACATAGGCCTTAAAGTAGCATTGTCAATCAGCTGAGCTTAATCCTCTGCTATTGTGAGCAACTACACCATAAAATCCTCGTTTATGGTCTAACCTAAATTTACACATGACCAGTTTATACCCATTATGACTATTAGTATTTAAAATTATTGCTTTTATCTTAATATTTTCTCCTTGTATTTAAAAGAAATAATCATATCTGTTATTAACTTCCATTTAGCTAAGCCAAAATCCCCACATACTTCCTTAGGGTTCAGTGTCATGCCAGCTTAAACCAGTCTAATTTGAGATTACCTTTTCTGCTTGTCCCTCCATCCTCATTCATGTGTGCCATGAGTAGTAACTGGCTTTCATGCTGTCATACACTAAGCCAGTTTAGAGAACTTACTCAAAAGCAAACTAAATATATTTTTTTAAAAATCCAGTTCTTTTGTGAAGATTTGTTTTCTTAGTTATGGCCTTTGAATAGCATTATCAATTCATGCACATGTATTTCTTTTACCTTAAGTATGTCAGAGTGTCAGGAACAATAGTCTTAAGGTGCAGATAATGGAACTTCCAGTTTAGATCACATCACATGTCTTAAAGCCTCACCTTTGGTTTCTAGAAAGCTATATTCCCAAATGATCTGGAGCTTTTAAAGTAACTGATGTCAACTGTTCATATATTCTGTTGTTAGAATATTCTTCAAAACCACAACAGAAAATACATCTTTCAGGCAAAGAAATTTTATTGATGATAACTTTCTAGCACAGGTGATTGAGAAGCCAACAAGGGCACGTGCTCTGTTGCACCTTATTCTTATGAAGAAGGAAGAAGTTGGGGAAGTGAAGGTCAGGGGCAGCCTTGGCTGTACTAACCATGAGATGACAGAATTCAGGATCCTAAGAGGAGGAAACAGGGCAAAAAGCAGTATCCCAACCCTGGGCTTCAAGAGAGCAGATTTTGGTCTTTCCAAGGACCTGCTGTTGTCAGAGTGATTAATTTCACTTATAAGAGAGAAGTAGTGAATAATTTATTAACATAAAACAGTGATTTAACAAAGTAAGTTCTGAATGCAACCGTGTTTTACGAGATTCAATGGCAATGTACACTTGTTTATTTACTGCACAGAGGACATGGTCAGACAAGCTGTCAGGGAGATCCTCCCGTTGAGTCATGAGGTTCAGAAAGGATCCCCTTGCTTTCTAAACTTCTCAGAGAGGAGTCTAGGTGCAGCTAGATCCAATCCTAGTCCCAGACTTGGTCAACAGTTTGTGTCTAAATGATTATATATGCACAATCAATCCTTATATCACTTAGCTAAGATTTCAAAGTTTAGCATGCTATTACTCACTTACCGAGAATCTATTNGGGAAAGGGGAGAGCACACCACCACACTTGCTAAAAGAGATCCCCTGGAAGATGGTTCTTGAGTGAAGAGTAGTGCAGGAGACCTGGTTGATTTTCAAGGATCACCTCATCCAACCTCTAGAACAGTGCAGTTCCACAGGCAGGAAGTCAAGAAAACGTGGTCAGAGGTCTGCATGGATAAACAGGGAGTTAACTCAACTGAAACAGAAAGAGAAAGCATAGAGGAGGTGGAAGCAGAATCAGGTGACCCAGAGGGGAAGGGAGCTGTTCACTATTTATAGCACAAGATGATTGACTTATTGTCATATTTCCATCNAACTGAAACAGAAAGAGAAAGCATAGAGGAGGTGGAAGCAGAATCAGGTGACCCAGAGGGGAAGGTAGAGACACTGTCTGAGTATGCAGGGATGAGTTTAGAAAAGTGAATGCCCACTTGGAGTTGAATCTGGCAAGGGATGTGAAAAGCAACAGTAAGAGCTTCTAAAGGTGCATGAGCAGCAAAAAGAAAGCAAGGATGAAGGTGGGCCTGCTGCTGAATGTGGTAAGGAACCTAGTGTGAAAGGACATGCAAAAGGCTGAAATACTCAATGCCTTTTTAACCTTGGTCTTTACTTACCTGAAATGCCTTCACATATCCCAGATCCCTGTGTTCTGTGGGAAGGTCCAGAACAAAGAAGTCTTACTCCCAATGAAGGAGGATTAGGTTGAGACCATTTAAACAAATCAGGCATACACAAGTCCATGGGCCCTGACAGGTTACGTCCACAAGGGAGCTGGCTGATGTCATTGCAAGGGCACTCTTTACTGTCTTTAATAGGTCATGGTGATTAGACGTGGTTTTCTGGGGACTAGAAGTAAGCAAAAGTCACTCCTGTGTTCAAGAGAGGCAAGAAGGATCCAAGGATCTACAGGCTGGCTAGATTCACCTTAATCCCTGGGAAGGTGATGGAGTCTTCCTGCAAACCGTTTCCAAATACATGAAGGACAAGAGGGTGATCAGTAATCAGCATGGAATTTCAAGGGGGAAAACATACCCTATCAGCCTGATAGCCTTCTACAATGAGATGCTCAGTAGGTAAGACACTAGTGTATTTTGTTTATTTTTAATTCTCCTGTAACATCCTCATACTACTGAAGTATGGACTAGATATGTTCACAGTGAGGGTGACTTAAATCTGTCTAAATAGGACAGTGTGTGCACTCTCAGAAAATTTGCAGACAATACAATAATGGAAGGAGTGGTTGACAGATCAGGTCGTTGTACTGCCATTCAGTGGGATCTCAACAGGTGTCAGAAGCAGCAAAGGCTGGCAGCTCCCTACTGGATAAGGAAGTGGTAGCCCAGAGCATAAGCCTCACCAGATCAGGCTCTATTGCACTGTATCTGGTGAGAAGAGCAGGACAGACACAAATACAGTAGCCAGGTTCAGCCGAGAGACTAGATCATCAGGCAAGTTTGCGGTAAGGAGGTAAACATGAAGTCAAGTCAGAAAGTCAATCCAGAGGTAAGAATCTGGTCTGGTGTGGGTAAGCAGGATCAGATGCAGTCCAGAGATGACCAGACAGAACGATAATGATGACACAGGTTCAAGGTTTAGTTGGGAGTTCAGTCCAAAGCTCAGGATCTGAACCAACAAGGTCCATGATCAGGCAAAGGCATGGTTTGCTGGAGAGAAGCACTTTTACAACACATCTTGGTCAGAAAATAAGTGCCTAGACTCAGCTTAAATGAAACTTCTGGGCCTATGGGCAGTAGGTGGAGGGTCCAGGTGAGATTGGTAAGGGGTATGAAGACCTACTTGTGCCTTCAAGGCCATGAAAAAGAAACTTCATGAAGTTTAATAAGGGGAGATGCAAAGTCCTCCACCTGAGGAGGAAAAATTATTTTCCTCTGAAAAAACACCGGCTGGAAAGGAGAAAATGTTGTGGAGGTCCTGGTAGACCACAATTGATGATGGACCACAAATGCATCCAAAGCAAAAAAGACCAACAGCTTCCTGGATTGCATAAGGGACACCATCACCATGACCAACAAGTCAAGGGAGGTGATTCTTCTATCCTAAGCACTGGTGAGGCACATCTGGAATTCTGTGTCCAGTTCTGGGCTTTAAGTAAAAGTGAGATATGGACATATCAGAGTAAGTCCAAAGAAAGACCATGAAGATGATTAAGAGTTTGGGACACCTGACATACGAGGAGCAGTTGAGAGACCTGGGTCTGTTTGGCCAGGAGAAAAGGCTCAGAAGAGGACCTTATCAATGTGTATAAATACCTAAAGGGAGGAACAGAGAAGATGGACACAGGCTCTTCTCAGTAGTATCCAGTGACAGAATGTATTAGGTTTACATGGCAAGGTTTTGGTAGGGGAGGCATTGGCTGCAGGGATGACTTCTGTGAGAAGACACCAGAAGCTGCCCCCATTGCAGACACTGGTTTCAGTTGGCTTCAAGATGGACCTGCTGCTGACCAAAGCACCTCTATGATTACATATTTAAGAAAGGGTAAAAAGACCTATGCAATAGCTGAGAGGAGTGAGAGTATGTGAAAGACACACTTCTGCAGACACCGAAGTCAGTGAAGACAGAGAGGGAGGAGGTGCTCTAGGCACCAGAGCAGGAATTCCCCTGAAACCTGCAGAGGACCACAGTGGAGCAGATATCCACATTGCAACCCAAGGAGGACTCCGTGCTGAAGCAGGTGGATATGTCCTGAAGGAAGCCGTAGGCCAGAGATCCCACATCGGAAAAAGCTCCTGACAGCAACTGTGGCTTGTGGAGAGCAACCCACGCTGGAACAGGTTTTCCGACAAGACCTGTGGCCTGTGGGGGACCCACACTGGAGCAGTCCATTCCTGAAGGACTGCACCCAATGGGAAGGATCCATGCTCAAGCCGNATCCATGCTCAAGCAGTTCTTGAAGAAGTGCAGCTCATGGGAGGACCCACGTTGGAGAAGTTCATGAAGAACTGTTTCCCTTTGGAGACACCCTATACTGGAGTAGGGGAAGAGTGTGAGGAGGAAGGAGCTGTGGAGAATCATGTGTTATGAACTGACCACAATCCCCGTTCCCCATCCCCGTATGCTGCCCAACATGGAGGTGGTAGAAGAGTCAGGAGTGAAGCTGAGCATGGGAAGAAGGGAAAGATGAAGGGAAGATGTTTTTAGTTTGTTTTATTTCCTACACTACTACTCTGTTACAAGTAATTGGTAATAAATTAATTACCCAAAATTGGGTCTGTTTTGCCAGTGATGGTAATTGGTGAGTGATCTTTCATCATATTTCTTCCTCCTGTCCTGTTGATGGAGGGGAAGTCATAGAGGAGATTGGCGGGCACCCAGTGGCCAGCCAAGGACACACAGAATAAGAGTCAATAGACAGAAAATTTCATGCTAGCATAAGAAAAAAAATTTTTACTGTGAAGGTGGTCCTATAGTGGAGCAGGTTTCCCAGAGGAGTTGCCAAGTCTCCATCCCTGGAAATATTAAATATTCAAATGGACACTTCCCTGAGCAATCTGCTGTAGCTGACCCTGGTACATGGACTAGATGATCTCAGGAGTTGCCTTCTAACCTCAGCTATCCTATGATTCTGTGAAAAACTTTCAAGTTGTTTTTTTTTTCTGTTGCTGATTTGTATCTATTTAATTAATTTTTTTAATATATGTGAAAAAAAATATTTTCAATCACAGCAATATTTTTGCAGTAAAAAGTGTAATTGTCTTTCAAAATGTCCGTGCGCAGAAAAGTTTTCACATTGATTGTCTAAATTAGAAGAAAATGGATGTTCTAGGGGAATATTTTTTTCTTCTATTAAAAAAAACAAAAAACAAAAAAACTAATTTTCTGATAGGAATGGCTGTCATGTCAGAATTGTAACCCACTAATTAAGAAAACAAAGAGGCAAATATATATTCAGGACTGAAAAACTTAATTCTTTTCCCTAACTTCTTCTAAGGTGGAAATGCATTTCTTCAGAGAAACAGTATTTGTGTATTTCTTTACATAAATATATCTACTAACTGTAATTTTACAATTATATAAACTTCTCTGTCATATGAAATTATGAAAAATTCCTAAACATATTCAAACACATGGTCGGTAAAGGTTCAGTGTGACTATCCTCATGCCTAACAGTAAGTACTACTGAGCTAACATCTGTATTCCCATATTTAGTGCTTTTAATGACTTAACAGAGAAGAGTATTTGAGAAATCTCAGGATACAGCTATTTTTGACCTGTGAAAGGAAATAATTGCCACTTTTTCAGAAGTTAAATATCGTCATTTTTATGAACTCATTCTTTAGAGACTTTGAGAAACCAACAGAACCAACTTAAGATTTTGAATAAACATTGACATTTTCTGTGTATCTAAATGAACCCTAAAGTAAAGAGGATAATTCAGTCCCACCTGAGGAGTTATCTTTTTGTTACAGAAAGTCTGACTTTATATATTAATTTATTATTTTAGACATTGCTTTTCTTCTTTCCTTATTGCTATATATACAGCAAAATCCTTATCTGCACTCTTCAAACGCATATTGCTGACATTTTAAATTGAAATTTAAATACTAAATTAAATTGCTGCTTTTTATACTTTTGTGTGCGTGTGTGTGTGCGCGAAAATGTGAGCTATTTTATGCAAGGATTACCCACAGTATTTTGCATCTGTTTTATGTGAATTGCTTGTGCCATGGAAAGTGCACTGAGAAAATTTCCTTACAGACACTATTCAGTCTTTAAATTCATTTCAGTCATAAGAATGCTATTGTTCAACAGACAACAGAGAAGTGACAGATTCAGAACAATGTTCAAGAAACAGTAATTGACAAGTACTAAGTAACTTCATTGAATATTTCAGCATATCCTTAAATACAAATAATAATTGCCACATAAGTCTCCATATTATCTCATTTAACTGTAGATTATGCCATTTATGATTTCCTGCTTAATTTAGCTAAGCAACCAGCTTTTATAAATTGTGATGATGTGTTCCAAAAATAAACATCAAAAAAGTCGTTCAGGCTAAATAATCTTTATGATTGGTTTAATTTTAATTTCATTCTTCTGTTGTCCTGTTAGTAGCTCCTGAATAACTTCTTCATCATAGAGTTCCTCTCTCTATAGAGGTCTAGTGTATATTTACAAATACAAGATTACTAAAGATAAGTGGATAGCTGTTGTTATTTCCTGTTATGCTTGGTAGAATTAAAAAATACAGATTGAATGAGTGTCCTGAAGTCTTGGATTTGTGTCTATGTTTTTAAAAAAAGTTAATGCAAACCTGTGTTCCATTTGTTTTGTCAGATGACATAATGTTGTCACTTTCCCATCTACTCCCTAGTTGGTTCAATTTTTCTAAAACAAGGTCTAGGTTTCTTTACTGGGTATTAAACTACATGATGATTAGTGATCAAGACTATTTTCCAGTGATTCAGATGTTTATCTGTGAAAAAGAATTCACACTGTCAGCTCTTCCTCTTTTTGATGAACTTATTTAGATAAAATCTTGAAGTGTGTGGGCAATTGACTATTTTGTGTTTGTATACTATCTAGCAGAATGGAGCCTAAATTGGGGTCTTGCTCGTCTAAAATCTCTCAAAGCAAATAAAGCAAGTTATGAAATACAATGATAATGCTGCATCCTGTCGTCACCCCATCATTATGTTGTTTCAATGGAAAAAGCTTCTATATTAAAAGATTCTATAATACCGTGATTCGTATTTACATATCTAAATACCTATATCTAGATGAAAAAATTGTCCTCTGTATCATCTCTATGATTATGTAGTGAGTACATTCAACAATGTATTCCCAAAAATTCAATTAAGAAAAAAGACAAATACGGTAACAGAACCATAAAAGATGCGCTTGGGATACAATTTATAACTTCCCTTCTTCCACACAATTCAGCACATACTCATTAACGTGAAAGTTGATAAAAATTATATAACTGATTTCTACACACTCCCTAAAATTGTGTATGGAAGCATGTGGGAGTTTTCATAAGTCTCAAAGTGGTGTTTAGAGAGTGTAGATTGTCTACTTAGATATGGTACTTTATTCTAATTCTAATTTAGTTACTATCAGTTTAGTGATGGATATATCATTAAAATGAAGAGGTTGTTGGGAGGTCCTTTTATCAATAATAATTAGTGTTCTTTTGCTCCCTGGAAAAGCTTTACAATGTTATTTTCCCGTTGTATTGAGTTTACATGGCAAGGTTTTAGTAGCAGTGGGGCTACAAAGGTGGCTTCTGTGAGATGTCAGAAGCTTCCCCGTTGTCCAACAGAGCCAGTTCTATCTGGATCCAAGACTGACCTGTCACTGGCCAAGGCTGAGCCAATCAGCAACAGTGGTAGTGCCTCTGTGATAACATATTTAAGGAGGGGAAAAAAACCTGCTGCAGAACAGTAGCTGGGAGAGAGGAGTAAGAATACGTGAGAAACAGCTATGCAGATATCAAGGTAAGTGAAGAAAGTTGGGGAGAAGGTGCTCCAGGGGCCGGATTGCAGATTCCCCTGCAGCCCATGGTGAAGACCATGGTAAGGTAGGCTGTTCCCCTGCAGCCCATGGAGGTCCATGGTGAAGCAGATATCCACCTGCAGCATGTGGAGGATCCCACGCCAGAGCAGGTAGATGTACCTGAAGGAGACTGTGACTCCACGGGAAGCTTGAGCTGGAGCAGGCTCCTGGCAGGTCCTGCAGGCCCATGGAGAAAAGCCCACACTGGATCAGGTTTTTCAGACATGACTTGTGACTCTGTGGGGGACCCAAGCTGGAGCAATCCATTCCTGAAGGACTCCACCCCTGGAAAGGACCCACGCTAGAGCCGTTCATGAAGAACTGCAGCCAGTGGGAAGGACCCACGCTGGAGAAGCTAATGGAGGACTGACTCCCATGGGTGGGACCCATGCTGGAGCAGGGGAAGAGAGTAAAGAAGAAGGAGCAAAGACAACATGTGATGAACGGACTACAACCTTCATTCCCAGTCCACTTGTGCCACTTGGGGGGAGAAGGTAGAGAAATTGGGAGTGAAGCTGAGCCTGAAAAGAAGACAGGGTTGGAGGGAAGGTGTTTTAATATTTGCTTTTATTTCTTATTATCCTACTCTGACTTTAGATTGGCAATAAATTAAATTGATTTCCCCGAGTTGAGTCTGTTTTGACCATGAATGGTGATTCCCTGTCCTTATCTCTACCCGTGAGCCTTTCATCATATTTTCTCTCTCCTGTCCAGTTGAGCAAAGGGAGTCATATAGTGGACTAGTTGGCACCTAACATCCAGGCAAGGTCAACTCCCCACACTCATCATCATGGCAAAACAGAGAAAATGCATGATTAGCTGTGAAGTCGAGAAAGTAATAAATGGGAATGTTTAGATTGAAACTGTATTCACTTTAAAAGTCCTTCAAATTATAAGAACCCCCTGAATAATTATTTCTTAGTGGTGTTTCAACTTTTTTGAGTTTCCATAATATCATCCTGAGAGAATAATAGAAGCAATTGAAAAAGAAATAGATATTTTCACTGTGACTCTAGAGTACAAAATATCTACATGATATTTTGTCCTTCTTTCCCCTCTTTTTCACTCTCTTTCTCCCTGTATGTGTGGATTAGCAATCATTAAATAAGTCTGTTATCCTGTAAATGACTGGCTGCTGAAGGGAAGGTTTACTTCATAATTTTCAGGCACTTTAAAATTCTAGTGATGCCCTGAAATTTCAGAGGCTAGAATGCAGCTTTCAAATGTGTGTCCAGCATGGGTGGTCATGCTGGTCACTAATTAGCTTCTTGAAAGCAAAGAAAGCTAGTGCTAAGAGGTTATACTATTCAGGTGGGAGGTGATTGTTTCATTCAAAAAAATACAAAGGCAGGCCCTGGGAAAGAGAGCATAGCCCACATGTTTAGGATTCCATAGTAAGTAGACAATATCAGGACATATCCTGAAGGACCTCATGTCCAGTTTCTGTACTAAACAAGACTTCCATAGTGGAAGGATACATAGAGATGCCTGAAGTTTAAGAATTTTCAGTAGATAAATCTCAATATCTGCCTTAAATAATATAGGGATAAAGACTTCAGATATGATTGAAAAGGCACAGAAATGAGACAAATTTAAGTCTTTGGAAGTTTTCAAAACATTGTGGAACATAGGAAGAGAATCTGAGTTAATAAAATGAGATCTGATTTGAAAGCTGAACAAAAGGTAAAGAAAAAATAGTCATAAAGACATTGCTTACAGTTCTTGCTATTTGCTGTGTCCTGAGAGAACTGAATGAACATCAACATTTTTAGCAATGATTGGTTTGTCATAATTTGGAAAAAAATGCAGAGGAGCCTTGAAATACACAGCATGATTTTATGAGCTCTTTACACAGATAGTCTTACCAAACTTTGAGACTTTAAAACTGCTAGAAAACTATTTATTTGTTTCATTGCAGCCATATACAAAGCATAAAACAAACAAAAAGAAACATGTTAACAGTAATGTTCTTAGTTTTATAATTCCAGAAAAGCCCCTATTCAATCCTACAGGGTTTACAATATTGCTTTCATTTGTTTCAAATGTAACAACGCTTTGGGGACAAAAATATATTTTGGTATGTACTTAACCTCAACTGATATAAACGTTTCCATTCGTGTATGGTCTTTTACTATCTGACTTGTTGCTTTCCACTTGTTTTGGTCAACATAAATATATTTCCAAGACAATTGAACATAGTATTTCTATCTTTTTATTTGCTAGTGACAAGTACCCAGTATGGAACTCACTGTTAAGGAACATCTTCCTGAAAATTATGTCAGATACTGTCTTGCGGCTGGAAATTTTCAGGAAACTAAAAAATATTACTAAAAAAAAATTATAAAAATGTCATTATGATCTTAAGGACTTACCAATTATTCTTCATTTTCCAGTTCTTCCAGACCAAGAATTACTTTGGGTTTTTTTAGAGCAGCTGACTCGTGAGTAGGTGTTCACTATAAAGGTCCAAAGGTAGAGAAACAAAGACAGACTCCTATTACTGACACCACTCAAGTTATTGAAGGGATTTAATCTTTAGACATTTTTGGAAGGTGTTTCATATTATTTTTATTTTTTATGTTCATAAAATAAAGCACTAGAGAACTGGTAATGCCATTTCTTCTGAAATGTGGATGTAGGTGATCTTTTTCTCTTGGCAAGTTCTTTTTAAAAGTGGTATCAAAAGTGAGCTAGAGACTATCCCCTGAAATAGAGATGAATTTAAAAGTCTTGAAGTGGAAATCAAAGTAGAGAATAAAACTGAGATGTTATAGCCCATTTTCCTTCCACTGTTTTTGTGAAGGGATGAGAGGAAATTGTTGCTGTTCATATGGTCTGCTTATTCTCTATTCAAACCACGTGATGCACTTTTGCCTACACTTTGAGAATCTAAAGATACAGGTATACAGCTTCAATTACATCAAGTATCTGTGCTGGTGTTGTCTGAGACAGACTTACATTTTCTTCATAGTAGCTAGTATCGGGCTATGTTTTGGATTTCTGCTGAAAACAGTGTTGATAATACAGGAATGTTTTCATCATTGCTTAGCAGTGCTTACGCACTGGAGATGACTGACCACCTGCCAATGGGAATTAGTGAATTAATTCCTTGTTTTGCTTTACTTGCATGCAAAGTGGGGGCAGAGTGAGCAGAAGAGAGAGCTTTGATGGTGAGCAGCCACTGTTCAGTAATAGCCAAAACATTATGATATCAATATTGTTTTAGTCACAAATCCATGCTGTTATGAAGAAATTGAACTCCATCCTAGTCAGACTCATCACAGAGTAAGTAGTATTTCTTATTTCATTTAAGCAGAGTACACTTCAAAAGTCACTAATAGCTAGTTTATCATCACTACTTGTGTTAATACACAAGGTTATCAAAGTTGAGATTCCTATTGAAGTATAGTACACAGATATAGGGAGTAAGAGCACACAATATTATGTCTACAGAATAATTGACTAGCTTGTCCAACAAAGTGGTACTAAGGCAGTTAGTAATGCATATTTCCAGTGTCATTTCAGCATTCTATTAATGGACCATCACCACGACGATATAATAAAAAATACCAGGTCCAAGCCACATGAAGAATAAGTTTTTGTGGGCAGTTCATGATGTGATAATCTTCTGGATTCCTAAAACATGCATCAGAATCCCTGGTTAAAAAAAAAAAAAAAAATAGTCTTGCACCTTGTCAGGTGATGTTTATATTAGTAAAGGACTTTTTTCAGCTTCCCATAGAAGCTGAGAAGGAGCATATGCAGGACAAGCTGCACAAAGGGATATTCTATACCAGAGATGTCATGCTCAGTATATAAATGGGGGTTGGCCAGGGGGCAGGGATCTGTGATCACTACTCAGGATGGGCTGGGCAACCAGTCGCCGGGTGGTGAGAGCAACTTATGTTGTATGACTTTATTTTGTATATTCTTTTACTTGTATTATTATTACTGTTATTTTCCTTTTCCATTACTGTTCAATTAAACTGTCTTTATCTCAACCCACAAGGTTTTTTTCCTTTCCCCTCCTTTTCCACCTGTTCTCCCTATGCTTATAGGGGACGAGGGGAAAAGTGAGTGAGCAGCTGCATGGTCCTAGTTGCTGGCTGGGATTAAACCCCAACAGGACATAACGTTTCAATGGTAATATAAATATGAATTTCCTAATAACAGTTTTAAAGTAAATCTCAGAATTGTAAAGTCAAGGAACATGTCTGTGAGTCTGAGACATATTTTGTATAAACCAAAGGAACAGAAAGTGGAAAAGAATTTGGGAGAGAACAACTGTATAATAAATCATAGTCCATAAATAGTAGGCTGTTGGACTACTACAAATGGTCCTTAATCACCAATAACTTTTAGAGATTTCCATGACATTTATTGCTTAACATGGAAGTTCTTTAATTTTCTGTTATTGACAGAAACAATTCTACGCAACCCAAATAACCCAGGGTTATCTCAGTTAAAACCAAGGAACTTCAATCCAAGCCACTAAGAGAATGGGAGTTTTACTCTGAGAAACACATGAAATAACACTGAGTGATATCATGCTCATAGAGCTAGATAAGGTCAATAACACAGTGAGCCTGGAAACAGATATAATATTTGATTTACAATTTTGGAAAATAGAGGAGTAGAAGGGAGGTGTTGACTTTCAACCTCACCAAAGCAAGTACCAGAACAGTGATGAGGACATAGATTACCTAATTTACAGCATTCTACTCTAGCCATTAAGCTGTTTAAAAGCATTATTTCAACTAATGGAAAACCATTAACTTTTTGGAGTGTCATTTAATGTTAGAAGAGCTGATCACTACTGAACAATTGAGTTTCTACAGCGTATTTTTTATGGCTCTTATTTAATTAGGGATATGTCCTCAAATAAACTCATAAAATATATGTCTCTCCTGCTTTAAGTTCCTTAGGTCATAGACTCTTAAAGTGCTAATAAATCTCTGCTAGTTGACATCCACCTCCTTAGTCTTGAAGTGAAATTTTACTCCCAAGATATTATATTGCTTTCTTTGTTTCTGCATTAGGGGTCATCTTGCTACTTTACACATTATCACTGAAAATCCATTGACCTTCATGGTCCTAAAGTTTATATGGTTTCCAATGATCAAGTTTATTACAGTACAAATGCACTTTCAAATAAACATCTGAACGCCAGTGTGTAACCTAATATAAATAATAATAATATTAAAAATAGTACAATACTTTTACTGTTAGTTTAAGTAAAATTACTGTGTATCTCTTCACTTTCAATAATTACACTTTTTAAGTACTACTTTAGGGATGTGTTAGGAAGGATTTGTTTCTTTGTCTCCTTCCAAAACAGATGAAGTATCTAAATTCAGATTTCTCTTGGAAGAATTAGTTAATGAATAACATATCTGAATTGAGGCATAACACAAATTTGTAGATATAATTTTCCCAAGGAAGAATTTCCTATCTCTACCTCATTTGATCTCATCTATTTCAAGAGTTAGAAATATGATGATAATATTAAGGTAGAACAGAATGAAGAGCAGCATTTTAGAAAAACTAGAGAAGCATTTAAGGATAGATGAATTCAGTAGATGCTGTCATTAATATACATATGTTTAATACATAATCAAGGTTTTAAAAGATCAATTGTACAGACACATACACAAAAAAACCCCAAACAGAGTACTAGAGAATAGTTATCTCCATATCACCTTTGACTGAAGTAACTTTCAGACTATCATCAAATACGTCAGTTTTATGATATTCATGTGTTGACAGTGGAAATAATGAATAGAACCACTTTTCTTGTGAGAAAATCCGATGAGAGATCAGAGGAACAAAATAGGGTAACCTTTGTAGGGACAGGATCTACATGGCATGCTGCATGCTTGGAGGTCCATTTGACGCTGCATGACTTAGGTTTCCCAGCTTCTAAAAGAAAGTAGTATTATCCATACCATCCCTTCTTCCTTAATGGAGTTAGCTCTAGTAAATGACATTTTAAGTGATACTTTTAGTCTGAGTACCTTTCTTACCGGGATCATAACAAACTAACACTTCTGGTACAAAATACATGCCTGAAGAATGGTATAAATTAGCAGCACAGTCAAGTATAATATCAGGAATCCAGCAGTATGGTGAGCCTTAGGAAAAATGTCAGTAAGGAATGGGAATTCTGCATACCCCCTCCTACACACTGTGGCTCTGTATGTTCTTGAAAGAAAAAGGAGAGTTTATAACAGAATGTGATGGAAGGCACATTAGAGATCCGGCAGTGAGAGCTAAGGAATTACAAGCACAGGGAAGATGTTGGTGCTCAGTTAAACTGTTACTTTCTCTTGCCTCAGTGTATGGACCACTGTTCTAATAGCTTATTGGAAGTGACAACATGATGGGGAAACGGGGCTGGGGAGAAGACAATGTTGTCCTGGCAGCAGATGAGGATAACCAAATCTATTGGACTATTTGGATAAAGTGGCCAGGCAACTCTGGTACAACAGCAGCAACATCACGTCCTAGTAGATAATGGTGCTTGATGCACCTTGTTGACCCTGTCAAGTCATAAATTAGTAGCCTTGAATGAATGCTCTTGGAGTGACTAGAGGACAGGGTGTCCTGGTTTGAGGTTCAGTGGAACCAATTTTCTAATTTGGAATTTTACTTTTTAGCTGGGCCTCATCTAACTGACTAAAGTCAGTGAAATTAACAGGTAACACATTGTTCAGACAGTGTTCACTCTCAGAGTGATAAGACCTGGTTATGCCAACGAATAGCATGCATAGAGTCTCTTGCTTATACTTATTGCTATAACAACCAAGGTCAGCTAACTTTGCTATTTGTCCTGTTAGAGGGTCAGAAGCGGAGAAGTGCAGAGGGGTCACACCTATGGGGAGGAGCGGACAGGACAAGTGACCCAAAACTGACCAACAGGTTATTCCATCCCATCTGCATCACGCTCAGTATAAAGACTGAGGGATCAAAGGGGGCTCTGGCAA
>VXBO01007831.1:43155-59984 GCA_013400135.1 Rhinoptilus africanus | reverse complement strand
GCTCTTGCTCTTGCCCTGGCTCATTCTTCTTCAATGGCCAATGTCTGAGGAGGACCCTGTCTGTTCATCTGTCTTTGATCCCGATCCTGACTCTAGTTCCAGAATTCAGCTCCTGTTTGTCATGAACTCCAGTCTGGGACTTTTCCTGTGTCTGCTGGTGATGTGATCGTCATCCTGGGAGCTGGATATGGTTTTGTATATATTGTATACTTTTTTAAAATTTATTTTCTTATTATTTCTTATTTTCCTTATTTATTATTATTTTCATTGAAGTAGTTTAGTTCTTTTTAAACTTGTAAATCTCCTTATCTCTTCCTCTCCTCTCTGAGGAGAGAGGGGGGGTAGGGCCATCTGTCGTTCCGATTGGCCAATCCGGCCAAAACCACGACAGAGGGTCATGACTAGTTCTAGTGGAAGGGAACTTCATTTTGAACAGATACGGTTACAACTGATCCTGTTGTACCTGCCATCCTTGGGATTGACTTTTTTGATGACTGTAGATTGATAGGTATGTCAGGAAGGCTTCAGATCTTCAGAATGGGCAGTGTGGTTTGAGCAGGCAAAAACTCATGAGAGAGCTAAAGCATTCCTCAGAACTTCACTGACTCCAACATTATGGGATGTGCTCAGATATACCTCACAGACATATCTGGCATGCTGTTGGCAACCCAAGTAATTTGATGAGAACAATATCAAACTGACCAAGGGGCCAATAATGAAATCCAAGGATTAATTGCTTTTCTGGAGAAATGAGGAGTGACCTCAAAATAGATTACAGAATCACATAATGATAGGGGTTGGAAGGGACCTCTGGAAATCATCTAGTCCCACCCCCCTGCCAGAGCAGAGTCACGTAGAGCAAGTTGCACAGGAACGCATCCAGGTGGGTTTTGAATTTCTCTGGAGACGGAGACTCCACCACCTCCCTGGGCAGCCTGTTCCAGTGCTCTGCCAACCTCAAAGTAAAGAAGTTCCTTCTCATGCGCCGTGTGGAACACAACCCTACCATCGAACCAGATGGCGCAGGGTGGAACACAACCCTACCATCTATCATAACATCAATTACCAAACTTTAAAGCAACTGATCTAAAGAGAATTTTCCAAAACATTGATGATGTATTGACTAGAGGAGCAACCTCAGGAGAAGTATTAAGAACAGGTGGCAACAATTACCTTTCTCAATGCCGTATTTGCCATTTAGTGTTTCAACTAAAAAAGGCACACTTAAGAAACACAACTTTTAGGTATGCAATGGCAAGGTGAATAGAGACATACTCCAGCTGACCAAAATGTTTGGACAAATGACGTGGAATCCCAGCACAATTAACAGGAAACACAGTCTTCTTGGGCTTCAGTGGACTATGGCTTATGCACATTCCTGGTTATTGATTAAACCCTTGTATTGAGTCACCCTCAAAAGAAGTCATGTTAAGTGGAAAGAGTAACAGCACCAAGATTTTTAGCAGATCAAGCATGATTAAAACTAGTAAGAAACCAGGAGCAATGGAGGAAAACATGTAAGAAGCATGGACGTGTAGCATGAAGAAAACATTGTGCACAAGCCTCCAACTTCCTGTTGGCCTCCTGCCAATCCTCTCCTGTTTTGTGTGCAACAGGAGAGGATTCCACGAACATCTCAAAAGGCACTAGAAACCTCTGTATGTACTACAGCATCAAGCCCTATTGGTCTTGATGACATCTGTGCCTAGATGACATGCAATGAATTTTATGTATCTTAAAGTAACTATCTTTCTCCATTTTTTTTTATCTAGTTGTCCCCACCTGTATATCTAGTGCCATTTTAGATCTCATGGGACAGCATGCCTGACATCTAGGTGCTGCTCCAAAAATATGCAATTTTTCCTATAGATCTTATGCCATATTCACAAAGACAACACAGACTTCCCAGATGCCAAAGGGGGTTTCATACGGTACTAGATGCATATGCTTTCACATTGATACTCTTGAGGTCTATAATGTAAATGTTAGCATCTGAAATGCTCATTTTAAGTTGCTGGGGTTTTTTATACTCAGTGGAGGGAAAAATAACCCCAAACAACAAACAGGAATTCTGAGCACATGAGTCATCTCATCCTAAAATTGACATTTAAAAATGAATAGAACTCTGGATTCATCTTGTACCTTCAATTTTTAATAATTTTTTTTTAGAAGTAATTCAACTTTGTAATGAGAAGTTTGTCACATTCCATCTCTGATGAGAAAAAAAGCCCTGCTTTAACCTCGTAAAATTAGTGAGATTGTGAAATATGAAGCAAATAAAGCATTTTAATCATTTGATCATAAGAGTAAGGAGAAAAGATTTTTCCCTTTTTATCTCTAAGCTGTAAAAGCTAAATGTTGATAACTCATAAAATGAGATACTAAGAGAGCAGTGGACATGCTGAGGTAGGCTGAGAGGTAAAATATGAGCAAAATCAATTAATCCAAAAAGCCTGAGTGTATTGGTTTATACTTCTTCCTACTTCCCTTGTGATTGTGGGAGCAACTCTGAACCTTTTCTTTTCTCCTAATCCCTTAAAACTTCACGTTGTATATGCTGAAGAACATCTATAGATATCTTTGAAGTGAAGGAGTAAGATAGCGTGAAAATTTGTGGCCATCATTACAGGAGGAATATGGCCAGTTCAAAGCTAAGTATCATTTTCCCTCTGCCCTTTATGTCTAGCATTATTTTGAATACCTCAAGTGAAACCCTCTCCTAGTCAAATTAATTATAATGATCTCCCATTGACTTTAATCAGGTCAGAATTTCAGATATGTAATCTTTCTTATTAGAAATTGGACAGGATACCTAGTATCTCTTCCCCATAACAGAGTTTTTTTCAGAGTATTCTTTAAGGGTGCTATGCAGCCTCCAGGAATACTAAGAGTTTTAAAAAGAAATGATCTAATTTATGTTTCAAGGGCAATGTCAAACTGTATAGTCTCACAGCTGCAGATATTGAAGGCAAAATAGAGCCTTTATTTTGAACACTTTAATCTTCAAATGCATGAAAACATTCTCTTTACCTCCCTTCACTTCCTCCTTTGCAACGCTTTTGTATTCAAAGCTTCTAAGCATGGCATATAAGAAAAATATTGATTCTTTAAAGAAAAAATTTGGAAACAAAAATGAAAATATGTCAATTTACACAACCTGAGCAAAAATGACCATAGTTATAATCATTTTGACCCAGGATGAGAAAAACTGATCCCTTTGCAGGAAATCTGACGTCAATTTAGAAAGAAGAAATAATTAAGCCCATACAGGTGAATAGCAATGGATCTATGGTATTTGGCTTCAGCTGGTTAAAATATAAACTTGTTTCAATGAATCTACAGAAAGACCTGATCTTCAAGATATAAACCAAATTAAAAATACAGTTATTCTCATACCCGCAATGGTGAATGATTCTCATTATTCTTTTTAAATAGAATTTGCTTTGACAGAGCAAAGCTAGCTGAGGGCTTGCTCACCTGCGTGAAACCGTCAATGGTACGGGCTCCAGAAAACAAAAAAAGCTTCATTTAAAACTTGCAGTCTTACTCTTTCAACCCATGCAAGTATACTGAAACTCTTTTAATCCTTTTCTAAAAAAAACATATATAACATGAGACTTTTTTGTGTGTGTGTGTTTAACTTCAGAAACTTTATTCTCCCTTGTTTCCAACTATAAATGCACTGGAATTACCCTTTTCCACTATTTTTTATCATTCGAATTTCTGTTCCTACAACATAGTAGTAGTACAAACAGACAGACTGCAAGAGACGGGTACTTCATACACTCAAAACCTTATAATGAACAATAAAACATATATATATATAAAATATATATTGTTAGTGTAATATAAATCTAAACAGTCTAATGAATTATTTATTGTTAATTTGAATGTAATTGTTAGAAAGGAAAATCAAACATAATGAAAAAAAGTTGTAATAATAATAGTTAAAATGATTATGCACACACTTTCTAATATGTACAATCTGGTGTTATGCTCCTCACTTTAATATTTCCCCGAATCCTAATTCTGAACCTCCACTTTTCCTCAGGAAGAAAAAGAGATGGTTACAACAAACCATCAGTGTCCAGAGACTTCACCAGGAGGAAACAGAATGAGATTTTCTAAAAAGTAGATGTCTAAATATGATGTTGCTCTCCTTATATTAAACAGAGATAAAATGGTACTTTCACAACAGGTTTCTCTGGAAAAAAAACATGACTTCTTTACCTTTCCTTCAGGTATACATCTATGATATATTGCCATCTGAGCTGACAATTTCTCTCAACCGAACAGAGAATCTGAACTGGTCATATCAGACATGGATTTCTAAGATTAAAATTCATTTGCCTGTGCCATTTGAGGCACATTTGGGTGTTGGAGACCCCTGTAGGGACTCACAGTTTTGTCATGGGACTTATGGAGTGTTATTCTGGAGGAGAAACAGGATTCCTCAGTGCCACTCAAGCAGAGTTCCATTTGACATCCTAAAGGCAACTGAATCTCACTAAGTAAGGCTACATCGTTAAGGGTAGATATACTGAAAAATACTTGAGTTCCTTTAAGTAAGATCTTGTTCTTTTAAGTTTATGGTGGTGCTCACTGATGCAGAAACTGATTTTCATAGAATAATTAAGATTGGAAGGGACCTCAGAAGGTGTCAAAGCAGGTCAAGCTTTGAACAGGTTACCTAGGGCTTTTTCCAATCAAGTCTTCAAAAACTCCAAACATGGAGACAAACGATTTCTTGAACAATCTGTTCCACTGCATGGCTTTCTGCCTCCTTATACTTGGTTTGAACCTCTCTTCTTTCAATTTATACCTAATGTCTCTCATTCTCCTGCTATGCACACACTAGCTCCATCTCCTTACTAACCACCCCATAAGCACCCCAGGGCTGCTGTTAGATCCTCCTGCAAACCATCTCTTCTCCAGTCTGAACAAAGCTCCAGTCCCTCAACCTCTCTTCATGGACCAAGTGCTCCAGCCCTGACCATCTTAGCATCTCTGCCCTATATTAGCCTGTCATTGTTGGGGCCAAGGGGAAGGTGTTTGTCTTTGTTCAGGATGCTGCACTTTTTCCTAGTCCATTTCATGAGGTTCCAGCTGGTATACTTCTCCAGACAGTCGGAGTACCTCTAAATAGTATCACTGCCAGCATATCAACTTGATCCCCTCAGTTTGTTGTCATCTGAGAACCTGATGAGAGTAAACTATATCATCTCCTCCAACTCGTTCATAAAGTTGTTGAAAAGGACCTGGAAGAACCCAGTGTGTGTGCGTGTCTATGCATTATATGCATGTATTTTCAGGAACCATCTATTAAATAAATCATACCCACACCCATTGGAGTGAGTATGGAAACTCACTCCATTGGAAACTGGAAATAAGATTACATTTAATTTCAGCTTTTTTATTAGCTTGCACCAACAGCATTTTCATCATCTAAGCTTGACATAGTTAATGCTCTGCTAGGTAGTTGAGTTTCTAGTGCCATTAACATAAAGAATTCCCAGAGGTATACAATTGCTATTAGCCTCCTTTGCATATTTCTATTTATTCTTCCAGTTGTTTCACTGATTTGTGTGATAGAAAACTCCCACTGGGGGAAGTTTAAGAGGATATCTTTAATGGAGTAGGGTGGTGCTTACATTTGCAAGTTACAAGCAGTCACTGCCTTACTACACAGACACATCAGAAGAAAGAATTCTTGTATTTTTCATCTTCTAAACAGGATTTTGTTATGTTAAATATAGAAAATTTAAGCTGTATTAGATTGAAAAAATTTCAATAATGTTTCCTAACAGAAAAGTAATTACAGTAAGTTTTGAATGTGTAATGAAAAGGAAGGGAAGACTAGATATTAATTCCAATGACTGTGTTCTCCTCAATGCTGAATGGGGATTAATTTGAAAATATTTTAACATCAAAAAAATAAAATCATGTCATTTTCATTATATCCAAGGCATTTTTGCAAAGTTTATACATTAGAACTATGTTTTATTTTACATTATACTGTAAAAAAAAGAGAAACAAAACAAAACCAACAAAAATGCTCAAAACTCCAAAAACCTTACATTTATCTTGGAAAACAAAGTTCTAAGTACAAAAGACAAGCATGAATTTCTATATATTTCTACTCTTTTTGCTTTAGTTAATTCAGCTGAGCACTCTTTATTTGTGTTTAACTACATTCAAGCACACATTTATTTATATAACTGAGCTAAGAAGTAAATGGATAACTATATAGAGTCTATAAAGTATATAAAGTCTTTGGGATCAGTTTAAGTTCAGATGTAGCTAACTTTGCAGTCCTTTCCTCTTTCTTCTGTCCATCTTTTATTTTCAAAACTTGTGAGATTTTTTTTTTTGAGGGGCAAGGAGGTTACTTGATTTGGTTTTCCTCTATTGATATCAAAGCTTTACAGGATAAAGTTAAAAAATATGGATACTGTTACACTAGGAAGGAGAAATTAGGGATACAGAAGAGACAAAGAATATATATATTTGGAAAGAGAACAACTTCTGCCTAGAACCCCCTTACAGAATAAAATTCCATTTAGAGGTACTTTTGAAAAAAATAAAAAGGGTGTAGACAGATCTGCAGCTACAATGTGATTACATTTTCCCAGGACCAGAAGGCAGCGAGGTTTCTCAGCTAATTATTTGTCACAGGAAGTAAAAGTTGTCACCAGCCAACTCTTCAGGATCTAAAGATCTGATGTTTAAAATATGAAAATATATACACACGGCTGAGAGATCAAGATGTTCATTATTTCCTGTGAAGCGTTCAGCATCAGTTCTCACTTAAACAACAGGCCCTAAGATATAATGAGACTTTGAGAACTGAGCTCAGAAATCTGACATTACAACAGCATTCATGAAAAAACAAGTACTTCAAACTAACTGTGGATTCTCTTGACTTCTCAGTATCTTTATCCATATGTATTATATGTTTAAATTAACAGTGCCCACACTCTAGTCACTTCAGATTGTTAGTGCCAATAAATCATTCCCAAAATTAGAAATATACTTGTTCTAAAATATGTTCCCATGAGCCAATTTGTAATTAATATAATCTGCCAGTGAAAACTAGGAAATAGCATCTCCTTTGGAAAAAGTTTTGGCAAAAATAAAAATGCTGTTCCACAGAACCACAAACTTTGAGGTTGGAAGGGACCTATTGAGATCATATAGTTCAACCTCCATGCTAAAGCAGGGTCAGCTACAACAGGTTACCCAGGACAGTGTTGAGTTAGGTTGTGACTGTCTCCCTACATGGGGACTCCACAGCCTCTGGGCAGCCTGTTCCTGAGTATGACCATCCTCACTGTAAGAGTTCTCTTTAATTGCCTCATTCAGCAACAGACCCACTTTTTCCTCTAGTCCTCCTTTTTGTGTACTTGAATAATCCTTTCTTGCTACCCTTCGCATACCTTGCCAGATTCAACTCTAAGTCAACCTTGTCTTTCCTAACCTCATATTTGCATGATCAGAGAGCAAGTCTATTTTTCTCTTGGGTCACCTGCTGCTGCTTCCACAACTTGTATGTTTCATTTTTATGTCTGAGCTCAGTGTCACATCCCACTCAGAAAGGAGAGGGGGGGGGCAGGGTGGTAAGTAACTCAAATTCATAAATCCCCAGCAGCACAGACTAAGGAGAGACAAAACTTAAGGTCTGTATCCAAACATTTATTAGGTTAGTAACCAGGTCTTAGCTAGGTCCAAAATAATTAGTTAGGCATATAACAAATTAAGGTAAGCATTGCTTTAATTAGCAACAGGTATACAACAAACTATGGCAAGTGCTACTTAATAACAGATATATAATGAATTCTAGCAAGCGGTACAGTATGCCCTGCTTTACTTCTTTGAAAGGAAAGAGAAAAGAAAAAAAAAAAAAAAAGAAAGGAAAGAAACAAAGGGATATGGAAGGAGATATCAAAGGAGAAACTGAGATGAGAAGGCAGAATGAGGGAGAGAAAGAGATCACCGTTCCAGGCTCCAGCATTACTCCGGTCAACACAGGTCACAGAAGCACTCCTCAGGGTCAAACCTTCTCAGGTCATAAATCTTCTTTTCTCTTCTGGGAAAGTCTTCCTCTTTTTATGCCTTAATAGCTTCTCTATAATATTCCAAAACCAAGGCCCTGGCAAGCAGTAAACCTCTCCAGGTGAGGAGACAAGTTGACAGATAGGGGCCTCCACCCTTCACAGTGGGGAATCTTTTACCACCATCACTGCTTGCTTCTGCTGGTCATGAATGGCTCAGTCACCAGAAACACTCCATTTGACAACATTCACAGTTACATTTCAGTTATGAGGGCAGTGAAGTTATTCTGTAACTGCAAGTCATGAGGTAGGATAGGAGCCTTCCTTCTGGTATGAGGTGTCACTATCTTCCAGCTTCATCATGATGGGAGTTTCAACTCTCACACTTTATAAGCACAGGTTTTTCCTAACCCTCCGCAACAGTTAGAGGTTTTGGCTCTTGAAGGTCTGAGAGACATCTGGACAGTCACTGGTGCTGCGGTCTGCCAACTTCCTACAGGAGTTCTTTTGCTTGGCAGAAGAGCTCCAAGTGCTTCTTCACTGCATCTTATATAGAATCATAGAATCATAGAATCATAGGGTTGGAAGGGACCTTAGTAGATCATCTAGTCCAACCCCCCTGCCAGAGCAGGGCCGCCTTAGAGCAGGTTACACAGGAACGCGTCCAGGCGGGTTTTGAATGTCTCCAGAGACGGAGACTCCCCCACCTCCCTGGGCAGCTTGTTCCAGTGCTCTGCCACCCTCAAGGTAAAGAAGTTCCTCCTCATGTTTAGGTGGAACTTCCTATGCTCAAGTTTGTGCCCGTTGCCCCTTGTCCTATCACTGGGCACCACTGAAAAGAGCCTGAATATATATGCCTCTCCATAACACAGGTAAAAGGGTCTTTGATTCTCCCTAATTAGGAGTCAACTAGAAAAAATGCTGTTGCCACCCTTTAATCAAGGGCAGCTGACAGAATTCCTTAGAAGCTGCTAGACATCCACATCCTTAGCCTTAGTTTTAGCCAACAGAACCAGGAATATTTAAGAACTAAGTTTTGATAGTTAGCTCCTATGTAAATTTACAAAAAGAAAACCTAGAGACAGCAGGTGATTTGACAACTAATTAGCTAACTTTCTTGCTGAGCGAGATATATGTTCAGGTTTTTTTTGGATAACACAGAAAAGAAATTAAGAATAACGAAATTATACTATTTCTCTTTATGGCTTAGGGCTTTTTATTAAACAGTATTCTAATCCTGGAATTAAATAGATACATAATTAAATAAAAAATAAACAACCACTGTACTAAGTAAATACTCAGCCAGATGTTTATTTCAGTCCCTTCTGTGACTTTTAAAATACACAACTTGCACTACAACTACTGCTGTTCATGAGCAGGTTTTCAACAATGTTTCAACTGTACAAATAGAAACAGAATATTGAACCTATTTCATAATGGCTTTCACTTACTTATCTGTGAGAAATACCAGATACTGTACAGAAGTCTAACTACAATTCTCTGTTCATATGATTCTGATGATGGAATCACTAACCTCAAGAAGATTTTTTACTTCAAGTGGCCAAGATCTAAACCAAGCTTAAATGTAAGAATTATTTCACTGCTGGATTGTTATTGGTGAGGTTAATGTTTGGTCATGATAATTTTTATTTCATCCTGCTTATCTAATTTTTTTTTTTATATATGCTTTAGAACTGCACTGTTTGCATAGGTACTTTTAGGACATGGTTCCTCTGATATGTGGATAGACATGCAATGAATCACTGAAGGGACTGTGGGCCACTCCAAGTTTACACATTTCCATCTAAAGAGTTGTATTTGGTTATATAAATATCATCCATATGGCATGCTTAGTTTTGTTTAATTTTCCATTGGGGTCATTTTAGATTACAGTAGCTGTTTAGACAATTGAGATGCATTGGCTTAATGGGCACTTCGAGGAAAATACTGGAAGTAGATAAATGCATTAGACAGCAGGAGTCTAAGCACAGATATCAAAAGGCCTAAGCTACGGAGCAGAGAGGGCTAGAAAATGGAGAGGGGAAATATAAATAGAAACCACTCTCATATTGAAGAACATGCTGTATGTTTTCAGATATCTTGGACAAATAGCAAGACCAGGCCTGCAAAATATTACCTTGTATTTTAAAGCAGAGGACTTAAAATACTGAGAAGACCTCTTCTTGTACAGGACAGCCCTGCAAAAGGCATGTTATAGACATCATCATATGTAGCCGTTCAGTTATGTAGTGAACCCATATTAAAGTTACTGTCTTCCTCCAAAAAACAGTCAGAGTCTTAAGTGCTATTCATCTAATCAATAGAATTCCTTCTGGTTTGGAGGAGACAGACACTTGCCCCCATCAGCTGACACCAGGCACATAGGCTATGACCTAATATCCCACTCCAACTGCCATCACTGAGCCCCCTCACTGGCCTCAATCACCCTGGTCCCCCAGCAGCTGGTTTTGAGATCACACACTGTTCCTGTCTCAGTATCTGAAATCCAAGAACCCCACTTTCTTCAGTAGCTGATACGGAGACCCCACTGGCTGCAGTTGCTGCCACAACAGGCCATGGGCACCCACACCCTCTCTCTGACTCCAGGAGCTGGCATCCCAGTCACCTCAGTAGGTAGCAATGAGTGCCTGTGGCACACACACATGAAGGGGACAGAAAATGAGATTACACAGACTTAAGAAAAGATTTAACAAGAAGATACGAGAAGACAGGACAGACTCTGGTGATCAGGTGCAGGATTCAGCCAGACAAGTGGAAGGACCAGCTCTGGTTAACATGCCATCAGACCTGTTTTATACCCTTTTCTGTCAATTCCTCCTTTGCTCCTCCTTGCTTCCTCTTCCCTGCACATTGCCTCATCAGTTTGTGCACTCCCACCAACCCCCTCCAACATCCTGGAGCCTCAGATTTTTATCCTTGTCAGTTGCAAAATCCCAGTTCTCCTGCAATTACTTGATAGCCCATCAACTAGTGTTACTGACCAGGTTTGTTTCCAGTTATTGTTTTTATTAATGTTAACTGGATAGGGTTTATGACCATCTGGTTTCTCCCTCCCTTTCTTTATCCTCCCAACTGAAAAAAATATACATTTTCACATTCCACGTACTCTTACTGCCACTGATGAGGGTTGTTCTTATTATGGTTTGGTCTTATTATGACCTTTCTTATAATTTCTTGGTCAGGTATGTCTCTGCATGTTTTGATTTATGGCTCCTTTGGCCAAGTACCCTTAGAGGACCAGACTCTCTCCTTCCACACAACCTTACAGATTAATTTGATTTAAGATACCTTACACAGAATATGATGCATTGCTCTCTAATCACATCTATTCTTTGAGAGGGCTATCTGAAGTAGTAGCTGAGTGCTCGGAGAACAGTAATGGATGTGGAGTGTGCTGCAGACCTTCCCCAGATTGGTAGGAGCGATGATATAAGGAGTGCCTGCATCCTGTCACAGAGCAGTCCTGGTGCTAAGTACATCAATAAAAGAGACTGAAGAACTAGTTCAAGCACTGGAGCCCTATGCCGTTAGCTCATTCACTGTCTCTGTTCTGCACTGCTCCAAATATCTCTCTCTAGGACAAATTTATTATACCTGGGGGTATAAGTATTCCTTCCCATGTGAGCCACGCCTGCCCTGAGCTGCCGGGAGGGGGCGGGAAGTCACTGCTTGGAGCGGCAGGGGCGTCCCGGGTGCGGTCGGTGAGCGGCGGTTCCCTAACCGCGTCTGTATATTCCTCTGTCCTTGTTATTGTTGTTATTGTTGTTTTTGTGTTACCTTTGTTATTCTATTAAAACTGCTGTTGTCTCAGCCCACGAGTTCTGCCCTTTCCTTGTGCTTTCCATTCAGGAAAGCCTGGAGCAAGCAGTGCGTGGTTCTTTGTTGCCATCTGAAGCCAAACCACGACAAAGGGTATAGCTGTAAATAGTGTGATTATGAGCCAGTCTATTCTACTTTGTCTTGGAGACAGGCATTGCTCTTTGTCTCTCTTTCATTTAGCACAAGAATTATAATTACTATGTCCAGCTAAATAATGCTTTTTGCTGGGCTAAAACTGTTTGTGAGAGGTGAAAATCTGGGTGTAGAGAAGGTCAATGCAGTTGCTTACTCAAATTGATAAGAGAGAAAACAGTAGAAAACTAAAGGAACAGAGGGGGTTTGCCCTGCAATATGGCAGGGGCAGGACAATGGGAATTCTCCAGATTCAGCAATATCCCAGGACATCAAAATAGCTCTTGAAATAGTTATTTAAGACTCAGAGGGCCTGTACCAGGGACTTTCTTGTAAAAAGGAAAAGACTGTAAATTCTGTACTTTTTAAGGAAATCTGAGCATGATCTTATTGACAGAAAACATCTGTGTCAGATATCTTTCTCTAATTTCCACACTTCATTCTCAGTGACATTACTTGTGTGTTTTGCTCACAATTTAAACAAAAGAACATTCTCAGTATATTCACATCTCAATGATGTGAAATGTTGAGCTGCCTGTCTTTGTATTTTTCCGAACTCCTTTGTTTTCTTCTGGAAATGCAAAATTCAGAAGGTGTGGGCACAACAAAGTTTTATAGAGAGGCAAAATAATTCTCTCTGTCTTGTTCTCGATGTATGATATAAATCCATACACCTAATGTAAGAACTTAATTTTTTTCAGGTTCCTAATAAACCATCAGACAGTAAGAGGTTCATATGAATGACTGTTCAGGATACACTAAACCAAAGAATTGAAATTAAAAAGTATCAATGACCTCTATTCCTGTAATGAGAAATATCAGTGTGTTATTACAATGTAATACAGTATACATTACAGAGATTATATCAGATACAAATTTAAATTAATTGCTCAGTCTGATTATTTAAGTCATCAACAAAGCAATATTGCATTAATAATTCACAAGAAGTAGTGGTTCGGTTTGCCTGACTGAAAACAATTATGTTTCTAGAAATATCTGATTATTTATAGTTCATAGAATAAGCTTTCATAACAAGAAATGATACCTTATAACAAAATTTTTCATTTGTTTGAATGTTTAGGTTCTTAAAACTTCTCCCAGTAAAGTAAAATAAACATTTCAAACCTTTGGACTTTTCTACTGGCAATATCAAAGTATTTGCTTAAAATATATTCTAATCATTCCAGTATGTAAAACAATTCTACTTAAGTACAAGATAGATCTATGATGGATAAAAATAACGAGTGTAAAATTTTAGATGAAGCATATGAGTTTTAACAAAACAATTGCATTTTATGTGCTTATTTGTTGTTAGACCTTGCACTACTGAAATTAATTATGCGTGCAATAAGTGGCTCACCTAAGCAACCCAATAAAAAACAACCAGTTTTCCTAAAATAAATTAGACTCTGGACCTCAGATATGTACAAAATTATTTAAGTTATGGTGATACAAGTCCTGCGAAATAAAAAAGATTGACTACTATGCTCTGTTCTCTGTCAGAAAAGAAAGTGTACTAAGACTTAGAAAATGTTTTCTCTGTTCAGTGTATCTAAGTTGTAAATTAAACACTTTCTCATTATCTCTTGACTTGTAGGGTCATTAAAACACTGAAACATGTTGCCTTCCTAGAAACAGACTTCAAGGAGTTCAAAACTATGTTCACAGAAACATGGGGAACATTCAGCAAAGGAATTTATTCTTTAAGACGTCCATATACAATTAAAGAAGACATAAAATGAATACCCTATTTTCTGTGTGTGGACATAGACAGCTTCTCAGTGAAAGAACTGTGGCTCCTATTTATTTCATTTATTTTTTAACATCTAACTAGGATGCCTAAGTTGCATGGGAATTTGCCCTAAGCTCCACTTCTGTTGGTGGTACAGTAAAAGCCTTTCCAAGGGGTAAATAAGCTAGCTGTATATCCCAGTAGTCTACTCAAAATGCCTGTCTTTTTCCAGTGAATATACAGGGATTCTACAGTGTCTATATTCCTAATAAATAAATAAATAAATAAATAAATACCAAGAACCAGGACCCTGAGATCAAATGTTTATATACATTTAGGATTTAGGGCAGACTTTGCTTAAGGCTTTTAGTATATTTGTCTTACAAAAGGTGTAGCCCAAAAGCAAGCAAGCTCACAGATGAATTGGATGGATGGTCAGATGTCCAATTCAAGATGGTAAAGATGTTCCCAGAAACTGCATCTATACCGGTAAAAGAAGTAAAATTGCTCTTCGTCATTTTTTCAGTGTTGGTGACAAATGATGCAAGGTAGCTTATGCTCATAGCCCTGAATTTTCTTCTCGCCCCCAAACAGGATGGCATTTTTATACTTGTTGCTGTTATCTGCCCTTTGCCCTTGCTTTCTGTGAGCAGTGCACAGGCATTGAACAGTGGAAGTCTAGCTGTCACAGGAGAGAAAGAAGCTGTCAACCATGTGGACGGTGAAACTGCATAAGGATGACTGCAGAAAAGTGCCTGAGTTCATATCCTGGACCTGTTTAACTTACTAGTACAGAGGTATTCTAAGGCGAAAGCGTTAGTCCAAAGCTCCAAGCTGTATGCATTTAAGTTTAAAGAACTATGTGTGAACGAGGCATCTAAGCTCCCGTTTGTGGTCTCAGTGGAGTCTGGGGAGCTGCTCAGAGCTGTGTGTATTAGGGCAAGCTGAACAGTTCCCTACGCTGCAGTGATAATACTTATTTGGTCTCCACTAACTACAGTTGGAGCTTAGATGTCTCTCTAGTATGTTGACGTGCCTAATTCCGTGTCTCCAAAGATGGTTAATCTTCTTTGGGAACCAAACAGAGGGTCAGTTCCAGGCCAATTGGAATGGACTGGCTGATGTCTTTTCCAGTTGGATTAAGTCACTTGGAGAGTACTTGATGCATCTATGTTAGATACTACTCAGTTTAAGTAGAGTCCTTGTTGTTATTGTTGTTTACTTAAGTAAAAAGTATCTGAAGTAATGTGAGGACAATGTTGCAGGCTACCAAGGAAGTGTTTTCATAACACTGCTGGTCTCTACAACAAGGGAATAACACATAAGTGTTTTGGAGGCCTGCTGGGACAATTTTGGGATATATCCTAGATAATGAGAGTAAAACTCATTCCAGTGCATTTAAACACTAAATTGGATGCTGAAGCAAATAATCGCTCCAATTCTGCCCCCAATTCACAGTGGCATGAGCCAACTGGCAAATTTCCAAATAGAAGTTAACTGGTATTTATGCAGTGAAATTAATCAGATATCTCAAATTAAATAGGAAGTGAGATAATGGACTATGTAAACGCATACTGATCTTCAGTTATGAACCCAAAGTTATTCACATAGGATGAACCTGGAAAAAAATGTCTGAGCATAATACATATATATTATGAACAAAATATATATGTATATGTGAAAAATTATGAATACATGATTAACAAATAAGGAACACCATATAGATATCTTTCTATTCTTCATTTCTAACGACAGGGAAAACTAAGGCAAGTGGCATGCAAATTAAAGGAGCCTGAGCTGCTTGTTTCTGCCTCCAAATGCATACTTTATTAGTAGAGATTACTATAAAATATGATCTTTGCTTTTGGTTTTCCATACGTAAGCAAAACAAAACAGAATAAGTGACCATGGGTCTCTCTATAGTGGCACTTGTAGATTCTTTTCTGTCACAATTTATCCTCAGCTTTATCTTTAATATATCTTAAAGACACCTTGTACTTCTTTTTCTTATTTTTTTGTACAGAAGGGGCTTAAGGAATTCAGAGATTCTGCTCACAAATATCCTAAAATTAATTTCAATTTGGTGCAGTGTAATTACGTGAAATGATTTCTATATCATACTGAAATCATTTGAACCAAATTGCATTTTATGACATTGGAAAATTATTTATGATACTGTTATGAAAAGAAGCTCTTTCTCATCAGTGCTGCAATTTTGTTTCTTTATTCTTCCATATCTGAAGATGAAAAATTTGTCCTGCATTTATATCTTCAATAAGCCTTTTAAGGAAAGCTGCATTCTGGTGTCAGTAAGTTATAATTTCAATAATTCATAGGTAGATGCGCACATATTACCATTTCCTGAACTCCAGAATGTTCCCAGAAAGGATCTTACACTTTAATTTTTTTCAAGAGTTACTGAAGTACATTTCCTTGTCATTAGCTGTTGAGGCCTAAATTTTGCCATTAAAAATAAAAAATATTTTTTTAAAAAAAAGTTTTCTTACAATAATTTTCCAACAGCATATTCCCTTTCCCCCCCAAAAAAAGTAAAGTAATCTAAATCAAAATTGTTTGGAAATTCTTCATGCAGATTTGAGCTAGAATTTTTTGAGTCAATGAATTAATTTCAAGATGTAAATTGAAAATCTGGTGGTGCATAAGAATAATTTTTAAAGCAAATGTAATTTAAGGGCTAAGATATCTTCCCAAGGATGTAGGTACCTGAAACTCAATCTAATTACTGACAAAGTAAGGTTGATTTGATACTTAGACCTGAGAGCTGTGAATTTTTATTTTATTTTTTTTTTTACTTATATAGCTATAATACTTTCTGTGGAAGTATTATTTCTCATGTGGAAAGATCAAAAGTAAATACTGAGAATGAGAGAATGAAAAGAACCTAGAAAATAGTGGAACACCCATAGCATAATAAAGCCTTATAAAACACAGGAGCTGACCAGTTCAGGGTACGGAAAAAAATAATGGGTATGGTAAATGAATGATCTTTGTGGGTTCCTTCCAACTCAAGATACTTTATTCTATTCTATTCTATTCCGACTTACTGTTGATTA
>VXBO01007831.1:6323-40479 GCA_013400135.1 Rhinoptilus africanus | reverse complement strand
TTTTTGAACTTTAATTCTTTATTATGACGTATGTCTCCAATATCAATGTATAAAGGTCTCAGAAGTTCTCAAAGTATTTATAGAAGACTTTTTAAAAAGGCTAAAAGATATGATTAACATTAATTTGGAAAAATATATTTTTTTCTTCAGCGGGATGACTGATAGGCCACATGAACTCCTCATTATTTTAAATAGCTTGGGTGACCTTTAGTAATTCATATATTTCTATTAGATCAACCTGTACTTAACTGTTCCTCTTCCTGTAAATTTGCTTATTGATTGCTAAGATCACTATAGCAATTTTTTTCTAAAGTTGTGATATAGTTCAGCCAAACGTTTTTTACAGCTTGGCTGTTATCTTTGTATGTAGATTTTGTAATTTTTTGAATGTGTTAGATTAATGCAAAGTAGTCAGTCCAAACACCTTCAATTTTCAAATAGATTTAAGTGCCTTATTATGTCATGTCTTGGGTTCTAACGCATGCCTTTCATAAGTCATTTGGGCATGTGAAATAATCAATTTTTTTGTCTTTTTAAATAGGCTAACAACCACCTAAAAGAAACAGGAGCATGAGATGCCTTTTATCCTATCATTATATTGAATTTCACAATATTCTAAATTCAGTGTCCTTCACAAGTACCATACAGAATTGCTACCTTTCTGCCTGCAAAGTCAGATAAATTTGAAAAAATGGCCAAAAGATAGATTAATCAGAAAGTATCCCAGCCAGACTTTGAGCCAAAATTTGTGTGGATCCTTGTCTGAAGACAGAAACAAATCAAATCAATAAGCCAGTTTTGTTAATCAGCAATCAAAGAGCTATGTGTCATAAGACATTTTCTTAGAGTACTATATACATTTCCATCCCAACAGGATATGCACAACTTTGCCACAAGAAAAATGCTTCCTGAAAAGGACCTGTATGTCTGTATCTATCTATCTGTCTATATATACAGAAACACATATTTGCATGAAAAAGAAAAATCACTTGAAATCATTCTTTTGATGCATGTAGTTCAGACATGCAAAATATGCCCTTCATCTGTAAAGTTTATTTTTATTAAAGAACTTATCTGACTCAATGAATTAATATTAGTAACAGTACACATAGCTAAAATTGGTTGCTGCTAGAAGAGAGAAAAAACTATTTTATTATACACTAAATAAGATTACAAAGCCAAAACAGGAAGGTGTTCTAACACAAGAAATTGCAAGAACCTTAGTAACTGAGAATAAAATCTCATAAACACCTGTTTTCTAGGATTATCTTCTAGGATCTTAGTACATCAAAAATTACAAGCTTGACAAGACAGTACATATTTAAGCTGATTAAATACTTAAAAAACCACCTAGTTCTTAATAGTTGTGATTAATTAATTAAATTATTATTATTTTGATTAAAACTATTACAAAAAGGAATATTGTACTGTAAGTACAATAAGGCTTGGAAATATGTGTGCCCCTTTGATTAAGCAGATGCTAATCAGTATTGTAAGTGGCATAAAGGCTGCTGAGTATACACAATGTATTTGGAGGCTATGGTGTGTTGCATCTTTGTTATACACGGACTAACTAAACCCATTTTTAAATAATGGTTTTCCATCAGGAATTTTCATAACCCACCAGAAATCCTGTGCTTGCATATAAGAATACTTAGTCTGTATGATGTATGAACTTAAGGAATGAAGGAAAGCTGTATTCTTGTCCACTTCATACAATTTCAAAGTGTGATACAAGTACCACATCTATAGGGGTTTGTGAAAACACACACAATCTTGTACTGTTTTCAGTGTGGTAAAATCTACAGTAACATTAATAGCAAATGAGAGCTTGAAGGTACTAAGTAGCTTTCAAACTAATACCAGGTTAAAATAAATAATAAAGATAATAATAATAATTAATGCCTAGGAGCAAGCTTCATTTAAGTATTCTGCTTCTAAAAATACCACACCAATAGGGAATGAGTCATAGTGACATAACCTCAGGTACATTGTAGCTACATCTTTCTGATATTTTGAATCACAGTGATCTGGTTATCTAGAGCAAGAAAACATCTATGATCTTTGTAATTTGATTTTGAGATGATTACTTGGTAAACATATGGACAGTTATTAGCATCTTACAGCAAGTGGGAAAAGTGCAATATTATATAAATCTGTCATTTGTTACTCCAGTGTATTTCTGAAAGAGCTAGTATGCAGATCTTCTCCCAGGAAGAGTGCCTACAGAAATTATTCTTCTTGTCTAGAGACACTACAGATATCACAATTTAGTACTTGAAAAAGTATGTGTTGTCAGTACTGCTAGTGATACAAGCTATTCAGAGGAAAACAAAGCAAATAGAAGTTCCTAAAAGACTATCATAAAGTGGTAGGAGCCACCACTTAAACATTTTCCTGAATATATGCATTGCTGGTATGCCTAACAGTTAAGTACTTCTTGTTCTGTTAGATAAAAGGAGTAGGGGGTGGAAAGGAACCAAACCCAAACGCACGTGCCTTTGGGTTGCAACTAAAAGGAATTTTCCTTTTACAATTCATGGCATTTAGATTTTAGGATTTTTTTTGTTGTTCAAAAAAGTTGGATTCTTAGAAAGGAAATATGTAGAGTGTAAGTTAACTATATTTTTTTTAAAAAAAATTCAAAGTAGGTGTCCCAAGCTAAGACAACGTGTTTTGTTTGCTTGTTTGATTGAGACTTTTTTAAACAAATAAATAAAACATCAGAGTTTTCTTTAAATGGTAGATTGTCTTACAATATACCATGATGAACCGCAAAATTCTGTGGTTCATAAGACAAATAGTGAAAATGAATGTTAAAGACAAGGGATAAGGTCAGTTCATTTGGGAAATAATAGAAAATTAAATGCAGGGTATATTAGACAGCATGGAGAAGATAGAAAATCTGCTGAAAAGAAAGTTAAGTGTTTGCATGTTACACGACTGCTTTTAAAAAAAAATATGCATCACTTCACAAATAGTATGAATTAAAACATAGAGTCAAAAAGATATAATAAAAGTACATGCAATATTTTTTCTTATTTTTTAGTTTACAATAACATATATTTACAAGTATGATGCAATAGTGGACTTGAGATGTTATAAAAACTGTTGAGGATAAGGATTTCTATTACTATGATAGCTCTCTGTAATTGCTAGGATCATCCAACATTTTCTACAGGGACAACATGTAATGAGTGTTCTAACTGAGGCGTTACTTGTAAAATTAAACGTTGCACAATTTCTGAAGGCAAAGCAGCTTTGTGGGTTAAATTTCTTTCATTAGTTAAATAGATGAGACATCCATTTTAAAGCCTGACAAGCAGCCAAAGGTTTCTACATTTCTTGCTTGTACTTTGCTTTTTTGTGTATGTCCTATGGTTTGTGCCAAAAGGAGTATACAATAGGTAGCACTTACCTGTAATTGCTTAACTTCTTTTCCACAAAATGAATTGCGCTAAAATTAATCACTGAAATTTTTCAAAGCAACCAGTATCACCTCTAAGGCACCACATTTCTTTCTAGGCCATTAAAATGATCTGCGTGAAATCATATTTTGAAAACTGATGACTTTTTTTCGTTTCAATTAATTAAAATAATATAAATCAAACTCACCTTTGCAGAAATTCCAGGACCGTGTAAGCAAGCATCAAAAAAAAAAAAACAAAAACAAAGAAAAAGAATAAACAATATTTACACGATACATTAGAACTGAGTTCAGGTACAATCTAGACATTGAGACATATTTATTCTCCAGTGAATAAGGCAAAAGGAGGAAGTCTGCATTGTTGCACAAATACAGTCAGATATTATATAGGATACATCTTTTCCACCTTTTGCTAAGTTAGTGATGCTGAACTGATCACTGCACGCAGTTACCTAATGGGGCCAGTTAATATCACAAGGACATTGGTAAGAAGAACGTATTCTCCACCTGCTATAAAGCTTTATTCCTGATTTAGCAGCAGTTGATCAGGTATGTACCCTTCTGACTTAAATTTGTTGCCTCTTTGCAGACTAGATATTTTAGTGTTCATTGCAAGCCTGGTAGTTCAGGTGTTTTTTACCTACCTTATGTTCAGCTGTCCAGATAATTTCCTTTGAAATAGGCTACGATTATATGGGAGACTCTACCAAAAGCCTTCCTAACCTTAAGGTAAACGACATCTGCTGCTATGGATATAGCACACTACTGCTAAAGCCAGTCATTTCATCACAGAAGGTAATTAGGTTAGCTGAACACAATTTGTCCTTGTTGAATCTATGCTGGCTGTTCCCAATCATCTTCTTGCCCCTCATAGGCTCAGAAACGGCTTCCATGCTCTGTCAACTTCCCAGAGACTGAGTTGTGGCTAGCCACCAACCTGCAGTTCGCCAAATCTTCCTTGCCCTTCTTGAAGTTGCGTATAAAATTTTCCTTTCGTTAGGATACTTGTCCCAACCACCATGACGTTTCAAAGGCAATCATATCATCATAGCAACATTAGCCAGCTCCCTTAACACTCTCATTATCTTATCTAGACCCACAGAATCATCTGTGTCCAATCTGGGATCTCTTCAAGGAGTTTCAGGATTCCTACTACCCTAAAAGCATATCTGTAGAAGGCTCTGACTACTAAGAAGTCTTAGCATTTTCTGACAGGCTGTATCAGCTGTTTTTGATCAAAGGGTACTTTGAGTTTATATTCTAGCTGACTCCTCATTAGGGAGGAACAAGCATCCTTTCAGCAGGTTCCAGGAAGAGGCCTATATTAGTGCCAATGTAGAGCACGGATAGTGGTGTAATTTGTGCAGCAGTTAGGCAAGAAACGTGCTCAGGATGTGCCATATGATACAGACCTCAGTGTCAAACTGCCACTTGTATATCACGGTCCTCAAACCAAGCTGAACTCCTGAGTCTCTCCAAGTCTGGGATGTAGGGTGGGCCTGGGACCTTTTGCTGAGTCCTTGCCTGCAGAGGGGCAGTGGTAGAGCACCTGTTTTGTCAAGAGAAGCTGCTGCTGGAGGAATTCATCAGACTGCACGCCAGAGATCACGTATGGATCTTCTCTGGGACCTTGAAGCTTACGAAGGCTTTGAATCTCTCAACTGTGCTGTGTTTATCCTGCTGAGAAATCAAGATTTATGTGTTGGTGAAGGCTGCAATCTTATGACTTTGGGCACTTGCTGGAAGGCTCCTGTTCTACTAGGGGATCTGCTACAGTGAATAGATTCAGTGTTCTAGTAGGAGGACTTGCAGCTTTCTCCAATGACCTGTTTGGGCCATAGAGCAGTATCAGGAGGAGCAGCCAAGTGACAGCAGAAGGATACTATCTGTTGTGAAAGATGGAAGGCCCTCATCTGCTGTTATCTAGGCAGGTTTGCTGCTTGATAGGGGTTTGGATCTGAGACATCATGGAGGGACTGCAGAAGCTCGTTTGGTCCCCTGTATAATGCCACATGGACATGAGCGATGCTGCTGGGGAGACCTGGAGCATGTCAAAATATGTGACTCTGAAGCTGATGGGTAAAGAGGATGAGTATATTTAGCTCCTGACCACTGCTGGAAGGGTTAAAGGGCTTTGGAAGGTGTAGGTGGATTTGGTGGGTCACAGCTGGTTGTGCTGCTGGGGTTAAAAGTATTTGGCTTTCCCTGTCACAGAACTCTCCTTGAAACTGAAAATGTGAAAAAGATATGGGATGCCCTTCATCAAGGTAGACAAAAGCAACTTTATCAACAGGTTCTCATATTTGGTGAAAAGTTTTAAGTTAAGATATCGGGACAGGGAGATGATGACTCCCAAACATGTGAAGAAGTGGCAAGAAAAGGGTTTAGGGTGATGTGTCCTAGAGTGTAATTTACAAACAGGGCTGAAGGTCGTCACCTCACACAAATAAAGAGGTATATACAGGAAAGAGTTATGGGGAAAATCCTCATGCTTTCAATGGACTGTCTCTGAATTGACTGTATGCTAATGTGTGCAGTATGGTGAATGAACAGGAAGAATGTGAAGTCTGGGTCCAATTGCAGGACTATACCCTCATAGATATCAGTTACAGTGGGATAGCTCAAAAGATTAGAGTGCTTTGGTGGATACAGGTACTTCAGTGTGGGCAAGCACATTGTGTAAGCACTTTCCATTGTCCCATGCCATACCTGAGGTAAGCAGCATCTCGCCACACATGATCATAATGGGGTGAGTGTAGTAAAGGGTCATGAAGATGAGTAAGGCCTTGGAGCAACTTTCGTATGAAGAGAGGCTGACAGAGATGACATTGCTCAGTCTAGAGAAGGAAAGACTCAGGGAATCTTACCACTGTATAAAAATACTTGTTGAAGATGGAGGCAGACAATTCTCAATAGAACAAGAGTTAAAAAGTACAAGCTCAAATACAGTAAATCATATTTAAGCTTAAGGAAGAATTTATCAAACAAACAAATTGGGAAATGATGTAAGGTCCATTTTTGGTTAAAAACAGACAAAAAAAAACAGAGATGCAGAATAGGTATACGTGTAACTTGATATATGCAGAAGGGACATTTTGGACAATAGCTGTTCAGTATGACAGGGAATAGAAAGGGAAGAGCCATCATTCTGAGAAAATCAGGACTCTTCAGTGTTTAAGGTTATTTGGCAAATGAGATGCGTAACATCCTTAATCAAATCGATCAGGAGAAAAATTGAGCCATAAATATTTCATATGAAACTCTTATTCTCAAGCTTTCTATTATATTAAAATTAAGTGTGGTTGAAAGACTTTTTCCATCTGTATGAGCCTTAATTTTGCATCTTTATGCTATTTGAAAGTATAAGCAATATATTCTTAGAATCTAGTATCTGAGTTAAATTCTCTGCCCTAAGTCTAGCTTTTATTTCCCTGAAACTAACTTGATTTAAAATATGAACAGTGTATCAGCTGATGCAGATTTGCTTTTTACTTCTTTAACCAGCATTATTTACAATGCAAGCTGTTGTCTGTCTGAAGAGATAATGATTTGACTTCATTATGTTAAACACTATAGAAGTTCTTCAGCTTAAAAATGTATTATCTGCTACAGAAGGTTATGTAATCTTCAATTTACATTTTTTCAGAAAATTTATGTAATTATAATGATCCTGATTAATGGGGGAAAAGAAATCAAGAAAGTACTCTTCCCTTATTAGGCAGTTCTGACACTGAAAATCATTATAATTACAATTTACCCAACCTTAATGATTCTAACTCTGCAATATATTCAGCTCGGCAAAAGTAAAAGATGTTTTTTGACTGCGAGTACAGAAAATCTGAGATTCACTCCCAATATCTATTAAAAGTAAACCAAACCCTGTAAAGCATAAACAGAAGATAAATATGGAAGGGAAAAAAAATAAATCACTATCTTTTCAATGCAAGCAAAGCATCTCTAAAAAGTTGAGCTTTACAGCTTGTAAAAACATTCTTTTGTTTAACATGACAATCAAACAGTGAAAAATTCTTCACCAATAAGCCCACTGAACAAGCAATTCATATGCTTTTTCATATACTACACTATATAATCAATTTTAAGAATTATCCAAGGAAAAGGGATTTTGTTTTATGAATAACAGTGTTCTGTTGTAAAATATTTTCTCATTTTGTTGTGTGGTCCAGTGTAGAGGTGACAAAAGAACTTAACAAGGAGTTCAGACATGCTTAAAATTAAAGCTTGGCCTTGAAATTCTGTGCAATTATTTTAGATAGAATAAGCATTTCAAATTAGTAAAATGTGCACCTGAAAAGTTTAGTCTTGCCTTTAAGTACATCTATTCTATTTAGCATGCTTTTTTAAACTGGAAGTAGTTGTTCATAAAAAGAGATGGACTGATTTACCAAGGAAGGGAATACCTAAATGTAGTATGAGCAACAGATGAAATGGTTTCCAGTCTCCTGTAAGACGTAATACAGTCCTCTGGAGACAGAAGTCTGGACTTACTGCTTTTTAATATTCCCCTAAAAATATTTTTCCACCAGAAATTAATACTGTAGAAGATGAAAAAATATTCTGAGGGCAACCATGAAGTCAAGATATCGAAAAATAGGGGCTCTGATCTTCATATAAGATCACATACATAATTTGACTCAGTCCTACAACATAAAATACTAGGTGCACATTCTTAGCTCACAGAATCTCTTGCAAACTGCTAAGCAAATTAGTAAAATTTTGCTTTATCTAAAAACTCAACCACAATTTTCTTCTAAACTGTGTTCAAAAAGATTTGTTTCATTGCTTGTGTTTGTCTTCAAGAGCCAGCTCTACTTTAAACAATGTGTGCATGAAATTGCTTCATATAATGTGAGGTAAATATCTTTTAAGAATACTGTCAAGAGCTTATTCTTCAAGTCATAAGAATTCACAAGAATTATAACCCAATGGGCACTTTCTTTCCTAAGTTTAATTGCTTCCCTAACAAATCTAATAAAAAATAAATTATTAGTCTTTGTGTTCATACATTGATGTTCAAAGATGCATATTATATGTGAATATAGATTAATGGAAATTTCCAAGGCTGTATGATATCTAAATATTATTGATATGTATTAAAATATATTCTGTGATTATCTTCCCATGAAAAAAAGTCTTTCATACAGTTAGAGGTCAAATAACAGATATATTGATTTCAATATTATCTAATTGTTCTGTTAGAAGATATTATATAAATGCAAAATGATTATGGAATGATAGTGACAGCAATATCATTAATTTTTTCTTCCTTTGGATGTTAAGCCAGCCAAAGTCAGTGAATGTTATGGATAGAAAACAAATTTTATGCCTCATTTGAGGAAAGTAATCAGGTATGCTGAAGATACCATAGTCTGTGGAATCCTTTGCAGAAATGTGCTAGGTTATGATTATATGAAGGAGGGAAACGAGCTAATGGTAAAGAACATTTATCTATGACCTTTCTCCTTTCCCTTTATTAGAAATACCACAACTAAGTAAAGGAATATATGCAATTTTTCTTATATTTTGGAATTACATATTTTCCTAACCTTCTACACTATATTATCCTAAACAGAAACTAAACTAGAAATTCCTGCCTGTCTGGTATACAAGGTATGGGTTTAAAAATTAATATCACTCTATATTGAGTTGATAAATTGAAATGATGTCTTTAGTTACAAAATATAAGTATTCATTTTAAAACATATTTTGAAAACAGAGAGGTTTGGTTTTATTTTGTTTTTTAAACATAAACTTGAGAGACTTTGTTGACTCCCAACCTAGTCATACATTTTTCCTTTAAAAAAACATTGGCATGAGAATGACAACAGCTTTAGAACCTCCACAGTGCTAGTGCTATAATATATCATATTTGCAGATTCCTGCTGTTCCTCTCTTTTCTTACACAAAAGGAACAGTAAAGAAAATAAAACTGTTTATTTTTTCTGTCTCTCACAAAGTATCAATTTCTGAGTGTATCCTTGCATAAAAAATTTTGTTGAGAACGGAATTTAAGTTGAATAGAACTGGTTTATCAAATAGATAGCTGAAAATAATTGGTAGGCATGGTTTAACTTAGAATTGAATTCAGTCTTGGATAGCACTGCAAATTTATTTATCTGAAAAGTTATTTGTACAGTATATGGTCTTTTTTATGAAAACTGCATGAAGCAAGAAGAAAGGAAATGAAACAACAAAAATATCTATAATAGCTTTCAACTTCCTACACTTCTATAAATGTTTGTCTTTGGAATTCTATGTGATGGAAAATGTTTAACTAAATTGATTCAAAACAAACTTTCCTTTCTGAAACAAAACTAGAAGCAAAACGGTATGATTTAGTAAGATTCCATGTTTAATTAATTTTTTCTAATATATCACAATAATCAAATTTTTGCTATAGATATAGAACAAATATGGAAAAGGATTTTTTCTGTGCTTTGAATTTAAGTAGATTTTTATTACCAAGATACATTGTATTGAATTCTCAACATTCTGACTGTTATGAACAAAAAGACAAAAAAAATAAACCCAAACCCCCAAAATATGGCCAAGAACTGAAAACTGCAGTAGAGAAAGTTATTAAATTTGAAGTATGGTGCCATAGCAATAAAAACACTAAACTTTTAGAATGTGACTTAACATAAAACATTACAAGTGCTTTTCATATCTAAAATCTATATACAATATATATATGAATCATATTACCAACCATTTGTATCCTAAATGAAAAAAAAAGTTGGAATTTTCCCAGCCATGTTATCCTCAAAAATAAAATATTTAAAATATTCTAATTCCTGACTTCCTTTAATTCCTTTTCTTACTATTTCTTTGCCTGCTAATTCTTCAATTGGCACAATTACAATATGTAATTATAATAACTACTCTCCTTAAGGTTTTAGTAATGCCGATAGGTTTTTAATTCTTGTGACATTGGATTTTAAGTCTTGTGACCATGTGTTGCAATGTGTGTTGAATTATCTTCAGTTGTCAAAATATTTTCTTCTGAATTCTCCAGTAAGTAATGCAAATGCACATTTTCTAGACAGGAACTTATAAGGGAGGGAAGTGTTGAGGTTTTCCAATTTGTGAGTCTGGAAACTGCAGATATAGCATATGTATAAATAATAAATATATCTACGCACACATATAACAAGTATAGTTTAATAGACCACATAATAAGACTATGTGAAGAATACTTACAAAACTTGTCTAAGTATTTCTCTTTAAGTTAATAGCTCTGTAAAAACTACACATTTGGGAATCTAAAATATTACAGTTGCTTTTAAAAAATTATTCATTAAATTTATTTCTTGCTTTGACTTGTTTTTATAGAGTTTTGGGTTTCGTGGTGTTTTTTTTTTCTGGGAAAATAAATCAACCAAACAAAAAACTAACCACCAAAAAACCACCCCTACAAGAACAACAGCAACAAAACCCAACCCAAAACCCACCAGGAGGGTAATCATTGAAAATGAGCAAAATGAAAAATATTTACATGACATGAAAAGTACCTTAGTAGAATATACATAATTAGATTTGAATTGCCCCAATATATTGTTTGGTAAATGAATTTCAAATAAAAAAGCTATGGGTCAGTTATTTACTGACTAAGTTTTCTTGAAGGAGAGTTGTCTTACAGTTTTACTTAGACCCTTCACGCTCAGCTCAGCAGTATTTTAATAGAAGAATTTTCATAATGAAAATTACTGAGTGATATTAAACTGTACAGTTGTATCAGCTCTCTTCACTCTTTAAAAAGTACTGAGAAAATCAAACATTCAATTAGTCTTCAAAAGAAACAAAGCAGAAAGTCAATGAGGTTTTTTTTAAAATCTTTTGAACTAGTGGGTGTACAGCTATTCATCATAGGACTTAGAATTTACTTTTTTACCATTATATTAGGAACAAAATTTCAGAAAATCTCAAAGCTATATACATACTCTAGAGTTCACTAATGGAGATTTGTAAGGTTGTTTTATTGCTCTAAAATTTGCTATCCTCTGAAGTCTGCTTTCCTTCCAGAGTACACTCATGCTATGTGAGCAGAGGGAAAAAAACCAGACTTTTTCACATCTCATGACACCTTCAGCGAGGTTGCTGGGGAAAGGCAGGACAGTTACTCATGCTCTTTTAGACCATCCATTCTACTGCAGTTTGTACCTGTGACCTCAATAACAGTGGCATGGACACGTGATAAATATAGGTTATTGTAGCTAATGTTAACCTATATGCTAAATACCTTTTCTGAAGAGGATTCCCGAGGCATTGCATTGAAAGTAAAAGGCATTGGATCCATTCTACTGCAGTTTGTACCTGTGACCTCAATAACAGTGGCATGGACACGTGATAAATATAGGTTATTGTAGCTAATGTTAACCTATATGCTAAATACCTTTTCTGAAGAGGATTCCCGAGGCATTGCATTGAAAGTAAAAGGCATTGGATGGTTCTGAGGAGGCAAAATGAGTTTCATTGCTTCTTACATGTACAGAGATCACAAATCATTTGCACTAAAGGAAAACCATGCAAAATCAATGTAAAATGATCTTTCAGTGAAGTTTTGTAATGGAGGACAAATAAATTTGAAAATAGAAATTAATTAGAATATTAGAAATATGTTATCATTATTATAATATTCTAATCATAATATTCTGTAGATAACTCAGTAGCAAAAGGAAAACAAGGGAAAATACAGATCTCCTGCTGAATGAGGTAGAGCACCTGGTGTGACAAGGTATATGATGGCCAAGGTACCCAGTGTTTGCTTTAGTTTGGACTAGTTAGGACTATCTTCAGGAATGCTAGATGCCAGAATCTGTGGGAAAATCTAGAGGGAAGAGGATTTTCCCTTGGTGGAAGAAAGTCATGTTAAGGAACTTTTAAACAAATTTGATATAAATGAGTCAAACCTGATGGGATGAACCAAAAAGAGCTGAAGCGGCTGTTGTCATTGCAAGATCACTCTTGATTATCTACAAACATGTGAAGAAGGAGAAGGTGACAAAGGAGCTGCCAGCAAAGAGATAACTGGTTCGGTGGATGAAGGGAGAGCAGTGAATGTTGTTTATCTGGATTTTAGCAAGGTTTTCAGTACTGTTCCTACTAACATCCTCACTGTGAAACTGATGACCTATGGACTACGTCAGTGGTCAATGAGGTAGAATGCAAACTGTCTGTATACCAAGCATCAATACTGTATACCAAGCTTCAATAGGACAGAATGTACCCTCAGCCAGGCACCTGAGACTAATGGTTGATTCACCAGATGGGTGTCCTACCATTCAGAGGGATCTCAACAAGCTGGAGAAATAGGATGACAGGAATCGCATGAAGTTTAACAAAGGAAAATGTACAGTTCTTTAACTGAGGAGGAATAACCCCATGCACCAGTGCACAATGAATGTAAATGAGCTGGAAAAGACCTTCACAGAAAAGGATCTAGGGGTCCTGCTGAACACTGAGTTGACTGTGGACCACCAATGCACCCTTGTGACAAAGAAGGCCAACAGCCTCTTACATTATATTAGGAAGATATTTTAATTTGTTCTTTCTATTTCCTACATGATCATTTCAAATAAAATTACAGTTACACAAACAGACCGCAAAAATGAATTAATAAATAAAATCCAAACAGATTCATTCAGTGATGCATGACATTACTCTAAAGGTGTGAACAAACCATAAATATTGCACACCTAGCCCAGCTGGCTCTTTATATATTTTGTTTTACTAAACAGTATTAAGCAGCATAAAATGTAAGACTGGATCTGTCTAAAAAATGCAAGGATAGCATTAAATTTTCACACTTAATGCAGAGAATTACTTTTTTCCTAAGGCACAGTGTAAACCACTCCTCATTTACATCCTTGTCACTTACAATCACATTACCTTGGGTTGCAAATAGAAAAGAGAAAAAATGTCATTGAAAGTTTAATTTTGAATTTACTAGCTTTTCCAAATTTTCATCTTATTTTTTAAGACTGTTTAAATGTAAAAGTTTATATTTTACTACTAAAGTAGACTGCTCAGAACAGCCTGTTATGTGCTCAGACTGAAAAAACATGTATAATGAACATGCATTTCCTATCGCAGTTAAGTGAAAATATTAAGGTAAAATATTTTCACCTAAACGTGAAAGGGAATATTTAAAATGTTAGATTCAAGTTTGCAAGCTAGAAAAGGCACATAAATATGCTTCTCATTTTTAGTTTTAGACATATAAGGCTTTTTGGCATTCATTTTTTATTTTGTTTTAAAGAGCAAGTGGTAAATAAAAAAGGTGAGCTGATTTTTTTTCTAAAGCAGGGAGACATGCTATTAGTATAGTAATTAAATATTTTGAAAGGTATGATTATTACAGCTTTTATAATTCAGACTTTCAAAACATATATAAATTATCTTTAACAAAAATCCCTTTGAACTCCTCATCAGAGTTGCAATGAACTTTTTAAATGTTTTTTATAACTGTGAAACAATATAACTTTAAAAGTTAATTATTATTAATTCAGTAATCCACTGCAATTTGATTAGGAAGTCATCTGATAACAGTGAAGCGTGTAAGTGAAAAGTGATGTGCTGCATTTAGCTCAAGATGGTACAGCATGACTTCAAGTGAAGGACATTTTTCTATAAAGTACTGAAAGGGAGGAAGGGAGAGTAGACAGATGTGTGGAAAATGACAAAAGAATATTTTTTTTTTAATAATGCAATGGCAAAATATTTTGTCTTGTAAATGTATCTTAAATAACTTAAATACTGACAACAATTCTGTGAAGCAATAAGTGATTCTTTGTAAGGAATCCCTTTTTGTAAAGTTTTGTGTCTGAATGTAAACTATCCTTTGCAACTCCTACTCCCTCTTTATTTTCTGATGTCTAGAATAAGTCTGAGATGTATAAAGATTCAGTAGTAAAGCTGGATTATGAACAAATATGTCAGAATCTTAACTAAAATACTGAATTAAGTACGGTATTTGTTATGGTTAATTTTCTCTCCAAGGCCACTACTTCTGAAGTGTACAAGGATCCTCTTGCCTTGAAAACACTGATCCTTAAAAAGGTTTGAAGTTTTGATCAGACACATACTGTTGATACTGTTAAAGCCCTATAATGGACAAAATGATCGTCTAGTCTGTGGAACTAACATGTATACTAACATGTATATTACATTATCTAATTAATACAGAAAAAAACATTGATAATACTGGTAATATTGTCATACAGACCTTCCTATTATCTACCTCTTTGGTGACAGGTTTATGTTTCCAGTGCTCCTCTGGACACTAAGGCTGATGACACCAGTTTTCCTCAAGTGGTGATGGTGGTGGGTTTGTTACAATAAATTATCAGCATCCAAAATTCTTCACAAGCTGGTCCTGGTGGTGGGGTCACTTTCTCAAGTTTGGGGTACAGCAGGTGTTACTTTTATGCTTTCTTTTTATCATAAGTCACCTGTTCCCTGCTTCCCAGCTGAAGTGTGGAAATGCCATAACTGGCCATCACCCAGTGACACTGGTCATTGCTTGTCAGGCAGTGACTGCTGGGGTCTCTCAGGCCATCTCTGCCCCCTCTCTCTGGATGATGCATAACTTACAAGGCTGGGGAAAAGGGCTGTCCCAGCCCATCCCAGCCAGCTCTAACACTGGTATGAGGATCCCACTGTGAGACAAAACTGAAGGGGAACACCTGGCACCCTGGCTCAGGCATGTTTACGGAAAAATGGCAGCCATGAGGGGTGGGAGACATATGGAGGACACATGGAAGGAGAAAAGGAGGGACATGGAAGAGGTCATTGTTGTGGACATAGCTAGAGAGGCAATCTTGGAAGGAAGCACAACATGAGTGAGGCGGTACCCCTGCAGGACTGCAGGAAACCCACTGTAGGGCAGGGACATCCCCAGGGACTGCAGTCCCTGAGCAACTCACAGCAGGACAGGGACATCCCTGAGGTGACCCATGCTGGAGCAGAGGAAAATACGTAAATAACATGGCCTCACCCTTCTGCACTCCCTGTCACCTTGCTGAAGCAATGGGGAGAACCTGTATGTAACATATGGTGAAAAGAAGAGAAAAATCAACTAGGAAGTGGTAGATGAGGTGTATGTTTTCCGAAGTGTATGTTTAATTGGTAATTTTTTTATTTTTTTCCCACAACTCAAATCATTAATTCAAAGCTGTAACTACAACAGGTCAAGCATTAGTCACTTGACTACCAATCAAATGCTATCACTTATAAAACATACAAACAGCTCAGGACAAGGTAAACGTCCTGAGACCCTGTTCTGCCAAGTGAGTACAAAGCCTTCTCTACAAGTAGATACTTGAAGGGGAAAAAAAGGATAGAGAAAAAGTATAGACTAAGCACTTTGTGAGCTCATCCGTACCTAGACCATGGTGACTGTGTTAAAAATTAGTACGACACTGTGAGCATCTGACAGTTAATTTTTTAGTGCAGAGGAACAAATTGTATATATTTTCAGTTGCTGAGGGAGAATGATTTCTCTGGCCTAAACCTAATGTGGTACCATGGACTGAACAAATATTAGCCTGTAGATCTTACTAGGTGTGCTCATAGAATGCATTTTTAAGTGTAGTTTCATACAAAAGGTACACAGGTTGCAAGCTTCAAATGTTGTTTTAATATGGAAAAATGCTTTAAGCATAGAAAGTTGTGAGTTTTCCTTCCTTCTAAAGTGAACATTTGATTGAAATAAAACTCATATGTAGAAAAACTCTTTAATAGCTACTGATGAAACCACTGCCTTACCGTGTGCCTTTGAGTCTTTTCTTTATCCTCTACAGCTAAAAACTATCGGTTTACTGCTGTGCCAAGAGATTTCATAGTTCAATTATTGCGTGTAAAATCATTTTTATTTTGTTCAGTTTATAAATCTGATGTGTCCGAAAACTGCATTAGATTCTCCTTATCTGTTCTGGTGTTATAAATAGTGAATAATAGTCTTTTATTTCCCTTGTTTGAACCCTATGCGATTACATAGATCATTGGTTCTGGTCCCATTGTTTTATTTCAATGTAACTTTTACAACCGAAAGATTTCTCAGCCCTTTCCAATCTATCATTTAAAGCTATTTTATATTCAGATCATCACTACTTTATTTAATTAACAATGAACTTTTTAGAGTTGTCCAAAGAGGTATCCTGATGGGCTTGGATCTGCATAATTCTCTGCTATCGTCAATAGTCAATAAGTGCTACTTTCCAATGGTTTTAAAACTCATTTCAAACTGAAACTTGTTCTATCCCACATGGTGGTAGTTCCTGGTCTCTGCTCAGAGAAGGCAACGCTGCAGCCCCTCCGCTACCAAAAGGTTCACGCCTAAAATCTGTACACGTGTATATGTGAATTTATATCAGCCCCTTGGGAGTGCAAGTGTCCGTGTGTACCACACTGGTTTCAGTAGTCTTTTCCTAACATCGATAGGAAACTAGGGAGCTTCTTTTCTCCAACTGCTCAGTACAACAATTTACATAACAATAATGTAACTGTAAAGACATGCTGCACATTTAAAAATCATCATTAAATCTACGTAACAATACTTAATAAATATTCATTTGAAAATGCCATTTAACATTTTTGGAGTGAAACAACATTACTTTTCTTTGCAATATGCAAATTTAGCATACTAATGTTGTAATTTAATTATACAGTTAGGATAAAGAAACTACTTGGGTTAAAGGAATGTAATTTATGGCAAACACTGTAAAGAACTAGTGTTATCTATGTGAACCACACAGCTCAGATACTTCTGTTCAACATTTTAAATTCCCATTATTATCCTCCAACACAATTCCTCCATGATTAAAGCCTTTCTGTCTTATTAGAAGGATCCTCGACAATATGGTTACATTATTATTCCCATCCTGGCCATACATGGGGGGTCCTCTTATTTTCATGTTGCACTGTTATTCCCTCTCTTCTTTCCTGTGATGGACCTACATTATAAGAGCAAAATTTGACTAAAATCTAAATATTTAATAACAATTTTTCATTTTATTTTGTGTCAGTCTCTCCATATATACATATCTCTATCTTTATCTCTATCTCTTTTATAAAGAGTGTTCAGATATACTTGTATGAAGTGATTTAATGCAATGAACAATTTGGTATTTACTGTTATATCAGTAGTTTCCACCATGAAAGTAATGAGTCAAGAATATCACAAATTTAGCAACTAAACTAAAATCCCCATGGTTTGGTGTCTTTTAACTCTCCTTCTCTCATGGAAATCTTCATTGAGCATTTGAATCATATTTATATTTTTCATGAAACAATACATTTTTCATTATAGATTTGGTATGGTCTCATGAGTTTTGAAACTGAGTTTTAAGTAAAACATTTGATATGATAGGAGCCATGATAAATTGGCAATTTACCTCATAGCAATATTTCTGTAGTGAAATACATTTATAAGTAGACCTGCTTATTTTCCTCCTAAAATTTTTCTAGCTTGCATATTACAAATAATATTCTGTGAGATAATGAATGGCTGAATGCTTCAAAGATTCCAAGTACAGAGTAATTTGAATAATTGTGTGCTATGCTAAGTGACCAACAATTCTTCCAAAAAATTTTGTTTGATAGCAGTTTACCTTCAGAGAGACCTGAACCCATAGATTGTAGCCCTACACTTAAAATTGGACAGTTTGTTTCATATATATATCTATTGGTAAATGCTGAGCTTTCATGTCAATAACTGCATTCTTACCAGATAGATAGCACAGACTCTAGTCTAAAAGAATTGAAAAAAGGCTTTGGAAACATCAGGAAAACCAGCAGGGAACAAATTGGAAGCAGTATTGCTGGCAAGTGGAAGTCAGATGAGGAAGAACAAGAGACAGCTGTAGGTATGCTGACATTCAGCAGTAGGCTTGCTAACAAATCAAAATTTTCCAGTGTGCTTGAAGAAGCAGAAGAAGAAAAATCACAGAGGACTGGAAGGATTCATTATAGAATGTATATTGTAGGCAATAATAGAACATATATTGTGGGCAAATGTCTAAGAGAAAAAAAGTAAAATAAAAAATAAAAGAAAGGAAGAGCAGAGGGAGAAGGCATAGAAAAAAGGAAACCAGAGAAGAGAGAAAGACCGCATCACTCATAATATATATACATTATAGTATAATTTTGCTTTAAAAATCAGTGAAAAAGAAATAGTTCTTTTTGTTTGTTTGTCTGTTTTTTCTTGTTTGTTAATTTGTTTTTTGTTTGTTTATGGTTTTTTTTTCTTTTTTCATCTGACATAAAGATTCTTTATCATGGTATTTAACATGTAAAAAAAATTACTATAAGCTGTGATTGGGTGAAATCATTTGAAATGAAACGAAAATGTTATTTGCTATTTCCGTAAGACTGATTAATTACAGATTCTTCTTAGGACATTAAAACCTTAAGATAGAGTTATTAGTAGCTATTAGTAGTAGTTATTATGTCCTTGGAAGACAAAGGAAATACTGAGCCATCTGAGTTGCTCATAACCCTACTTTCTTGAATAGGATCCCAGGACATCTAATCAGTTTCTAAAGAAATATTTCTCAAAGCACCAGAACAATCCGTATTGATCTCCAAGAAAAGGCCAGCTTTACTGAATGTGTTTGATTGAGCTCAGACACAAAAGGGAGGTATACAGAAGGTGGAAATAAGGACAGGCTACCAAGGAGGAGTACAGGTGCGTCACCTGTGTCTGCAGACAAAGAACTGGGAAGACCAGAACTTTCCGAGTGTTCAGATTGTCTGGGAGTGTGAAGGGCAACAAGAGGGGATTCTACAGGAATATCACTAGTAAAAAGAAAAATGAGAAAACGTGGGCACATTGTTGTATGACATAAAGGCAACAGAAAAGGATGAGGCACTGAAGGCTTTTTTTTTCCTCAGTCTTTACTGACTTTATTGTCTCCTGGATAGTCTAAATTAGGAGCAAAGTTTGAGGCAAAGAGGTGCTACGCACAAAAGAAAAGGATTGGCTATGTGGAACCATAGAATGGTTTGCGTTGAAAGGGACCTTTAAAGTCCATCTAGTTCCAAGCCTCCTGCTGTAGGTAGGGATATCTTTCAATAGATAGGTTGCTCAAAGCCATATCCAACCTAGCCCTCAACATTTCCATTGACAGGGCATCCACAATTCAACAGGCAGAGATTTTCACTAAGAAATCATGCTTACTACATCTCTGAACTGAGAAGAATCTGTTATCTTGAAATCTTTAGCTTGCCACTTGTTTTTCTCACTGCCCTTGTTTGCAAATTTTTAGGGAAGTATTACCAATGAGATTTTTTGTATAGCAGTTTCGCCATTGTTATAACTGGAATAATAATAACTGTTTTCTGTATTTTGCATAGATCCTCAAGATTTTACTCAAGCAAATAATAAGTTCGGGGGGTTCCCCATATCCAGTGTATTCTCTTCTTGTACAGAATGAAAATTAGAATCTAGTAAATACTTTGAAAAGTGTTTATTTCTAAAGGATCGCTAACTGAGATGATAATAATTTGTAAAAAAAAAAAAAGCCCTGGTCTTCTGCATAATTCTGTTGTGAAGCCCATTATTTCCTATTTATTTTTGTTATTAATTTCCTAGTCCTTGTCACTGTGCAGGAGTCATTCATAGAAGGAGTAAAGTATAAAATGAAGTGGCAGTGTCTTGTGAATTCTAGGCATAGCTTTAAATAGTGCTGTTGATAGTCAAGATCTAGTAAGCTCTTCTCTACTTCATAAACACCGGCCACTGCATGTCAGCATATATTTATATATCTACATCGTAGAGATATGAGAAGGATTTTTTTTTTTTCACTAACTTGAAAAGAAAATGTCACTTCATCTGAGTGGCTTTCTTAGAATAATGCACATTATAGTATTTAGAGAATTTCAGGCAGCTGCTCTTTAAACAGTGGAAAACAATACATGGTGTCAGCAGTGGAATCTTAATGAAAGCCTAGCCATTCAAAAAGTCTGAAGACAATGTCCAAATTTTGTTGAAAAAAAATATTTAAATAATGCTTACAATGCTGACAATTTGCTTAACAGATGTTCATCTATGAACCACTCTCATTAAAGCTGAAGGTGAATGGATTAAGAAGAAAAGTTTCAAATAATTACTGGTGTGGAAAACAAGCCAAAAGAAGAGTAGATGTACTCATCCACAAATTTTATAAGGCCACAGCTTAAAGCCACATTGATACATATCCTGGAAGTTGAAAAGGCAATTGAATAGCATGATCTTCAGGGGTGTGATGAATGTTTTTCCCCCTTAAAATATTATTTAAAATGTATTTATATTATTTCAGCTTTTGTAAGGAAGATTAACCTTTTCTATCTCAGTCCTATGCTGTAAAACATGAAAAAGCACATGTGATGATCCTCTGCCCACAGGAAGATTCCCAAATATGCTATTGGCACTTGCATAAAAAATAAACCCAAACGTCTACACAATTGTTGTAGAGAGACTCCTGAGCTTTCATCTGAATGTTTACATAAACATTGTCTTACTGTGAATATTGAATATGGCAAATATCATAGAAGAAGGAACTATAGATATCTCCTGAGGAAGAGGTGAGTCTCATGTATATGATGAGAGTGAAAAAGCCTTCCTGGACACATTCTAATAAACCAGTTCAGTAACTTTGGACAACTTGACACTTCAGATATTTTGATCCTTGTTCATAACTAAAATTCATGCTTTCTTGTTGTGGTTTAACCCAGTAGGCAGCTAAGCACCACACAGCCACTCACTCATTCGGATTAATAAGTTATAATCCTACCCTCCAAAAAACAAACCAAACCAAAATGAGGAATACCAAATGATGCAAAAAACCCGCAAAAATTGGTCACTGCCAGCTGACCAGTGCCCAGCCAGTCCCCAAACAAACACCATCCTGGGAAAATTCTCTCCCAGTTTTATTGCTGAGCACAACCTCTTATGGTATGGAATATCCCTTTGGTCCGTTGGGGTCAACCATCCTGGTTATGTGCCCTCCCAACTTCTTGTACACGCCCAGCCTATTCACTGTTGGGCCAATGTGAGAAGCAGAAAAGTCCTTGAATCTGTGTAAGCACTGCACAGCAATAGCTAAAACATATATGTCATTTATGTAAAATAGATAGTCAAATACTTCAAGTGCTGTACTGAACTTCGGGTAAAAAATTAAGTCTATTACAGAGGAGGGATTGAGACTGTATCTCATATATGAAAAGTAAACTCATCGCAAAACTCCCGAAATTCTTTACCGAAATGGAAAAAGTAGACAACCCTATACGATTAAAAATGTTTAAGTCTTTCTTTCCATGGGCCTTTGAGTTTTGTTTATTTGTTTTTTGTTTGTTTGGTTGGTTTTTTCTTTTAGTAGAAAATGACTCTGATGACAAAATGGTTTTGTGAAATCTACACAAGAAATCTATAAAGAAATCAACATGTCAGAATTCAGAATTGTGTGAAGTATACATTATGCAATTCTAGCATTCAAGCACATACTTGGCAATTTTCAGGACCATTCATTAGAGATGAGATCCCTATTCAGATTCTCAACATTGTAAATATCCTCAGAAAGGGGTAATCTTGATAAGTTTTCTGGTTGAAAGACAGAGCCGAGAGGGTTGTGATTAGGGGCGTGGAGTCTAGCTGGAGGTCAGTGATGAGTGGTGTTCCCCAGGGGTCAGTACTGGGCCCAGTGCTCTTCAATATATTCATCAATGACCTGGATGAGGGGATAGAGTGCACCCTCAGCAAGTTTGCTGACGACACAAAGCTGGGAGGGGTGGCTGACACCCCGGAAGGCTGTGCCGCCATCCAGAGAGACCTGGACAGGCTGGAGAGCTGGGCGGAGAGGAACCTTATGAAATTCAATAAGGGCAAGTGTAGGGTGCTGCACCTGGGGAGGAATAACCCCCTGCACCAGTACAGGTTGGGGGCTGACCTGCTGGAGAGCAGCTCTGAGGAAAGGGACCTGGGAGTCCTGGTGGACAACAGGATGACCATGAGCCAGCAATGTGCCCTTGTGGCCAAGAAGGCCAATGGCATCCTGGGGTGCATCAAGAAGAGTGTGGCCAGCAGGTGGAGGGAGGTCATCCTCCCCCTCTACTCTGCCTTGGTGAGGCCCCACCTGGAGTACTGTGTCCAGTTCTGGGCTCCCCAGCTCAAGAGGGACAAGGAATTGCTGGAGAGGGTGCAGCATAGGGCTACAAAGATGATTAGGGGACTGGAACACCTCTCTTATGAAGATAGACTAAGGGTATTAGGTCTCTTTAGCCTGGAAAAGAGGCGACTGAGGGGGGACCTTATCAACACTTATAAATACTTGAAGGGTGGCTGTCAGGAGGATGTGGCCAGGCATTTTCAGTGGTGCCCGGTGACAGGACAAGAAGTAATGGACACAAACTGGAGTACAGGAAGTTCCACCTAAACATGAGGAGGAACTTCTTTCCCTTGAGGGTGGCAGAGCACTGGAACAGGCTGCCCAGGGAGGTGGTGGAGTCTCCGTCTCTGGAGACATTCAAAACCCGCCTGGACGCGTTCCTGTGTAACCTGCTCTAAGGTGTCCCTGCTCTGGCAGGGGGGTTGGACTAGATGATCTAGTAAGGTCCCTTCCAACCCTATGATTCTATGATTCTGTGATTCTAAGTGACCTAGAAGTGATCTGTCGTTTTGAAAATATAATGGATCTGATACATACGCCATATATTGGTTATACATATGTAAACACTGATTTTAAAGCTTGTGGGGGTTAATGCTGAAGCACAATTACGACCACTTAAAAGTCAAATAGCTTACTATCTCATGGCTGATTATTGAGTCTAGAATTGAACACTTCCTTTAAGAAGCAATGCAATCAATAGTTCTTGCGACTGACTATTTTGACCATTTCAGTTCATACAAGTGAACTGCCAAAAGTGAGTGAAAAACATACCCTGTGGCTTCTAGCTATTACATTGCAGCTCTCACAACTCCTAGCTCTGGTTATCATAAGGAATTTGAATTTAAGAAGAACCTAAGATGCAGCTGTTTTTTTGCACTATTTAAAGAAACAAAAGAGTTAGTAAAGATGTGTGTTGTGGAGTTACATTTACTTAATGGGTATTCTATCAATAAAATAATTGAATTTTATGCATTTATGGATCTGCTTTAGTGTACTTAATAGAAATTTTTAAATATTCTTCGATATTTCCTTAATGATTTCATATACAACCAGGTAGAAATTTTCACTTATATTTTTTAGTAAATTAACAGCAGAATATTTTGAGAAATCAATACTAAAAATTGTATTTTTCTCTTTTTAAAATAATTTAGTGAAGATCACAATTATTGGTGATTTAGGAAGTTTAAAAAAGCTGTTTAAAATTTTAAATTTAGAGATGTTTTTCTGAAACAAAGTCACAATATTATATAAAATAAATCTGGTAATTTCAGTGCAGAGTTGATAATTAGTTTTGCCACTTAAACCACAGAAAGGATGCTTTTAAAGGTGCTGTGACTGGGCATATTAAAGAGAAAAATACAGTTATTGGAACTGACATTTTAGAAAAACAAGTGATTTAACATTTAAAAATGCTTACAAGTCAAAATTAATGACATGTCTCACAGACATTTCCTCATTTGCATATTCATACTGGAATTCAAGTATTACCATAAGAAAAATCTCCCAAACATTTTATTCAGACCATTTCTATTCTTGCAATATCATAAGCTCCATTGCTACGTATTGGGATATCATAAATGAGCAATTAAACTTCAATTAATTGATTTAGTGTGTACCAATCCACATGTTCTTTGGGTCAGGGTATTTATAAGGTTTACTTTGTATTTGCAGGTATCATCAAAAAAAACATGTTTCAAAACCTGAGTATTAGAATGTTGTGGTTTGGGCTGGACTGGCCACTGAAATGAACACAGATGCTGTCCTCCACCTGTCTCTAAGGAGAGGAACGAGGGAAAAAAAGAGACTTAAGAGTTTAGAAGGAACTAAATTACTTCAATGATATATTAATAATAAGGAAACAATGAAACGTATATATAAAATATAGAAAACTGCATCATGCTCCCAAGATGACGATGGTGTCACTGGGAGGCACTGAGAAAGTTCCATACTGGACTCAGTGATGGCCTGGCAGAAAAGGACCTGGGGGATGTTGGTGGACAGCTGGCTGAATATGAGCCAGCAGTGTGCCCAGGTGGCCAAGAAGGCCAACGGCATCCTGGCCTGTATCAGGAATAGTGTGGTGAGCCGGACTAGGGAAGGGATCATCCCCCTGTACTCGGCACTGGTGAGGCCCCACCTCAAGTACTGCATTCAGTTTTGGGCCCCTCACTACAAGAAGGACACTGAGGTGTTGCAGCGTGTCCAGAGGAGGGCTACGAAGCTGGTGAGGGGTCTGGAGGACAAACCTTATGAGGAACGACTGAGGGAACTGGGGTTGTTTAGCCTGGAGAAGAGGAGGCTGAGGGAAGACTTCATCACCCTCTACAACTACCTGAAAGGAGGTTGTAGAGAGATGGGGGCTGACCTCTTCTCCCTGGTGACAAGGGATAGGACAAGAGGAAACGGGTTCAAGTTATGCCAGGGGAGGTTTAGATTAGATATCAGGAAACAGTTTTTCACTGAAAGGGTTATTAAACATTGGAACAGGCTGCCCAGGGAGGTCGTGGATTCACCATCCCTGGAGGTGTTTAAGAGAAGAGTAGATGATGTACTTAGGGACATAGTTTAGAAGTGTTTTTTTTTCAGAGCAGGTTAATGGTTGGACTTGATGGTCTTACAGGTCCCTTCCAACCTCACCGATTCTATGATTCTATGAATTCCAGATCTGGAATCGGGAACACACAGATCATGATCAAAGGCAAATGAATATACAGGGTCCTTCTTGGACACCTGGCATTGAAGAAAGAAGAACCGACGCTTTAATCCCTCAGTTTTTATACTGAGCGTGATGCAAATGGGATGGAATACCCTATTAGTCAGTTTTGGATTAACTGTCCTGTTTGCTTCTCCCCTCAAGTGCGACCCCTCTACATTTTTCAACTTCTAACCGTCCAATAGGGCAAATAACAAGGTTGTTATAGTAGTAAGTATAAGCAGGAGCTTCTCTGCATACTGTTCCTTGGTACTCATTAAGAAGAGGTCTTATCACTCTGAGAATGAACGGTGTCTCCACAACATGCTGTTAATTTCAGAGCGTTTAAGAGTGTTCACGTAGTTAGAAGAGGTTTAGCCGTAAAGTAAAATTACTGAATAGAAAATTGGTTATATTTTACCTCAAACCAGGACATAGAAAAAAGGCAAAATTATTTTTAATGTGAATGGGGATTCCCATATCCATTTGCACTTATTTTCTTGCCATAAATAGATGATTTGAGATTATCAGCTGGGCTTGTTCAAAAAGTAAAGAATTTTTACTTAGACTCTGTGTGTTCAATCATGAAAAAAACTGTTCATTATACTTCAGGGCAGCAAACGTCCAAGTTGTAAGGGGGAAGTCTTATAAACAATTCTTTTAGAAATGCTGTCATTTTTGAGTGTCTATGTTTATAGATTGGATTTCTGAGTGAAATTTGTTATTTTTAAGTATTTTCTGAATGCCACTGCAAACAGGTTTCAATCTGAGTGTTCATGAACTGCACACTTGGGCTTTTCCAACATGAGTTTCTCTTTTTTGAGGGGTCTAAATCACACCAACTTTTGTAACACAAGAATCACAAATAATACTATGGATAACTAACATTATAGAATAGATGGTCACTTTTACCATTTACAGGGATATACAGAGATTTACCTAATTATTCAGAAACCATGTGAATGCTCACAAAAAACTACAAATCACCATATTTTATCAAACTAATCTGATAAATAAGTACAGGAAATTACAACAAAACAAAACAAAAAAACCCACAAACTTTTTTACTCTAATGGTGTTTAAATGCTGGAACAAGTTGCCCAGAGAGATTGCGGAGACTCTGTCCTTGCAGACATGCCAAACTTGATTGAAAACAGCCCTGAACAAGCTGCTATATGTGACTTGCTTTGAGCAAGACTTTGGACTAGATGATCGACAGAGGTCCCCTCTGACTTCAGCCATTTAATGTTTCTATCAATTTCACCATTTTCCTTCTTTTAAGCTCTTTTCCTCCACCATAATGAGACATTAAAATTTTAAAGAGATGATGAGCTTCTCATATGCATATCTCTTCAGACACCACAAAGATGGGCACGAAGCCTGGTCTGTACACTGGGACCTCAGGCACCACAATACTAATAGAATGAAAATTCTCTCGGATAATTTAAACATTAAAATATCACATTTGTGGCTTTTGTTTCTCTCATTTATTCTCCATGAAATTTGAATTTGAAAATATGTCTTTCCTTTTGTTTATGATCTCCATGTATCATCTAAACTAAGAAAGGACAGTCCATATTATTACTGAGAAACAGTAGCTTCTGATAATTTTTTATATAATGCCTTTCATTAATTTTAAAAAATAATCATAAAATTATTTCAAATTTGGCAATTAAAATGCCCTGACTAATTACAGGTGGCATTGCTAATAGAAGCAATTAAAAGTTTGCAGAAAAAATTGCTCCAAGGTGTTCTTCAGATCAAAATGTGAAGGATCCTGTGAACATCCCTACATCTCTCCTAAGTTGGGGCCTTCATTTGACAGTGTTAACAGTGGTATGATAAAAACAGACTTAAAGTATCAAATTCTTGATATGGAATGAATACTTTGAGCAGTATTAAAAGTTATATTGAAATAGATAGCTGTGGATTAACCAGGACGGGCTGCCAGACCCCCACCTAGCCTCTCACTCTTCCTCCTCCTCCTTAGCAGGACAGGGGAAGAAGAGAAGATTGAAAAACTCATGGGTCAAAATAAAGGGAGAGAGATCACTTAGCTCTTACCATTATGAGTTAAATAGACTCAACAGAGAGAAAAATAATTTAATTTCTTGCTAATTAAAATAGATCCAGATAGTTGAAAACAAAAACAAACTTAAAACGTGTTTCACACACACACTTTTTTCCACAATTCAATTTCAAATGCTTCATTTCCAAATCTTCTACCTACCTCCTGTCAAGAATGGCAAGGATTATGGGGGACAGGAGGTTTTGGTCAGTCCATAACAGTTACTCTCTGATGCTTCTTCCTTCTTACGTTTGCCAAGTTATGTGTGGGTCCTCTCCATGGGCTTCAATCTTTCAGGATAAACCTGCTCTAGAATGGGTCCTCCACAGGTTACAGTTCCTGACAGAAGAATCTCCTCCAGTGTGGGCTCACAGCAGATGACACTTCCTTCAGGCAATATCCACTTTCTCGGAAGTGTGGTCCTCCATGATGTGGGCTACAATGTGGTTATCTCCTCCGGTATGGTTCCGTCCAGGGACTGCAGGGCAATGTCTATTCCAGTGCCTGCAGCACCTCCTACCCCTCCTTCTTCTCTTGACTTTGTTGTTCTCAAGGCTGCTTCTTACTTTTTCCTCACTCCTCACTGCCTTTGCAGCACTTTACCCATTCTTAAATATGTTTGCCCAGAGGTGCCATCAGCTTGGCTGATGGGCTCAGCTTTGTCCTCTGGTGGGTCATTGCGGAGTCAGCTGGAACTGCCTGTGTCCACCATGTGGTAGTCACTGGCCTCTACTCACAGAGGCCACCCCTGCAGCTCCCCACTACCAGAAAATTGCCATCTATACTCAGCATAAAATAAAAGGGTATCTCAATTAAAGTTACAAATTAAAAAATATTAAAGTTTCATTGTATTTGTAATATTAGCATGAAACAAACAACAATAAAAGGCAACAGCATGATCAAGATTTTTTCACTATGCTCAGGTAAAATCACTGATCCAAGGTAAGTAGAGAGATATTGACGAAGGGTGGTGGATATGTCAAGAACTGAAGACACAAGAGGAAGTGGTGTAGGCTGTAAGAAAGAAACAACATTGGAATAAAGGTCCATTTTTCTACTGTATAATTTTATTCAATGTTAACCTCTTTCTTTCTTGAAAAGGAATGATTTTTAATCAGTCATGCCAGAAGGAGTATGTAATTACTGGAAAGCTAATCATAAAAAGCAAAAGAACCTTGAAAAGTTCCTAATTTAGAATTTCAGAGATATTATCAACACAGAGCATGTGTAAAAATAACCTTTATACATGTAGATGTAGATATATGGGCATATGTGAAGATATATAAGCACAGATACCTGATGTAGATGGAGTCCATGTCAGTCAGGTTTGGGCACCTAACTTTTGTTATTCATCTGAGTAAATAGTTTGTGTTCCCTGGGATGTTAGTGAAGGCCTGTATACACTTCCCGAAAACTCTGGGGTGAGGTCTTGTTTGCCTAAGGATTAGGCACTTAAAATTGAAGACTATAATTTTTCCTGTTTTCTTCAAGCACAATATTAGGAAACAAATCTCTCAAACAAATTAGAAAATTGTCAATCTGACAAATACAACAAAAAAAATCCTATATAGTTCCTAGGGAGTGGTCCAAATGCTTTGTAAAACAAAAAGTATAAAGCAAAGTGTAAGAAAGATTACCTTACTATTCATTAACATTCCAAATTTCTCTCCTACCCCTGTGGGTATTCTCTGGACAGTGGACTAACTTTAACAGCTGGAATTGGACAAGGAGCAACATTATCTGAATATTTATCAGCTGGTGAGAAGAACATGTGGGAGCTCTCAATTTAGTTACCTAAAGCAAATAAAGACCACTTCTCGCACTTTTGGGGTAAGTTCTGCAACCAGTAAGATAATGTAGCACCATGTCTTCCTCATGCTATTTTCTATGTATCGTAGTAATTGTGCCCTCTGAGAACTCTCCTCAGTTTATACAAACTACATACATACCATTCTATCTAAAACACAAATGACCTTCAGCTGCCTAGATGGTTTGCTCGGTTAAAGCAGCAAATGTCAAGGGAAATGATGTTCCCAAAAGTTTTCCTTCTTTATTACTATGGCAAGAAGCACCAAAGGAAGAGAATTTTTGAGATGGGAAGAAACTGGTGTGGGCCAAAATGTGACTGTACCACTCATAGCCAGAATCATGTATGCAGCTACTCCCTATGAATATGAAGAGATTATTTAAATTTAACTTGCAAACAGCCTATGAATCTTAAGTGAGTTTAATTTTTATGAATAACAGTCCCTCAGGAAGCTCTTAACATTTTCCGAAACTATTGAGGCCCTCCCTTTTTTTTTTTCTTCTTCCTGCTACTTCTCCTTGTATTACTATTTCTCCTGTAAAAAGGAAAAGGTGCTTAGTATAAAATTTGAGCATGCAGACCAAAACATGCTTACTATTTGAGCACTTGGTTAACCAGCAGAGCAGTAGTTTCCAGTAGACGCTGAACAGTCACAGATAATATTTCTGTCAATTCAGAGTATAAAAGAATTAATGGTCAAATAAATCCAAATAGCTGTCACACTTGAAAATAGCAAGATCTGCTTGTGGATACGGAGAAAGAAGAAAATGACTGTAATTTACAAAGAAATTCTTAGTCAATAATTATTAATAATTTGTTTATTGTAACAAAAGCTTCTTGCAGATATTATATCTACAGGTGAAAGTTCTGTAAGGCAGTATTTCTAAGCAAAATATCGCTATATCAGTCAGCAAAAACTCCTTTTCCCAGAAACAGTAGTCTGTAGGAAAAAACATTATGAATTATTACATCAGAAGCCTGTGATGAATTATTTTGCTGTAATTATTTGTTTAAAATGTTTGTATAAAAGAAATTTTGATTCAAAGTTAATACAAATCAATGCATTTCTACTCAATTTAGTACACCAAAACTGATTTACAAGGCAGTATTGTACAGTATGTTAAGAATTTTAATAAAAATTATTTTCTTTTAAAATATGTTTTTACATTTTATTTACATATTTTTTTTATAATTTCCCTGTAATCTCAATCTGAGATTTTTTTTTACATGTGTGTTGAATTTACATATAGAACAGTCAATCATTAAATTGTCTATTTCTTAAAATGGTTAGAGATAAAAATAGTTTATAGATTAATACTACAGTTTTAATATTGTACTTACTGCTGTCTAGTCATTTAACACTGTTGTAACTATATTCTCCACCTTCCCCTTCCCCAACTCAAATATAAAAGATTAAATAGATTTGCCCATTTGTATTTCAATAGGTATGTGTAATAAAGTGTAACATCTAAATTATTAAAACAGCTATCTAAACAATGACTTTACATCAAATAATTAATGAATATTATCTACCCATGTCCTTTTTGCTCTAGTATGGCAGCTAGGGGTTTCCTAATATATGTATATGCATGTTCATGATCCATGATGAACTTTAAAATTAATAGCATACAGCAGTGTGGAAGATCTTGATATTTCTTGTCTGTAAAGAGTATAACTCGAATGACAAAAAAAATAAAATATGATTAACTTTGGTGCATTCATTTTTAAAAAAACAACTAGGAATGTAAATATGGTAAAAATGTCATTAAAATCTGTGCAGATGTCCACTTCCAATCCTTCCCTTCCTCTTGACTTCCTATCAGAATCACAGCAGACAACACCGAAAACCTTAAAACCCTAAACTTCCATGACTCATAGATCTTAATGTTTCTATTCACAAACACAGTTTCATATTTCTGTCAGCTAGTCTTTCATCAGGATTATTCAGTCTCTGATAGTAATTGTCTAGGATGCACTGTGTACAATTACTTTACATTCTCTTATCTCCTTTTTTAAGGTGTTGTAAGTGTCAGGTCTTGCTTTTTATACTGAAAGCGACAAATTAAACAAGAAAGCACACAAACAAATAAAAATAGCCATCTAGGCCTCCAGATAGACTAGAAGCTATATTCTTTGAGTTTTATTTGTAAAGCCGAAAATCACTACATACCTCCCATATACAAACATGTACAAACAAAGCTCTGGCTAGTCGTGACTGTAGCTAAATAATGTAGTTGTTTTGCCCACAGAATGCTGAAGTTGCCTTTCTGTGCTTATCTGGGAACACAGGAGGCTTAACAGAACTAAGTCAATAACTATTTCAAGAATCACAAACCAGAAACTTTCGACTTAGTTTCCCTTAGTAAGTGATCCATTAAACACTCTCAGAGTATTCTTATTTTGAATGGGTAAGTATCCCACAAGTATCCTGTAAATCACTTGTAATAGAGAGCAGCAGCTGAAATGCTCACCCGGCTTGACGATGACAATGCTGAATTCTTGTTTTATATTTTAACTCTCTCAGTTATATGAACTAATAGGTTATAGGTTATAATCTAATAGGTTATTATATGAAATAATAGGTCATTGAGAACAGGAGACAAAGAAAAGAATGATTATTAAAGATATGCAAATAGATTCAGAATATAAGGAAATGTTTGATGTATTTATTTGATGTAAAAGTTTTTCTAAGTAAAAGTTACAAATCCCGTACCCTTTTTCCACCTGTGATTTAAACCTAGTAACAAGCCTAATCAACCATCAAGTCTTGAGGGTTTTTCTTGCTAATTTTATTAATTATTTTTCTTTAAATCAGTGCTGATGAAATTAAGAATCTTTCTTTTTTTGAGAATCCTTACATTAAGTTTACAGTGAATCACAGAATCATGACTTTAGAGCGTGTCTGTACAGTATCATCTGGGATAAACAGTGATAAACTATCATTCTCATAAATTTATAGGATCACAGGCACATTAAAAGTAACCTCAAGAAGTGCTCATTCCAATCTCCTGTCCAAAGCAGGGGTAGGTCTGACCCTTCCTCAGGGCTTTGTGCAATTGAGTCTTGAAAATCTCACATTGCAGAGAACATCCTAGCATACCAATGCAAATGACTATTCCTCAGAAAAATCTCTTGGGAAGACTTGTATGAAAATTATTTAATTTCCTGCTAAAATTCAATGTATGGTCATCCTTAACAAAAAAAAACCAAAACAAAACAAAACAAAAAACACCACCAAAAGCACTCAAAAATAATAAAAAAAAAAACCAAAAAAACCCCATAAAAAAAAAACAAAGTAAGCATCCTTACCTATGTCCTCACACATTTTAAAAAATCATAGTATTCTCAAGTACTGTAAATCCATGCGTAACTGTTAGCTTCAGAAACCAGGAGGATGCTCAAGGAATAAAAAACTATACTTTCATGTTGCTAAAAAAATCTTGGTTACCAATTACATCCTGATTTCCCTTGTTGAGAATGAAGTACAAGATATTCAGACTCATTAATAGAGATTTTAATAAAGTCACCTAATTGATTCAGAAGTGGAAAAAGTAGGAAGATTTCTTGGGGACTCTCTTAAAAGCGCTTACGGTTGCCTTCTTAACACTTACTGATACTAGCAGCTGAAGAACACTCATGTATTTCCCCATAAGTAATCAGCTAAATAAGAGGAAGCATAGATAGGCTGAATTATTTTTATATTTATATGCAAATGACTATCTTCCTTTCCTAAGTGTATCACACTTCCTATTTTGCCTAGTCTACTGCTTTGTGCTATGAATATGGAATATTACAATTTCACAGATTTAGAAAAAATAATTGTTCTGACAGAGTCAAAGTCCATTTTTATTACAGTCAGAGGGCCTAATTCAGTGTGAAAAATATACCCAGATCTATCATTAAATTTTGGGGGCTGGAGGCGGGGGAATTTCACAATGAAATAAAGTTTTACTAGAGCACATTTTATTTGTTTTCTAGCAAATTCTCTGAATAATTTTCATTGCAGTTAAATCTGTCTTCTGAATTAAAGGCAAAAATCTAATTATGTTTGTCTAAATTGAAGTCTTCTTCTAATCAGCACATCATGTCATTAGATTTAACATGAGGCTCCCTCAACTTTGGTATATCATTCTGTAGCAATACAATGGTTAATGACAAATATGCACTCATAAATGTATATTTTTCTTTGTTAGTCATGGTTTTAATTTTTTAATTTTGTTTTAAGAGCGTGGTCCAAGAGGACCACCTTATAAACTGCTGTATTAGATTGGATTGGTGTTTTTGAATTGGTACTTCGATTATAACCACTACGATTTTTGTGAGATTGTTATAAAACAACATTAATCATCTCTATGAAACTGGATAATCAAAGGAGAGTGAATATATATGAATATATAAATATCTATATATACTATATATGGATATATGGATAATATGAATCACCCATATATATTACCACCCCAGAACAAAGACATACATTACACTGCAACAGAGCATAAATACCAGCTGCACCAGAATATAAATCATAGAATCATGGAAACATAGAATCATAGGGTTGGAAGGGACCTTAGTAGATCATCTAGTCCAACCCCCCTGCCAGAGCAGGGCCACCTTAGAGCAGGTGGCACATGAACTCATCCAGGTGGGTTTTGAATGTCTCCAGAGACAGAGACTCCACCACCTCCCTGGGCAGCCTCTTCCAGTGCTCTGCCACCCTCAAGGGAAAGAAGTTCCTCCTCATGTTTAGGTGGAACTTCCTGTGCTTAAGTTTGTGCCCATTACCTCTTGTCCTGTCACTGGGCACCACTGAAAAGAGCCTGGCCCTATCCTCCTGACACCCACCCTTCAAGTATTTATAAGTGTTAATTAGGTCCCCCCTCAGACGCCTCTTTTCCAGGCTAAAGAGACCTAATTCCCTTAGTCTATCTTCATAGGAGAGGTGTTCCAGTCCCTTAATCATCTTAGTAGCCCTATGCTGCACCCTCTCCAGCAATTCCTTGTC
>VXBO01007830.1:1730775-1755567 GCA_013400135.1 Rhinoptilus africanus | reverse complement strand
CTGGGGGTGGGGGGGAAGGGAGAAGATGTAATGCAGTCTGAGGCACACAGGTTGGCTGCGGGAGCATTTTAACATGCACCCAGTCTCCCCCACCACACACAGAGAACAATCTCTTTAACGTGCCTGTTTCTCTCACTCGCTTCGTAAAAATACTGCCACGAAAGCAGGAGAGTTTATTTATAGAGAGAGCACAAGAAAACAAATGCTTCATTCACTGAACTCTAACCTCTTTCGATATTAATGTGTGTGATAAATTCGTTGGCTAAAGGCAGGAGATAAACGAACTGCATTTAGCCACCAAATTACATTCCTTGCTATCCTTCAGCGAGAAGAGCAAGGGAAATGCTGGCGACTGGTTTTTTCATGAGCACCGCACCTACCACGTTATGAGCAATACCGGTGACTAATAACAGCAGCTCCGCAAGCAGGTATTTTATTCCCACAATACCTGAGAAAAGAGTCTGAATTTCCTTCAGAAAAGATGCCCAGAGTTGGGTTTTACCTCTGCAGGCTGATCTGTATCCTGCGGCTGCCGGGAACCCTATAGACAGCAATCACACTCCATCCGCTCCTCCCGCCTGGAGGAGATTTCAGGCTCTGCCTGCGACAATCACGGTGGAACTAAGCAAACAGCATTCGCCAGGTAATTCATTCAGTTGATGTTATAGTATTTTGGTAGCATTATTTGACAATTGTGTGTCCTCCTTATTCCTCCATTAGATATCCTGTTTACAGAACCAGCGAAACAATTTGTAAATAAGTTTAATAGATCAGATTCACAACACTTTGCAAATAAAATATCACAGGAGTAATCCCCATGCTTCCAAGGCAGGAAGCCAGCATGAACTCGAAGAGAAAAACATTCTCATTCCTCTTACTCACTACAGTGCCTGGTGGGAAGGTATGAGCAGGTTTCCTGGAAGACGGATACTTCTAATGTGCAGATTAAAACTCACAAAAGTCATTATGGGACATTATAAAAATAGGGAAACTTCCTAGAAAATTGATAGTAAGTGGTGTACTTGATTCCTTTAAAATGTCGAATTTTTATTACATGTTTTTATTAAACATGTGTCCTCACAAAAAATTTAGAGAGCATTATCTTATTATGCATTGTGTTTTATAATATATATAATGCCTTATTTTTATAGCTGTCTGACACTGATAGACAATTAATGGACATATCTAAGACAAGGCAAAATTAACTTTTTAGTCCTGCTGTAGCAGGTGCTGGTCAAAAGGGATGTGCAAAGTAAACAAAACCAAGCCTCATCCTCCTCTTGTGAGCTTTCCCACCCTAGATCTGCTTGCCCAACGTGCCAGAAATGGATTGAGGTGAGGGAGAATGCCATTTTGGTAGGATTTCCACATGATGAGAGTCTACACATCCTGACTTTCTCATGTGTCTTCAGCAAACTCTCGCTGCCTCACTGACATTTAGTACGTCCGCACTTGGTCACAGCGTGAGTCAAGAGGAAGGCAAGTGAAGCCGCTCTGAGCTGCAGGCTGCACGGCTGCCTGTAGTCAGCCCGCCTAAATAAAATTACTGTAACCAGGCTTCTGCACAGACATTCCTTCTCCCCACAAACAAGACCATTCATTGACTTCTAATTTTATTTTATTTTATTCAACTGACTTGGTAGTGAAATGGAGTTTAATGAGGGAAGATCCTAACTGTCTGAGACTGATGACTTTAGTGGTGTTAATGCATCCCATGTAAGTTATGCATAAATAGACCACTTATCAAGGTCATTGTGTATTTGCTTTGGCGCAGCAACAACAGTATCAATCTTCCTTCTAAACCCGGCAGATTATATAAAGCCAAGCAAGTATTTAAAACCTAACTAAGAAATACGAAAAGGGAATGTTCTCTCCAGGTACTCAAATGATTCTTTAGAATTAGCTGATGATTTAGTGACATTAACCTTGAAAGGCCCCAAATCTATCCAGCAAATCTAAAAGGAATGGAACCGATTTCTCTGGATTGGCGAGGTATAAAATTACATCGTCAGTGTATAATAGCTGAAACTCTCTTATTGATGATTAACCACATTTATTAACAACAGGCTATAATCCCAAGATGTTATTTGTACAATGACTGAGATGTAATATAGTGCTTTCTAAAGGACCGGATCATGAAATACACCAAAGGTCACCATGAAACCCTGTAGAAATTAGAACATCAGTCTTGGAAGAAATCTATAGTTAGTCCTTCTGTCTAGTACAAACCAATTCTGACTAGTTGAATCCTCTAGAAGTTTCCTTATTTCTTATTCAACAACTGATTGCAAGTTTAGACTTGTGCTGGAGAGATTTTAGTTAATAGTACAGCTGATGCTGATGTAAACTCCCAGGCTGGGAAGAGCAGCTTTGACGAGTCCTGGGTACAAATCCCAAGGTGGTAGGGGAGAGGAGGCTTCAAAGCATCTGGCAACAATGCCCGCCTATTTAAATGAAGATTATTTAGTTGCACGTTTTGCTAGGGAAACTTTGCAGAGCTCAGCAGGTCCAGTAGAAACAGAGAAGTCAAAATAGCCGACTGTTTGTCGTTAGTCTGCCTCCTTTCTGACCCCAAAGTGCACAACGCTAAAATCTGAGCAACCAAATTCCCTTGGAAGCAAAAGCTCTAACAAATCAGCTGGGGCAAGTTACCTTCAGGTCCACTAAGCAAGTAGTTTCTCCCCAAATTTACTTTGTGCTGGAAAACACATATAAGTAGTGACAAATAGCACATATTCTACTGACTTAAGATATATTAAAAGTAATAGAAGACATTTATAATACAAATGAACTTCTAGCAAAAATGAATCAGGTTGTTCCTGTAACAATGCAGGAAAGCTCAGCTGCTGAGGCTGTTAATTGTGTTGTGGCTTAAACAACATGTAAAGGACCTAATTAATAAAAATGTATGGAGAAGTGATCAGGGGTATGAACTATTTGCAAGGAACAGTTGGTGAACGGTATTTCTACCCCAAGTGGAGTTTCATGACGGAATGATTTTCAGCCGGATCAGTTCCCATCCCTGCTGCTGGGACCACCTAGGCATGGGCTGGGCACCAAGAATCCCTACAAACGTTCCTGGGGACTAAAAATAGTAGTCCAGCCTCTTGGTAAATTTTGATGTAGGCAACTTTGTTTTCCCTGGTTTAAATCCTCTTTCAATTTCAAATTAAACTCAGGACTCCTCAGTAATCCCCATGCTCACCCTTGCAAAGCATTGCTGTATTTTGGTCAATAACTGCCATGTTCCATCTCAGAGGTAGTGGCATTTTGGTGTTATGGTGTCTCTCCTTATGTGTGTTGTCTATAAATCACTCTTGTAGCTCTTAGAACGGAAAATTATTTCTGAATGCAAAGACAAAATCATCCTTAAAACACAATGATAACCAGCCCGCCCACTTAAAGAACATATACGATACTGCAAGACTGCATCTCACTTTCCACTCTCTGTCCCTCTCTACTTGTATGAAATTACTAAGGCAGAGAGAAGATAATTTCTCCAGAATTTTAAATAATATACCATTTCAAAATGCTGGGGTTAGCAGTGGCAGCCAAAAGTTCTGCTTCGGTTTTCTGAGCTGAGGGAGAAATGCAGTTCAACTTACAAGATGTAAAAAAAAAAGTTAAAAAAAAAAAAATTAAACAAACCCAGTACTGAACTATTCTCTTGAAAATCAGTTGAAAAGGGCAGAGTATTGGAATTTCGGACAACAAGAAGAAAAATGATCTTATTTTGGAAAGTCTGCTTGTGTTCTAATGGGAGAAGTTATTCTTGGAAAATCAGGTACCTTTACTACAATCCTTCAGTAGGTGGTGGTATGTCAAGGACAGACACCATACTCCCTCTGACTTCTTCATGTTGGACAGACAAAAATTATAACCATTGACAGTAGTTAATGAGAACCTCCGAATGGAGCTAATGCCATAAAAGGAGTCTATTAGAGCTGAAAGTGGCTTTCCTCTTTCAAAAATATTGTGGAGAGCTTAATGTGTTTTCCTCCCTTGCATTAAGACAAGAAGCTGACATCTTTGAAACCTTTGCAAACCTATAATCTGAAGAAATATTTCACTTTGAAAAACTGAAAGTGTTTTTGTCAGGTATTTGAACAGCTCCCTTCCCTCCATAATTAAATAGTTAAAAGGTTGCATAACTGTGTGTTTATTTTAAAATCGTGACATTAATAATTCTGCACTAATTTAAAAATGAGAAGTCATCTTGAACCAGAAAATTGGCATTTTTCAGAGAAAATGTCAGAACAAAATGTTTTGACAACTCTAAAACTTAAAAAATATGGAGTTGAAGAACAAGTCAAAACCATTCCCCAGCTTGGAAAGTTTCACAATCCTAAGTAAAAATGTTTTGGCAAAAAACCCCGCCTGTTCTAGAGCTGGCTGTGATTTATCTGTGTTGTACAGGTCCACCCAGGCTTTCTGTTGTAGCTGCTGATCTGAGGGCATCCTTCCACACGTAGGAGTATTTTCATCCCCATCTTCCTTCTGATTGCCTGTACTTGGCTCTGGATGGACCAGGCTGAAAAAGGCTTCCAGAAAACCATTCCCCACTCCCACAGCTGTGAGTATTTTATATTCACTTTTCATATGAAGCTTTATGCTCCATCACCTTGGGTAAGAGCTTCCTGTGCCCCTCATGGCTCAGAGCTACATTGTTCCTCCCCACAATCCTTCTGAAAGCCCTTCTTTTCCCCCTCTATCAGCTCACTGCTGTGCCAGTCATCCTCCGGAGAGATGCACGCTCTCTGCAAACACTGGAGATTGGCCGATTTCTTCCTCTTTGGCCTGACGATCTCTGTTTAATCCAGGCTTTGACCACAAAGCTGAGAATATCAGCAACCTTCAAGAATGCTTGGAGCTGAACATTTGGGTTTTGGCTTGCTTTGGTTCCTTGTGGCATAAGGTCAGCTCCTCCTTGTCCCTTCTCCCGACCCTGCCTGTCCAAGAGGAGCTACACAGAGAGATCTTTCATGCAAACTTGTGCATCTCTCCCTGTAGATTAGTCGAAGGAGCAGATAAAAGAGGGCTGAATGACTGAGTAAGGCTGCAAATGAACTCCCATTAGCTCTTGCTGTACATCTCTGGCGGAGGGGTTTGGTAAACAGTTAGCACTTATCTCTCTGCTCAGCATTTAGCTGATTTCCATAATGAGCTCCATTGAACTGAGAGGCCTCGAGGTGTTCCAAGGCTTCTGAGACGCAATGTGTTCTCTAAATCTGATTTATGTAAAGGTGAAGGCAATTGTGTTAACAAAAGAGAGGAACGCGATCAACATGCAGTCTGCTGCGGCTGGGAAGGCAGTGGTGTCTGGGCTGGCTCTCTCCGAGAGGGATCTGACAGCGCCTGGCTGTAGGATGGGGAGACATTGAGATGCAGCCTCAGAAAACACAGCCAGGAGGAAAATGCATGGGTTTTATTTATTATCATCTTTATTGTCTCTTCTCTCCCCCTTCAAACCGGAGGAAAGCTGCAGCTCCAAGGCATGCAGAAACCATCTCCGAGGGAGGTGGGTCAGCCCAGGGTAAGCCCATTGACTGCAGGGTCCCCGTTGAACCCCAGCGCCGGTGCTGGGTGCCACCCTTCGTCCTGTTGCAGCCTGGCAGGTTCGGCCAGAGAAACCTCACTTGGGTTTCAGCGCAATCTCTGTTCCTCCTGCTCAGCCAGGCGCAAAATCCTGCAGACGCCAGCAGGGCCTTCTGCGGCTTTCACTCTCTCCATCATAAACAGCAACAACGAAAAGAAAATTCATCCAGGTTTTTACAAAATCACTTATTTCTTTGCGTCATCTCTGAGGGCCCCTCTTGCCATCCAGCATCAGCAGACTCCATGCTTACAGTCGGAGAGTCTTTCCAAGGTCACAAACATCAGCAGGCCTTTAGAGCCATCTCTGAGAGAAGGTGGACCTCGGGGGCTTTTGTCCACAATTTACAGACAGCTATTAAACTATACAATAATTTCACAAGGGAGAAAGTGGAAATCTGGTCATGTGACTGAATAGAAATTAAGACTTTTGGAGAAAAAAAAAATCGCAAGAAAAAGATGCTATCATTGGGAATAATTCTACTCTGGTTGTAATGGGAACTGCATGACTCGGTGGAGCTTTTGCATGGCTGGGTGCTTTAAGCAAGGATAATCATAAAGAGAGATGAGTAGAACATGAAGAAAAAAGGATCGAATACATATTTTTCTCATGGTAAATTAAAAAAAGATTGTAGGAGTGGAAATGCAGAAGTGGAATACCAGCACAAGGGAACTAGCCATCTGCGTCTGCTTTAATCCCTGCTCGTAGGGTGAAGATGACAATATGAGCATGTCTGTCCCTCAAGGAGAAGAGAGGCGTTTTCCTGCTTGTTTGCATTTAATTGTGTATTTTGCAATTTCTTACACCACCAGCTATTCTGCTAAACTTGGTTTAATGTGCAACAAACACTAACCATATAAACAACACGTCTGTCCTAAACCCTTATTATAATTCCCAGAACCACTTGCAGGCTTTCTGAAACCCATTATTATAATTATAATCAAGAATCGCAGGACACTGTGATTTGTGCCAAAAATACATACACACTGAGTTGTTTGTCCGGGCCACAGATAGAGAGAGTGAGAGAAAGGAGAGAGAGAGAGATGCTGCTATCGGTCATGCTCAATTCGGGAGCAGCAACACCCACCCCATTTAATTTTCCATCTTTTGTTTTCCAGTTTAACTTGTAGCTGCTAAAATCTGAGCTAATATTTGCTTTGTCCTCCGTGCTCTTCTTTTAGCCTCAATCCAGGGAGCCTCGAGCTATGCCCTCATTTTCTGGACCCTCTCCCCAGCCCCAGCAGCCTCTGCCCCGGGGTGAGGAGTCGGCTCTGCTGGCGGGATGCGGCGCTCGGCACCCATCGATCCCAGCGGAGGTGAGGAGCACCGTGCCTTGGAAATCCAGGCAACAGGGTTTAGCAGATGCAAAACGCAGGCAAACTCAGTGGAAAAATGCAAATGCGGTGGTGGGTCTTAGTTTTATTAGTCTTTTGCACACAGTTCGTCTCTCTCGAAACACTTTGCAATCAAAAGACACTGGAGTGGACTATTTCGAGCCCTGATTCTTCATGTTAAGAGGTGATGCTGATTAGGTGGTGCCAGAACAAGGCGCTGATATCAATATTCTTTCTGAGGGTTTTCTCAGAGAAGCGTGAGGCCTGATTCTGATCTTCTATTAGCATCTTTAGGGAGCAACATCACCGAGGTGAAGCCACTGTCTGCACATTGGAAGAGATTTAATCTTTGCAGGTCTGTGCTTGGAACAGAGAGTTCTGCAGGGTTGCTTTTGTATATGGCTGTATACATACACACAAGTATGCTATGTCTGGGTGTATGTATGTATATATTTAAAGATATCTATATAAACATCAGAATGCAGACGGAGAAGATGGTGAAACCGACAACCCGACATCTCCTGCTGGGAGAGCAATGGTGTGCCAAGCACGGCTCTTGTTTGAGAGCCTGTTTGAGGCCACTTCTCAGCACTTCAGTGCAAACCTCTCTTTTAGAACAGAAAGCCTAATGCCTGATATGTTGTTTTCAGCCCAGAAATGGAAAGCCAGAGAGATGAGGTCAGCTGCTGGAAGCAGGAATGAAGGCACCTTTCTGGGTCTGCCACAGTCTGTCTCCCAGGGCCACAGTAACCCGGGGAGCTGCGGTACAGGGAATGCAGAGGTTTAAATGCAGTGGAGCGGTGCACTGGGTGGTAGGGAGAGATGTGAGCCGGTTCTTGCTCTGTCTGTACACTGACATGCAGAAACCCATCAGGGCCGTGCCTGATCACCGTGCAGTAAGTGGCAGGGAAAAATCACCATCTTGTGGAGCACAGGTGGCCTTTACATCCCTATTGCTAACTGTGTCCTCTGATTTGCTCGCAGGAGAACACATGAGGACTCTGGCACTGAACATTAGCTAAACTACATCTGTTTTTCAGTGCTGACAAACCAGCCTGTGTGTGTAGTTATTTGTTTCCTTAAGATGATTATGCTAGATAGCGCAGCTCAGTTCAGAAGCCCATGTACACCCAAGGGTGGCTCAAAAGACACGGCAGAGGACAAAAAGTAGGACAATGCAGTCGGAGATCCCAGGGCAGAGCAAATTATGTCAAGTTTTACATTTTTTCTCTTCAAGTCTGCAAAACATCACAGACGTCCATTGTTTAGATTCACCTCTCTGTGCACGCAGGCAGAGCTCCGCTGGCTTGGACAGAGCCAGGCTGAGTTACACCAGCCGAGAATTTGGCCTCTTATGTTTAATGGTCATTGCCAACTCGACTCACACACACAAAAAAATAAGAAATCACTCAGGCTGAAGCTCAGCCAAGATGACCACAGAGGTCATGAAGCTTTTAGAATTATTAACTCCTATTAGTATAATAATCTTTTTTATGACACCATAAAATTACATGGTGCTTTTCAGGATGGAGATAAACTACATTCCCTGTACTGAAGGGCCACCTCTCGCAAAAAACGCAGAGGCTGCCTGTGTCTATAAGCCCCTGCCCTTCATCCTCACTGCCCTGGGACCTCATCCCTTGATTAAATCTTCTGTGGGAGGAGTTCTATCACCCCGTATCCTCAAATCTCCTCCCCGTACTTCCACCAAAAAGGCCTCAAGGGATGTGGAAAAATCAGATATTCTTCTCAGATTTAATAGTCTAAAAGCAGAAAAAAAATTTGCATTTCCTTTGTTCCACCTTTGGGCTATAGCTGCTGCTTCTCTGTTCTGCAGGGACATGTGGGGTGCAGTGGGAGGATGGAAGTGGGCTCATTCTGGAAAAGTAGGACAGGCAAAGTTTTTGCGCTCAGTTATCCCATGAGGTGACTAAATGATCTGAGGGATACTGCAGGAAATTACTATTAAATTTGTAGCAACGTTAAAAAAACGGTGAAATTTTCTGCAATCCCAAGTGCCAGTGACCACAGGGAGGACTGTAAGGCTGGAGTGGGATAGAGGATCTCGTGAGGATGACAAATAATGTTGTAGCAGAGCATCGTATTGCTGGAGAAACATAGAAGGTAGCTCCTAGGCAAGTGGCTCTTTCCCACATACCAAAGAAGCCTATAGAAATAACACACTGACAGTTTTTTCTCTAGTAATAGGAGGCAGAGATAGATGACAGAGAAAATGATGTTTATATTACAAATGGCTAATCAATTCATTGAAGATCGAAAATTAAGGTGGAAAAGCATTGAGGTTTTCAGAGACCCAACCAGGCTATTTTTGCTGCTCATGTAAGCCGTGCGAATAGAAAGCATCTATTGCTGTGCCATCCTGCTGAGTCCGTGTCTCTGGGTCGTATGGTGGAATATGTTACAATTGGGGCTAAAACCGGTTGGTTCTTTTGGTTGTTGTCAAAGTATTTTAAACCAAAATAATTACTTGAACATTGNTAACGGGACAAACAGCGAAGCTAGCCGACCTTGGTTGTTATAGCAATAAGTATAAGCAGGAGCCTCAGTGCATACCATTCCTTGGTATAATCAGGTCTTATCACTCGGAGAGTGAACACTGTCTGAACAATGTGTTGTTAATTTCAGACTTTAGTCAGTTAGATGAGGCCCAGCTAAAAAGTAAGATTCCAAATTAGAAAATTGGTTCCATTTTACCTCAAACCAGGACACCCTGTCAGCTTCTGGGAGAAGAATTTCTGGTTATGGAGTGTTTTTGAGATTTTTTGGTTGCAAGCTAAAATCTGATTACGATTTGTGATGCAGAGGAGGAATGAACGAAATTTTGTGTTTTCCATGAAATAGGTATTTAGTAATTCCCAAGTTTAAAACTGCTGCTTACACACTTCAAGTACTTATTCTCCCACACCCCCCCAAACCTGTCTTGCTTCTGAAAATAATTTAAAAATGCATGGTTTTGATTTCTTTGTTTCTTATCCCCTTCCCACCTACTCCCCCTTACACAAATGTTTTTGAGAAATATATTACTCTGGACAACAGATGTTACTTATTTCAACAACAACAAGAAGAAACCCCAATGCCCTAAAAATATAGAAAACAAAAAACTCAGTTTACCCAGGAATACTGCTAAAGCATTAGCAATGATCCCACTGTTGACTGATACACACTTAGAGACCTTGACACTGGCACATACAGAGCACAGAAATCTCCAATTCTGGCTGATACCGAAGTAAAACGAAAGGGAGTTGGCATTGGCTTAGATTTTCTACCAACAGCAGAAAAGAATAAAGAAATCAGCACGTGGTTAATGAGGATGAATAGATGCAGGGAAAATGGAATTTTCATGTTTCTAGGGGTTTTAAAACAACAGTGAGTAAAATCTTCCTAATAACATAATTTAAAAAAATAGCTTGTGGATGTCAAATTAGTTTAGGCTGTCCCTGCATTGATTTCAACAGGCTTCAGGAGGGGGGATTTTCTTCAGGGAGAAGTAAGGTCCAACGCCAGTAGAAAGTGACCCTCAAAAATCTGTGTTCATTTTGGTACAGGACAAAACCAAGCTCCCTCTGTGAGCTCATCTCCCACCGCACATGTTGATGCTGTGGGACAGTATGTGCTGTGGGTGTGAGGGACTCCCTGGGGCACAGGACACTGGTGGGATTCTAGAGCAGCCTTAACTGGTCGTGGGTTTCCCAGATTATGGACTGTAGAGTTATCTGTACATCCTCCACTTTGTGTTTTCAGCTTTCTCCAAGCATAAGTATACGACAGGAGAAAAAAGCAGCTGAAGGTACACAGAAACAGCCTAATCTATCAGCACGAGCATGGTGCAAGGACATAGGCTGCTTGAGTTCAGCTCCTTGACTCTGCCATTAAGTTTGCTGGGCGAACATGGGGAAATCATTTGATTTCAACTTCCCTAGCTATAAAATAGGGGAAGTAGATATTTGCCTCCACTTTTTGAAATCCGTGGCTTAAAGGAGCTTGCTGTGGTGTATTGTTTTGTTTTGTTTTTGTCAACAGTGTACTCTTCAGTTCTACAGAGACCACTGAGCACAAGAGAGAAGTGTCTCTGCCACAGGCCCTCTTGCAAAAATTTGGGAGCCAAACTCTCCAGTAACCGTGATAAAAGCCAGTAAAGGCTGCATGGACACAACCCCTGAGCTCAGCAGCACACAGTGTCCAGCTCAGGGAGAGGAGGAAGCTGGAGAGTGCAGTCTGCGGGCACGGTTTGATCCAGGTTCTGGCAGCAGCGAGTTCCCTGAAGCGCCTTTCCATCTTTCTGAAGGATTGTCTTAGCAAAAGCGGTGCTCGGTGTTGCCTGACACAGCAAGTCATATAAGGTCAAGCTCGTAAGATCTATGGCAGCGTGCATGTGGGGGGGTTCAGCTTCCACAGGGTTATGGCACAAGAAACCATCCTTCCATTACACGGAGATCTATAAGGAATCGCTGCCATTAACGGACTCCATTAAATGCAATACATGTGGGAAAAATTGCAGTTTGATTTAGTTTAGCAACATGGAGATATTGGCAAGATAATCACATAAAAGTGACACCTTTTATGGCCAAGCTCTTTGATTTTATGTCAGTGAGTTTCAATTTCTCACATTTTTATGTTCATATATAGGTCCTTGTTCTAATGTATGCATTAGCTGGCGTAAAGGTTAAATAGATTGTTTTAGCATTTTGGGATACAGATCGTAGATATGCACAACTCTTCAATGAGCTGGATGAATTATTTTGGGTAAGCAGGGACTGTGAGAAGGGAGCAGAAATTATTCCTCTGACTTAGTCCCATATGAAAAAAAAAAATAGGAAAAGGAATAATGAGAAAAAAAGTATTATACCTGTGTAATGTGATTCGAAAAGCAGACCTGCAGGCTTCCCAAGTACTGTCAGAAGGAGCAGATGGTGTGGGTCACCCTGCTTCATGAAATGCTCTAAATCTGAATATTTATTTTTAAATGCAAAAAATATCCATTCCTTGTGAGGCAGATTGTGATCTCCCTTACATCAGCAAAACTGTCTGAAGATGGGATTGGCACTGGATTGATACTGAGAGTCACAGAGGGCTGGAGAAGGTGAGACCTTAACCTGGCCCCCCTGGGGAGAAAGTCAATCTCAAGGTCTGCTTCCATGGCTAAGTAGCTAAAACTAAACTCCTGTTTTGTTCCAGTGTTTCCAAACTCAGAATAAATTTGTTATTGAAAATCCTGGTTGGAAAGATACTCAGTGTAAGTGCTGATTTCTGTAATGAGTATGAGTAAATAGGGAATAATATCAGTGGTGTCTGTCTGAGACTTTTAAAAGCGTTTCGCACTCCCCTGTGGTGTGAGTTTGCTGCCATAGACCCAGGTGATACAGACCATGCCTTATCCTCATACTTAGCCTGGGCCAAACAACACCTCAGTGAAGTCGTGTTTCAATATCCCTTAAACCACCTTGGTACATTTAATCCCTTGATTTATCTTTTCTTTATATGTCCTTAGTCTCTGCTCTGCAAAACCTCCTCCTTGTGTCCCCCAAGAAGTCTTTGAAAGACTAATATTACAAGTCTGAGTTCTAATAGGAAATGTATTTTTCTTTTTTCTCTCTCTCTGTCTCCCTCTCTCTCTCTCTTTTTTTTCCTTTGTAGCTGCATCTGAAAATCTTTCACTTCTATCAATTCCTTAATCTGGATAGATTACTCTTCAAGTGATGAAGGGAATTCAAGTTGTCTCTTTAAATCTTTCTCTTCCCCCCCCCACAACTTCACATACTCCCAACACCTCTCATCTTTTCATTTCACCTCATTTAAATATTCAGCCCAATTTCAAGGCTTAATAATGATGAATAAGATTGAGATTAGGATTTAATAAGAGTGTTAAGGAAAGATTTGTCATTCCAATGGCTGTAGGCCTTGGCTGAAATTGAATTGGCTTCCAGCCGCTGGGCATGCGCGGAGGGAAGCTGTTTGCTGGCTCCCATTAATGGCTTTCTCCAGAAGAACAAGAAAGGTTTTCTGTACTGTCATGATACAGGGGATGATTTACTCCTAGATAATTGCCCTCTCACAATCCTCTTCCTTGATTAAAGGCAGCTTGAATCTAGGAGGGGAAAGCCTGGGAGCTCTGCGTGGGTTCTGGTCCTTTTAGATACTAGGCCCTAGCTCTCTTCATTAGTGCATTTTACAGCCCGGGATGACTTGCCTAAATCCGTTACTGAGTCTCAGACTGAACTACAATAAGACTGAGTCGAATGTTTGGCCTACGTGGAGGTGCGGGTGTGAGGTGAAAGCTCAAGGAGGATGCACGTGTGATGGGCACGCTGAATTCTGTTATTGCTCTAGAGATGTCTACTAATACCATGAACTAGGTGCAGGATGAGCTGATAATCTCTTCTGGTTGCTGCATGTTAGGATCTGCAAATGGTCCCAGGAAGATAAGCAAAACCCCTCTGGTCCTGCAAGTCCAGGAGTAACTTGGTGCCCAAGCAGAGTGCTGAGACTCACAACATGATGCGTCTACATGCCAGTGTGGTGAGGATTGGTATTGAGGGAATGTGAGGATGCCAGCATTTCTCTGAGAAACTGCTTCCAAGCTGAGTTATTTTTCTATTGTGCCCTTAGCAGAAGAGTCAGGCTGAAGGAAGTAATTTATATCTTCTAAAATATGGTTTGTTGCATGTAGCCGTAGCAAGTCTCGTGTTTGAGGACCCTCTTGCCCTCAAATAACTCTACGACCTTTAGTACCTCTTTCTTCTTGAGGAGAAACCCGGTGACGTGTGCTAGTTTCAGTACTTTGGACATTAAGCAACTGATCTCGTTTAAACACTTGTAAAACCCCTGCCATGACTGTTGTGCTTGGACTCGAGATGTTGAACTAGCAACGGTGGCTCAAACTATTTTGACAAGGGCTTGCTGAAGTGCCTGTTGCCTTGTGCACACAAGGCCCAAAGAGGCTTAAGGCTTTTAAAGTTTTTGGGACAGATTCCTGGCAGAGGAAAAGCGCTGAAGCTCTTTTGAAACCGGGGGGGAGGCTTGTGCCACTTTACTCCAGGCGAGGGTGTGGACCTTAGGGGTGCTCTAACTGCTTAAATTGCTCTGCAGTTTTAGGGAGTTTACAGTAAGCCTCTTAAACTGCTCTGAGGGCTTACAGTATCTTAAGCCTCTTAAATGATATTAAACAAAACCCCTTACAGTATTTTGGCAGAATCTACAGTTTGGAAGGATTCAAGGTTCAGAAAAAATCAAACTTGGCTTGCTTGATAGATTTTAATGGGAATTAAATATACTTGATGAAATATCATTTTAATAATTTTAAAATTATAAACTTAAATAATTATTTTCCAGTCTACATTACGGGAATTGCTCATGAACATACATTAAAATATTGAAGCTGCAAGAAAAAGCTATAATTTGTAAACTCACATTTTCCTGGTTTAGGTGTTATTAATTTTACAACCATTTATCCAGTTTTCTTCAAGCTTGACTTAATTTTTATGTCACAACTACCTCTGCCAAATAAAAGAGTGCAGCAAGTCCATCCTGATCTACTTTTGAGAAATCAAAGTGTGAGACGTCTGATCAAAACATATGAGGAAGGCACGTTTGTTTCCAAACTCAAATAATTCAGACAGAGATCTGCTGGCATTCCTGAAAATTAAATAACAAACGAAAAACCCAAAAAGCCCTTTAGGCCGAGACTAAATTGAACAGATTTCTTCATGCACAATTGAAAGGAGCGATTAAAAGAAAAGAAATTGGAAAGTGAATGTGACTACAGAGGTGGTGACATGCCTTTCCTATCAAACTCGTTAGCTACTCAATTGTAGTGATTCTTTGAGCAGGATGATTGTTTTGTGACACAAGAGAAAAATATTGATCTTTTCTATGTTACATCAAAATTAAAGCGCATTTGGAATATACCAAGAGAAGTTCCATACGACTGTCCCTACATGCACACACACACACACACAGAGGATTTTTATGCTTTCCTTCAAATTTCATCAATAAGCTGCACCTCTCCTCTTCCCAGTCATTAAAGTGGTCGAAGAAAAGGCAGCAAGTCTTTCCCGTGGAAATCTTGTGCCACCTGTGAGAAAGAGCTCTGGCTTTAACAGCACTGGTGCGATGTCTGGAGTCCATCCACATGAACAAATGTGCACCATATGTGGTTGACAGCTAGTTCTTTCAATTCCAGCAAAGCCAATTGATTTGAGTACACCAATTTTATATAGGTCTGTTGGGAGCCATCAGATGATCCTTGATTTTGACAACTCAATCAGCAAGAAGGTTTTGTTCCTACAAAGCAAGGGATAACGTAATGCTAACCTAAATCTTTAAGCCAGACTTGCAGCAGACCTGAGCTGCATCATTTCTGAAGCTCGATAAACTGATTAATTTTAAAAAATGAACATGTTCTGATTGGTTTTCAACCCGTGCTCAGTTACAGGAATTGCCAACATAGTCAAAACCAGAAAGGGATCCTGGAAAGTCTGTATTCAAAACAAACAGAGAAACTGATTTACCAAAAAAGAATGAGAGTGGGTCTGCACAATTAATCTCTGCACTTAAAGGAGAGGTGGGGACAAGTTTCCTGATACTGTTTGCAACTTGAATATTCCAATTTATTCTCATGGACCAAAACAGTTGTAGCATTTTTGCCTGAAGTACCTGAAAGCCCAGGTGCTGCTGGAGAGTGACCCTCTAACCCTCTAACACTGTGATTTGCCTTTGAAAAGTTACTTGTTTTGCTGCACAGAAGAAGACAAACCTGCATACAGATGTAGTTATGTCCAACCATTTTCTTATTATTTTATGTTGTCTTTTCAGGCCTCTACCACTTGTTGCGTTCTTGCTCCTCTGCTCTTCTTACACGTGAGAATTCGAAGCCTTATGACATCTTTGATGTGGTTGAAAGTCAGAGGACCATCACAAGCCGCGGGCATCACTTACAGAGGTCTTGTAACATCTTCTGGTTTGATTTTTTTAATTATTTCCACCTATATCCCTGCAGTCAGGACTTCCTTATGCACCTTCCCTATGCACCTTCGACATTCCTTCTAAGCACTTATTTTTTTATTGTTTCATTGCTCATCTATCTATGAGACCCTGTCACATCTGAACCCCAGCCTTTTTTTCCCCAGGATATGACTGAAAATAGCAGTCATTATGGGGGAAAGAGGGGGAATTGGTTTGTGTTTATCATTATTATTTTGTGGATATTTTTGTAACATCTTTTAGAGATTAAGTTCAATTAGGAAACAGATGGCACCGAAATATCGTCAAACAGTTCTGATGGGCAGCAAATTACTGACTTAATTATGTAAATAATTAAAATTTATATTTACACCTGATCATCCAAATGAGGGTGAAAATACCAATTTCAGGGTTTGTTATGATTGCTGGCAGGGTGTCAACCTGTGAGCAAGTCGCTTTCTTTCTTCAGCTTCAGATGTCTCTCTTAGATCCCAGAACAGTCAAAAAAACCCTGGAAAAGGGAAAAAGAAGGAAAGAATGAGGACTTCCGACTAAGTTTCTGTCACTTAGGTGCTCTTCCGGCTTTAAAAGGAATCCCTGGGCTGGTTGAGGGGACTTTATTAGCAGGCTCGCTGCAACTGCACCCAGAGGAACCAGCTCAGCCCCAGCTGGTCTCGTGCAAGTGGCTGTACAAAGATATTGTGAGAGACAGTTTTTGCACTGAAGAGCTCATAGGCCAGATAAACAGGTCTGACAAGCAGTGAAAAAAAAGAGTGAGAGCGAGACGGAGTCAGACAGTTTTATTAACTTCTGTATTACAGATGCAGAACTGAGGCACAGAAAGATAAAATGTGTGATTCTCATTTACACTAAATTTGCTTTCCACTACTCTGGCAGCATAAACGGGCCATGAAGTGGGTATATATTACATTTACACTACTTTTCGCTTCTCCCATGATGTTAAAATGCTTCAGCATTAGTGAATATCAGACCCAATATGATTTCTCTAAGATCACAGAGGAAATCGATGCCATTGAACCCATATTTTCTTAGTGCCACTTCAGTGCCTTAGTCATTTGACATCCTTTCACCCCTTTCTGGGCGGTAATCTCATACACATAGCTACACATGATGATATCGTTCCTTTTGATGTTATTAAACCTGTTTTAAAGATCAGCCTTTCTGGGAATCCACAAGGAACCAGGAAAATTAGTCAACTTTTCGTTGTTTTCTTCTTTACTTATTCCTCTAGACCATGATGGGAAATGAATGAAAAAGCTCCAAGGCAGTGGTAGAGATCAGAATGTGGACTTCTAACCTGGTAGTTTTCTAGTTTGCACATCTCAGGTCCTAATTTTCTTCCAGACTCATTGATAGAGCTGCCAAAAGCCATCAGGAATCACTATTTGTTTTGTCTCCAGTATCCTATCACTGGGAAAAACATGCCCCTGAAGGGCCAGATTTGCCTTCAAAAAACTAAAACTCCTGGTTGTTTTGGACACCAGTTTTCTTCATTTAAACCTGCTCCAGAGATTGGGATAGGTAAAACAGATACAGCCTTGTGTTTTAGATTCTGAGATATCTTTGAAGGTCAAAATCGGGCTGTTGAGGTTCTTCCTACTTTCTATGTTATGGGTTCTGCAATATTAAGATTTTTATCTTAGCCCTATTTTATCAGCTCTATTCTCCCATCCCTAATTTGGAGCCAGTGGGGGTGGGGAGGGGAGAGGTGATAGGGAGGTCAGACAAATGCTTCTATTGATATCCCTGTAATAAAAAGAGCTTTACTTTACTTTCTGCTGATAGCAGTCAAAGGAGCTTTGCTTTTGATAAAATTAACCTTGGAGCCAGAAACAACAGAAGCTGCTCTGATTTCATCAGCCTTTCTATCTGAGGAGACGTGATCACTTACTAGCAATGAAAGGGGACGTGTCGCCTACACAGGCAACTAATGTAATAGGACAGATTCCTCCCCTCAGCTCAGCACAGCGGATCTCACCTCTAACGCCCTGTGATCAGAGTTTCAGAGCCTTGTCCCACTGTGGGGATGGAGAGAGAAGGAGGAAACCAAGGTATTTGGGTACCTTGATACCATGAAACATGCTGATTACAGACTTACAACTTCATGTGGACTTGCTCAAACCTCATCCCGTCCCCTGAAATTAAGGTTTGCTTTGCATGATATCTTTAACAGGACACTTGCTCGAAGTCAATGCATGTCTTAAAGCTACCCAAGTTCTAAAGTGTTAAGTTGGATCATGGTCCAAAAGGATATTTCCTCAGGAGGACACTGGTTGGAGAGACATTGAAAGGACGATAGCTTTGTCTCTCCAATCATCCTCATCATTGCTTGAAAGTCAGGGATGATTCTGTCTTTTTGAACTTGAAGCCATGTTGTTATCACAAGCAGATTTTATGGTTTAAGTGCTCCCCCAACCAGCCATTTATTAAATGTATCCCAACTCTAAAATTCCTTATTTAATGTGTTAGTAACCACTTCAAAAAAGTACCTGTGCCCCATAATACTGAAGTACTTCATCATAAAAGATTATGATTATGATTATGATCTGCATAAGCAAAGGCCATTGCCTGGTCTATGGTGTTAGTGTAAAGGGATTTGCCATACTTCTCCCTCCACTCAGAAATGTTCTCCCGTGCACCCGGAGCTGTTAAGACCACTCCGAGCTGTTCCCACATGCGACTGAAATGACTCATACTCACAGCTGTTATTCAAAGGTGGAAATAAAACCACTTCTTTTGGAGGCTGCTTCCCCAGGCGGCCTGAAGAACCTGCTCGTGAAGTGCAATGGAGCTGGGACCGAAAACAGGACGATGTCCTTGGAGAGGAGGATAGCTGTGGCCCATGCCTGTGTCCCTAGGGAGTGATGATCATCAAGGGGTAAAGGAGTAGAGCTGGTGGACCTGTGATGTGCAACCAGTTTTAGGTTCTCAACTGAGATAGTTTTTGTAGAAGAAGGCTTTAGCTCAAGCAGAGTCATCGATAGATAGAAAGGATCCGGATCCCTGCACCTGATCAGTCTTGACAGAAAACCCCTGTCATCCCTTTGCTCTGAACAGATCCCTCCATGCAGACCTACCTAGCAGAAAAAGTTTATCTACTCCAAAGAATTGGGTCTCCTTTATCACCCATGACTACATACTGCCTTCAAATGGATGGGCAAAATGACAGTCATCAACGCACTGATGGTCTCTTTTTCCCTATTCCTTTCTGTTGGAGTAGGGGGATGAAAGGAATATTTATATTCTCTGAGGAAAAGAGATCTACAAAGCACTGCTGGAGAAGGCTTCCAAGGGGCTTCCAGCGAAATCTCTGCCAGTCTACCTCACTGTCGATTAGCACGGTGGTTTAAGCAGCTCAGGGTAATATTTCCTCAGCAGACAGCTGTAAATGCTCATTGTCAATATGTACAAATAAATATTTCAGGTGAAACAGACAAAGACATAATGGTTCATGTCTCCTCTCAAATACACTGTGTGCTTTTTCCTTCGTTTTTCTTTCTTTCTTTTTTTTTTTTTTTTTTAGAATACATTAACGTAATTACAATAAAGCCCTGAAAAAAAACTGAGATCAGGAGGTAAATGGGCAAAGCAACTCTGATTTTTTTCCCCCAGCTCTTCTGCCCTAGCCAGATATTGCTCCCTGGCAGCATTGCCCAGTGCTGAGAGTGTGACTCAGAAGAAATGGTTTCTAATTCTGCCCTTACAATGTGACCTTAAGCAAGTTGCATTTGCTCTCTGGGTTTTTCTTTCTTCTCTCATATTGCTTCTTTTTTTTTTTTTTTTTTTGTGATTTATTTTTTTCCTTCTTTATTTTTTGAAGAATACCATCCATTTTGGACGCACCTGAAAAGAAATCCATGTCCAGAGAGGATGCTGGAAGCTATTGTAATAGAAATTAGAGTTTTTAAGCCCCACATGGCCAATTGCCTATTTACACTGCTGAGTAGTGTGATTGTACAATTAGTCTTACTAACTCAGCAGGGGGAGTTGGAGATTCTCAAATTTACTTCCATTTTTCTTATTCATTTTCAAAGGGGAAAGAAAAAGCCTTTTTCTGTATGGGTGAAAAAAATGTTAATATCTTACTTGGTGTTTTCCTACACAATTGAGGATTGAAATATGCAGCCACTTCACTGGTTTTAGAATCAAAGCATTCCCTCGATTATGTAGTTGTGTGAGAGAGAATTGAAATTTCCACACGCCCATTCAAAACCTAATTGATTCTTCTAACTGCAACGCAATTTTTCTCCCTGTATCTTTTGGACAAAGCATTTCCAGTGATATTGTTTTGCTGTAAGCCCACACTGATACCGTTAAGTCATATATAGCGAGGAGTTGGTTGGAAATAAAAATATGACAGCAATACCATCATGCTAGTTATGCGTGGGGGTCCTGGGTGGCCAGAAGCCTGACTGCAGGTGTATATTCTTTTGGGCTTGTCACTGTTTGGAAAAATATATGAAGTCCTCAAAAATCATCTGGCCAAAATTTTTTCGAACAGAAAAGGTCTCATCTTCAAGAAAGCCATGATATATGGCAGCCCTCTTTGTAGGGTTACAACACAGTATTTTTAAGACTATCATTTGCACTTGAGATAACTTGTGTGTCTCTAAAAATATCATGCTTGGAAACAGGTTTTCTGATAACCCACATCCCAGGTAACCCACATTTTTACATAGGATGTGAAAAATCAGAGACAGAGGCAGGGACAGGCAAAAGCAGAGAAGCTTTTTGGAGAGAAGGAGTAAACGATGGGATATGAGAGTTCAGGAAGCCAGCAAAGGGAAGGAGCTCGGGGGCTGGTGCACGTTTGCGGTACGACCACTCAGGCATGACACAGACTGCAGCAAAATTACACATTTTTGGTTGGGTGGTTGGATTAATAGCTAACCTACAGTTACGCTGTGAGAATATATTTAAAAGCAATGAGCTACTCTGGAAAAGATTTTTGCTTATAGTTCTGACTGTGGACAAGTTATGTTATTCATTAATTCAGAAACCACCTTCTTTTGTATTAATATACACACAGCTGTATCTCTATCTTTCTATATGGGAACAGCCTTGCAAAGAGTTTGATAAGAAAATATCTGAGTGAGTTGAAGATTTATAGGCAATGCTGTGGAATTGTCCTGCTTTGTCTAAACTACTTGCGAGACGATTAGGATTTTCACCTATATTTAAACAGCTTGACTGAAATAAATACGGCCTCATTTTCACCCTGGATGTTTTCTGTGCACAGCATTGGTCTTTGATGCATACACAAGATAGTAATTAATTTGCAGTTTCATTCACTAAGCGAGACGCGAAATGAGACTGTCTCTAGATAGATAGCAATTACTGTTTTACAGCGCACCACAAGATTTTTAAATGGAACACCATCTCTTTACACAAGTTGTTTTCCTAAGGATCAGAGTTGGCCCTTCTACCCTGCTATCTCTTTCTCTGGAGTTTGCCTGGAAAATCTCCTGTGTGATGGGAAGCGGAGGGCCTGGCAGAACAACAACCCGCGTCTTACTGCACTTGAAGCATTTGTAAACAACTCACAGTGTTTGCTCAGAGGTATTTTTTTCCTGCTGTATTTCTGATGAATGCAATGAAATGTGAGGGAAATGAAGGTCTCCTAAGTACATTTTAATTTAGATGAAAAATTATACATTATTATACCATACTGGTGATTGTTCTGACATAATTGATTGGGAGGGCCATCCACAAAGAACAGTGGGAAAGCTTGACTTTGAGGAGACTACAGAAACTGAATTAACCATTTAGAAGTGCGGTGGAAAGCCGTGTCCTGGACTGGGAAAGAGAAAAACTGGATTTGGTTTCAGTTTTGCCATTCTTTAGGGGAATCAGTTCCTTTTCCTGCACCTCAGTTTTCCCTCAGCAAAACGGCAATTGGGATTTTTATTTAATCTTGATCCTTGAAAAGGCAAATGAGAAACTTACATATTGGAAAGAGACTTTTTGCTTCACAATATGCAAAAGATAGTGATGGCACAAGGAGGGGAAAATTCGACTCCCTTTATTACCTACTCCAGTGCGGTACCAAGACTTCAGTGCAACCATCATTTAGTCCTCTCCAGCTCCTTGTCCAGGCTGTTGGGTGGATGGGTGCTTGCAACCCTGCAGTCTCCCCCAGTGTAAATGGGGCTGATGGATTTAGGTAATGCTGATTGTGAATCCTTGGGTGATGATGTGGAGAAGGCCTGTAGGTGCAGAGATCTTGTTTGGCTGCTTCCCTTCTAGTACTTTATCAGGCGGGCATCCATGATGGATATTGACTGGAGGGAAAGTGTTTTCATCCAGTAGATCAGGTCCTCACACTTAAAATAACCGTGAGACATCCCTAGATGGTTTTCTCTTTATATTTGAAGGAAACTCTTGTGTCATTGGGCTATGCAGCCTAATATCCTGACAAGAGTAGTTCTTAGCTGATGTTGTAGAATAAGGTAAATGTCTTATGGCAATGGCACATAATCTACACCACCAGTTGTGCACGGAGCGGTAGGAAGGAACGTGCTCCTTCCTGACCACCAGAAGCAATCAACGTATGCTTTGAAGCATAAGGTCTGATTATCTTTAGGCCATAATTCTGCTTGCCTGGGTGCAGGTGGTATTATTAGTAGTTATAAAATAACGTTTTCCAGTGTATATGTGTTCATATTACAACATTTTAAACCTCCATGTCCATCTTACAGGGTCAAAATGCAGCAAAATTTAATGAAAACAAAACAAAAAACCCTGTCTGTCCCCCAGTCCATCATTACTTCCCTAAGGAACCTGTATTGTCTTCCCAAAGATTTTCCACCCACCTTATGGCAAATGATTTTATACCCCTCTCTATGTTTTTGGGTTTTTCACAGATGTAATTATAATCCTTTTCATCTTCCCTGGAGAGATCATCTTATGTTGTAAAGATAGTGTGAAATGGGAGACCTTACATGAAATGTTATTATTGTTACAATAAACCGGTTATACTGCTGTTAATTCCCACTCACAATGTGAAGGCAGCCCTTAGTATATTCTGCTTCTTAGGTTTTTAACCCTGAAATACCAGTGAAGGAGAAATAAGAGTGACTGGGCTGGTGTTCGCAGCTCCCAAATTGCAGGGATTATGGATTACAATCAGCATCCAGAAGGCCAAGCTGACTTTTGTAGTGGCAAACTCCATCCAAGAGGCAAAAGAGGATGGGGAGGAGAGAAGAGAGAGGAAATAATTTCTCTTGGGTGAAACAGCAAGTCGATGTAGGAACCACCTCCCCGGCTTTACTCCTAACTCTCAATGTGGACGTCTGCACCTAAGCTGGCTGTCCTGGCTGCCTTTTGTAGCATCTGAGAGGAAGAGTCCTTCACGATCACACTTCATCTGATCCTTTAGAGAAGCAATGAGACAATCCTGTGACGACACAACTTGCAGCCACCCTCACATGTGCTGCTTTCATTGATGGGCAGAAAGTGGCTTGGGGTCTGGCTGAGAGAGAGGGATCTGCATGGTGCAAGTTTACCATGGGCAGAAGACCCTTGCTCCAGGGATCTCTATAGCTCATAAATAAACAACATATTTACATACAAATTTACAACAAACAAATTTTTACAGGAGCTGTCCTGGTAGGAGGTAAAACAGAACTAATATTTTTTTTGTAATTTTACTTTTTAGCTGGGCCTCTTCTAACTGACTAAACTCTGAAATTAACAGCATATTGTTCAGAAACTGTTTACTCTCAGGGTGATAAGACCTGATTACATCAAGGAATGGTGTGCAGAGATGCTCTTGCTTATACTTATTGCTATAGTAATAGTTATTGATATAGCATATGGGTTTGTTCTCATGAAAAAAATTTACTTGTGTTTTTCTTCAGGATTTTTCCAGCTCTCAGTGAGGGTTAAAACCTCACAAGAATAAATCTTCATAGGGTAGCACAAGAGATCAGTGCCATTGATGAAAAAGATATTGTTAGGAATTGCAGAGATAGAGGCAAAAGTTAAGAATAATGGCAACTTAAGAAAAAAGAGTGAGCTTTGGGAAGAGTTTTGGGCAAGTTGTTAAGATTGCTTTGAACTGCCTTCCCTGTGCTGCTGAAACACTCCGTGCCTTATCTGCCTTCAGGAAAACCTGCTATCCAGAGGATGCTGTGAAATCAAAATGTTTCTTGTAAGTGTTTGTCAGGACAGAGGGGGATATATCTCACCTGGAATTGTGCAATCCAAGGCAACAGACAGCTTTGGTTTATTCAGACCCTTATGAAATTATTGCCATAAACCTTTTCTGAACTGACTTAGAGGATGCATTTCTTTGACGCAGTGGATTTATGCTATCTCCAGAGAACCAGCTGAAAGTTCACACCCTACATGGTCCTTTTGGGGAGGAAGAGCAGACAGCAATGAAGAGCGCATTTTGAGGCAGTTTTGAAGAGACCGTTACTGGCTTTTGCCTCACACAGGTGTTAGGGCGCGATCAACGGGTCTCAAAGCAAGCCCTTAAAAGTCTAAAGGCAACTATAGCAAACCTGCCCAAAATTGTTCCATCTCGACATGACGTGATGGAGTTTTCTCCGCGCTGCCCATAAAAGATGGCTGGCAAAAAGGCTATGAATGTCTTACATTGTCAGAATAAGACTTAAAGAGATCTTTATCTGATGCCCAAGATGTATGCTGCGAGCTCTTCCCTGGGCTAAATGTTATCCCCATGAGAACAAATGCTCTGCCTCACCTCTGCGTTTCATAGCGGAGTGCATGTATAATAATTCTACTTGGGGTTTTACTTCACGTGTCCGGTGTCCTCAAGCTCTCCTCATCAGCATTAGTCTCCTAAACCTTTTAACTATGAGCTGCTTCTCTGTTCCCCCGCCCCGTTTTGGTCCTTTT
>VXBO01007830.1:1714018-1730724 GCA_013400135.1 Rhinoptilus africanus | reverse complement strand
TGTGTATAATAAAGCACTGAACTCAAACTGAACACACTCGTCCAATTAAGGCCCTACCCGAGCACAGCTGAGTGGAATAATTGCCTCGCTTGTTTTACACAGAATACTCTATTAGCAGTTTGATCTGGAACTCAACATTCACCCAGAATATTTGGTCTTTTCTTTTTTTTTAGCCCTCAGCAGCACATGAAAAGACAGGCATAGACTCCGCTAGACCAAGCCTCTGAGATTCCAACAAGCTGTTGGTAACAAGCAGCGCGGTCTATCTGTTTCATCTTTTCCATTCCTCTTGTATTTGGAGGATTTTGCATCTGCTTATTTTATTACCTTGACGTCTTTATACCCACGGAAGGTATATTTTTTTCCTTGAGCCTTCCGCTTAGTCGCAGCACACTGTGTAATGCAGTGCACAGGATGAAAGCCGTTATCTGATTTGAGTTTAATGTTCAAAAGTCCTCAAGCTGGTTTATCTAAAGATCCTCCCTGTATAATTGTATACTTAGAATTCAGCTGCAGTGTAACAGGGCAAGTGCTCTGTGTTCTGTCTGGAATTACAGAAAAGGTACTATTTATTTTTAAGCAAATAGGAATGGCAAAAAAAGGGAAAAAAATTACAACATAAGAAAATGTATTCCGCTGAGTTTCAGAAAAACCTACCCCAGGGTTTGATGTATGCTGGAATTAGATTGGATTTAAGGGCAGTGAATAGGAGAAAAATCAGAAGTCTAGAGAGATGAGGATTAAAATTCAAAAGTAATAGAAAGACTTTAGGCAGCTTTAATCAAGGAATCAACCCTGTTGGGCCAGGTGCTGTACAAAAATGTCGTACGAAGTTTCAAAGTGACCCTGGGATTTCAATCTAGCTCCTGCATATATTTCCCTGTAGATGTATTTTAAAGCCACTTTATTAATATAATGAAAGCAAATTACTTAAATGAGAAAATGAGTTAAGTGATTTCAGATGATCTAAGTCAATCGGCTCCTAACCAGAATTGTCACCGTGCTCATTCAGGATCTGTTAATACAATCTTCAAATCTGAGGTTGAACATATTGTTGTTATGAAAAGTATTTACAGCCTCCAGCTCAAATACACAGTGAAAACATGGCAGAGAAGTAAAGCAAATAAATCATAAAGACAAAGAAAGAGGGGAAAGGAAGCTCGACTATGTCATTTTATTGGGGGAACAGAAACAGGGAGATTAATGGTTTCATTTGAGGTTACAGCACAGTCTGTGACAGGATCAGGAACAGAATCCAGGTCCCGTGTTCAAAATTGGATTTTTGATGAAAAACTCTATGCACTCTCTAAAATTAGGGAAATTTCACCTCAGCTCAGCCAGGAGTACCTTCCAAGAGAGGTGGGAACTTGGCGGCAGAGGGAAGAGGGCTCTGAGCTCACATCAGTTTCTGTCCCCTTATTTTCACTTTGTTAAAGGACTCTAGCTTTGAATTCAGTGGCTAGCTATCAGCTATATTCAATGGTTAGAGCAAAGGTGTCAGGCTAGGAAGTATTTCACAGAAATACTACATTAAACTTCCATGAAATTTTATGGATTTTTACTGGAAAATGTCAAGCCCTTGTTTAAACGCTAGTTTAAAAAAATCTGAGATTTAGCATTCACATTGATGGAGATCACTTCTCATATTAACTGTGAAACTCCCTTAATTTCACACCTGTCAATACTAAACCACCATCTTGTGAAGTTTTTACCAGAGAAAGAAAAAAAAAAACAACCCTAAGTTCAATAAAGCTTTTGCAGCATTTCTCAAGCAACCGTGAAATGTCCGGGGGTATAATTAAGAAAAAAAACCTTCGTGACATTTTGGGGAAAAATATATCTTCAACTCTGCTCACACAGTTCCAGAAAGGAAATTAATTCTACATAAAAATGGTAGCCTCCTTAGACTTAGTAATGAGAACAACTGCCTGCTACAGGAAGACTGAAATAACAATGAGGGTTGGTGCGATTTTAATAAGCCATCCCTGCGAGTCTGTTCTGGAGAAAAGAAAAATTAGGGGGAGCGCAGGAGGCCACAGAGACCTCCTGCATGGTTCATGGAGACCTTCACAACTTTTGTGACCGCAGAATCGGTGACCAGACACAGAAGGGTTGCTGTGACCTGCCAGCAGTCCCTGAGCTAGCATCCTAGGCTGCAAGAAAGAGGCATAAACTTACACAGAAGATGGGATGTAGGGTGCAGTAGTTATAAAAGCACAGTAAAGGTCTGCCATTGAGCCAGCATGGTCACGACAGGCTGGTTTCCACAGCCCATAGTGCCTGGGCAGGGACGCAGTTAGCAGCACGCTGGGCTGCTCCGAACTCACGAGTCCAACCACACCGTTACGCAGTTAGCAATGAAGACAACCTTCAGGGTAACTACAGAGCAAGGCTTGAACTTACCCCTCTCAACACTGAGCTGCCTTACAGCCCCTGCCACCGAACCCTGCCGCCCTCCTCAGTGTTCCCCTGCCGTCCTGTGCACCCTTCTTACAGAAAAACCTCCTTTGCCACAGACGGTGAGCACTGAAACCTGCCTGTGTACCTGGGCACCCCCATGCGTACCATTGCCTATGCGCATGTACTTGCTCTCAGAGAATATTTGCTATGGATTTGGTTTGGGGTTTTTTCCCCCTGCAGAAGTCATTTGACTGCTGAAAAGTCACCGGAGTTTTATCATACACTTCTCTTTTGCAGCAGCAAGGGCATAAAGGTGCCAATGGAAAATTGCTTTGGTACCTTGAACTGTAAATGATGCTGTTTTCATGATTCATCAAATCCGTCTGAAGCAGAGGTGGCGTGTCAGCAGGGCTAGGCAAGGTTTAGAACATAATAGGGCCCAAGAGGTGAGAGACATGTCTTTCATTTCAGTGGAGCATCTTTGAAGTGACTGCTGGAAATAATTAGGTTCCTTGATTTCCATTGCCATTTGCTGCTCTTCACGCTAATCAGAGTAACTACACATTTGCATGAACTGAGGGGAATGGAAATATTTCTTATTGGAAAGAGCCCATAACAAAGATAAAGGTCTCTTGGCTTCAGAATGTGTTGTCCCTGCAATTCTACACTGCACTTCATGTCTGGCCAAAAATGAGGTGAGAAATGTATATTTAATATTTATTAAAGAGTCTCAGATCTTTATAATCTTTAAACTTTGGTCCTGCTAAATATTCCAAACTCTTTTTATTTATTAATAAATGTTTCATTCTGTCTCTTCCAAAACCTGAATGAAACTCTTAGGTCACACAGCCTGTGAGATGAATCACAGAGGGGAAATTGAATAAAATCTGATTTCTAATCACTTTGAAGGATTCTTTAAGGACTTTAGGGGTCCAATGTTTAAAGAAGGGAGTGGGAGTTGTGATGTCTGACCTTTCTCATCCAAACTCGGCATTAATTTATAGTTCTTTTATGATCCTGAGCACATCAGCTTCACCTCTCTGTATCTCATTTTATCTATATGTAAAATTAGAAAAGTGAAAATATGACCCTATTTTACAAAGGTGTAACAGATCTTAATAAATTTCTGACATTAAAGTGCTGCAAAGGCTTTGCTTTATAAAATACAGACTACGTTTCCAAAAGAGCTCGGCTCCTATTTAGACACCTCTGCAAGAACCTGGGGCATTGAGGATGCCTTATGTCCTCAGTCTTTGCAAATATCTGGTTATGAGAATCTCAAAGTTCTCTGTGGGATGTTGAGCTCTTAAAGGAATCCAGATTAAACTTATATCCAAAATTGGAAGCAAACTACTTTGAAAATCTGTCTCTAATTTGAGAAGTTTCAATGTAAGAGAATCCGGTCCTGAGATCTCTTTATCCTATAAATGAAAAGTTTGAAAGGGAACTTGTCATGGGGCTTTAGTTATATGGAGGACTCCTGTTCTCACTGAGGACAGCAGAAATTTTGAAGTGGATTTCTAAGGAGCCAGGATGTTTCCTCCATGGGGTTCTTTACTGGACAAGTTTTAAAAGTGAGGCTAGACAAGAGAACTTTCTAAGAAAGAGAGACCAAGTAGCACGTATCTCAACAATTAAGACAGTCTCTTTTGCTTTTGATTTACTTATTTCCTTACAAATACATTATTCTTTCTTCCAATCGGTGTTTCTGAAAGGTGAGACAAAATGTTTATTTCAGTTATTTAAAGTGAAGAGAAAAAAAATAGCAGAGTGATTGAAGGATTGAAATTATGCTCTTGGTATCTGCAAAATATATTGCTTTTGCCCTTTTCTGATATTCTCCTTATTCCTACCACTCCTGAATTATGGAATTGTCCAACTAGGACATGTTTTGAAGTGTGTTTTTATCCCATGGACCTCCTGTGGCTCCTTGGTTGTAGCTGAAGCTCTAAGGTCAAGGAAATCAAGGCAATTTGAATGAAGTCTTCTCCAACAAAAGGTGGTACCAGCGGTTCTACCTCTTGTCATCCTTGCAGGATCACTAATGTAGACTGTAGAATTCATACAGCCCCAGCAGTCCACAGCTGGGCACAGAAATGAACATTTCTTCTTATATTCTGGAGAATGAATGAAGGCTTTTTGCTGAGATGCTCTATTTTCCATCCAGGTCATCTTCTCCTCCCTCATACTTTGGTGTTGCTGTGAACATGGATTCATAGAAATGCTGATATCTGGGGACAGAGACATTTAATCATGGATATCTAAGGCAGTTCCATTGGAATTCATGTTTTCTCTAAATTTGTACTGAATTAATGGAATGAATATCAGTTTCCTTACAAGGTGGAGAAGACACTTTTAATGATCTGTAAGTATGGATTACAGGAAGACGGAGTCATGGGGAAGAAGAGGGTTTAGAGCTTAGAGTTTTAGAAACACTCAGTGTTGAGCACTGAGGTTATTCAGTCTCTGGGACAAAGAATATGGAGAGTAAAAGGTAAAAAGTTATTTTTCAGGAGACCAAAGTAAGAGGGTGTTTTAAAGGAACAATTACAATCCCAACATAGACTTTTCTATGATCTATGACAAGTATCCATTTGTCCTTGTAGAACTGTGAGATACATCAACATATAGTAGACTTAAGACAGAGCCATAAATGACATGCCGTTTAAGCGTGAGATTCATCTCCTCTTGCTTTACTCATGTGAAAAATTGGTGTTTTACCTAACCCAGCTTCCTAAGCTTCCTCTGTAGTCAAGGGAGAGGCAGCCAGCTTCTCTAACAAAGGTTTATCAAATAGGATGAATGACACCTTAGACTTGTCCATCCCTCTTTATGTTAATAATAAAAGAGCCTGGACAACTACCCTTAGCAACTCAGAATTCCCATAAATTCAGATTACTGAAGTGAAATCTGTTGCATGCTAACTGTAGCAATTGTCACCTCATTGGAGATGACAGGCAGAATTGCAGAATCTGTTGTCACCACATCCATGTGCTACAACTTTCTCTAAGTTTTAAGTTCATTTAGTGCTTATTCTGTGATGCTTCTTTAACAAGAAAAAAACCTTTTCTTGTCCATCATTAATTTCTTATTCATTTACAGTTTGTGGGAGAAGCAATCATATATTGTCTCCAGACCCATTAAGCGCAATGATGGCTGGAAAGGAGCCTTTTTGGCTGCCTCAGATCATCTATCTACAGCCTAAGATTTCATCTTCCAAATTCAGCTTGATCCGCAGCTGACCCAAAGATAATGTATTAGTCACAGCTCCGCTTCTCCTGGTGCAGATGGATTTCAGAAAGAATCAGTTGAGCTTAGACTGGGGCCATTTTTCAGTGTTTGACTATGTGAATTCAGAAAGTTTTTCCTTCCTTTACCCCTTGCTTGCAGTGAAGGTGTACTCCAGAGTGTGTATTTCTGTGCTTTTCTGACTGTTCTTCAGAACCTGTCATGAATTCTTCATAGCGAGTGGCACATCACCTTCCCAAATCACATGAAGGACGAGCATGTTTTGCCCCAGTAACTGTTTTGGCAGAGCTGTTAATTCATTTTACAAATCTATCTAGAGTGTTAATAAAAAAGAAAGTTTCATGCAAGAGAGGAAAATCGTACACAAAGCATTAGCTCTTTTTTCCCTATCCTGAGAATGAAAAAAAAGATGTCGCTCCAAACCGTATTTCACAGCCTTTTTTTCTTTTTACCCCAAGTTCCCAGACTCTCATGCAGCGCCACTGAAATTTTAGGAGCATTGAAGTTGTTGCTAGTGAACTGCATGGGGCCGTCTTGAAAACAACGTCCGTTCACCAAGCAGCCTGAGGGAGGAAGCCCTCTCCTGCTAATTTTTTTTCTTCTGAAGGTAGAATAAAAAAACATAAGTGAAAAGAGCTTCTGAAGGTGCCTCCACATTTTTGTTTGGAAACAGAACATTTATAAAGTTTTGCTTTAATTCCCTTAGATCTTAGTTATAAATTTTTTACAACTTTTTAAATGCAGAAAGCGTAGCTGAATTCAAAGGCACAATGGGAAAGAGACATAAGCTTGAACCATAGGGGTTGTAGTTTCTAGTAAATATTTCTCTTCTTGACACCAGTGGAAGGCTTCCATGGCTGAATTTAACCTAGGGGCTGCTTGCTAACAATCAAGACTTTCTGATCTCTGTAAGCTGATTCCCCAATTACTTACCATTTCGGAATTAAAGAGGGGAAAACAAAATAGCTCTGTTAATTAAGCAGGAAAATCCTCTTGACCTGGGCAGATGTTGGGATGCTTCTTTAGAACACCTGCAGGATGTCTTCAATAGATTTATGAGTTACAAGACTGACTTTCAGCTGCCAAGGAGTACAGTTTGATTTATCAAGGTGGATGATTCCCTTACCCCAGGGACTATCATTTTCTTACAGTTGGATTTTTTCCTTTACAGGTAACGTTTTCTTGCTTGAAGACAAATCATCGAAGGCTGTGGTAGACATCCCAGTGGAGAGAAGCATCATCAGGGTGGGCCAGAAATAACACTCTTTTGCAATGTCTCCAACAGACTTTGTACAGGTCCCAGGTAACAACAAGCTTTGTGGCTGACAATTAATTCCTTGTGAATGGAAGCTAAATTTCTAGGTCCTCTGCTCATGCAGGTTATTGGGTAGTGGATGCTCCAGTGGATGCAAAAAGATATAGGCTCAAAAATGAGGTTCTGGCTCAATACCAGGTTGCACTTTAGACAAGTTAATTTGACTGAAAAAACCAGACTGTATGGATATATGCTGGGGCAGGAATGTTAGATTAAATGCTCTGATCCTCTGCAATATCGAAGCTGCGCCAATTTGGTATCGAACCTGGGATCTCTCCTATTTCAATGAAATTTAAGAGACTATGGCAAATCTTTAGCCACCACTAGCTGAGGTTTTTAGTTGAGGACTTAAAGCTTTTTTTCTCTCTCTCACCTATCTGGGGGAAAATTTGGATCCAAAGTGATGTGTATGGGAAGCAGTTTCCACACATTCCAAAATCAGAGCGTACAGTTGCTCCTAGATGATGTAGGGTACTTAAAGGCAGGAAGAAAACTGCATTCAGTGCAGACTGCTTTCCTGAAGGAGAACAAGAGTTCACTTACTCCTGTGATCTTGCTGAGGCTTCATAGCTGAGAGCGTTTGCCCCGGGGGTCGGAGTGCTTACAGCATGTAGCACACATATACACGTATCTCTCTAAAAGCCAGTAGTCTCTTGTGGCTGGAAACGTGGTCAGCTGAGGGCAGACTGTGTACATGACCTGTGTGTCTTCCTTCACTCGGTTGTGAATTTCGTCCTCAAAACTGCTCCATGAGGTGGGGCCGTGCTATTGCCACTGTTTCACAGAGCGGGGATGGAGACATGGAGAGACTCCTTGACTTGCCTCAAATCATAATTGCGGCTTCTGGGGGACTGGAAGAGGCGGCAGATGACCAAGGAATTGATCACAAACCTTCTGATAGCACCATGATGATTAGAACAGGCTACTTTATCTGCAGATAGGTGTAATTCCACTCTTTTTAACCAGCCCTTTGTCTGCCTTGTCTTCTGAGAGAGCAGGCTCTTTAGAATAGGTACCATCTGATATTTTATGTAGCACTTGGCAAAATATAGTCCCAATCTCACTGAACCTCCAGGCATTACCATAATCAGTGCATTAGGGGTCATTTTTTCAGACAGAGATTTGAAAATAACTTTGAGGAGTCTTTTGTAATGAAAGTTTTTGTTTGCCACTCTCTGGAGAGGAGGTGGAGAGGGGGAATTAACATTCTCTCTCTCACACACGGATTTGCACATCTATATTAAATCTTGAAGATGTGAATCCCCAGCTCCCCCAAAAGAAGTGGAGCATTCTGGATATTTTGGAGGAGGGGAAAAAAAAATGTTTTGAAAGAGCCAAGATATTTAGCTTTGAAAATTAGCTACTCAGCAGGCCAGCATTAAAATTAATTTAATGGAGTGTAAATTAACATACTTGACACTTTTTTGATCATTTTTCGTAGACAGTGCTGACCGATGGAAATAAAAGCTTTCTCCCCCATAAGGTTAGGACAAGAAAATTCACAAATTTACCACTCTCACCCCATGGGGTCCTTTCCTTTTCAGGAGTCAATGTAGTACATCAAATTTAAGTCTTTAAATATTAAGCATTGGCATATGCTTTTGCATATAATAAACCGACTTTTCAAAAAAAAGTTTCATTCACTGACACTGGAATTTGTAAAGAATTTTCCTTTCAAATAAGCTATGGAAGTTAATTAAGTTCACGCAGAGTTTACAGCAAGGATTCTCTAAAAAAGTACAGAGGAATATTTATAACCTAGTCCAAAAATGCAACACGGTGAAACTTTTGATATGTTGATAAGCGATAAGAATGTCATTTGAGGTTTATTTTTTTAATAATAATTTAATTGTCATTGTAAAATGCCTCATAGTTGGGACAGATTAAATTGCCACAAAACCCATTACCGAAATTCATAACCCCCCATAAATGTAAAGTGTTTGCTGCTGTGCCATAAATAACCACGCTTGTTCTAGGAAAATGAGGTGCGGGAGATAAATTAACAAAATCCAAACACACAGGACATTAGGTTGCAACAATTTGCTGTAGATGCTGCTGACGGGAATTCAGCTGAGCCCAGAGGAGAAGCAAATTCGATGTTTAATTATGGCCTCAGTAAATCGTGCCCCTTCTGTGTGTTTTGCTGTATTGACGTGGTTCAAAGATTATTTCACAGTCCAGTTCAATAGCACTGGTAAAGTATGTACATTTCAGATGTCATTATACTTGAAAAGGTCTGAAGAGCACAATATTTCTCCAAAGATGTGTAGGATCCACTCATGGTTAAATGAAAGGAGGTAAATCAATTTTTGTTAGCTTCATGCAAAAGGCTCTGGGCCTGATTTTCCATCATTTGCACCCTAGGTGGTCGCTTTAGCTTGTGGTTGGTGGGAGTGAAAATACAGTAATATTTCAGAACTTTCCATCAGTTTAAATGGCCACACAAGGTTCAGACCTCTGGCAGATTTAATCTTTTTGTTGGAGTGTGGCATCAGCCTGGAAAAGGAATCAGGTTACAATGATGCACGTTGGAAAGAAAATGGGAAGGCTGGGGAGGGACATAGCGGGTGGGAAAAGGAGATTTTAAACAACTTAATTGTCACACAGAAATGGCATCTGTAGTAAACATATTGAACTGATAAACAATGCAGCTGCTACAGATTTCACACAGAGAAGTAAATGCCGTGGCCATATGCAATTCATTACCTGTGTTAATTAGGGAATAAAAAAAAAAAAAGGCAAGAAATTGCAGGAAAAGGGGACAAATTAGATCACCAGAGAGAATCTGTGTATGCAAACTGCACATCTGTCCTGTCCCAGGGGCACTCAAGAGATCCTCTGGTCTTGCTTGTGGCCAAGGCAAGAAGGTGCTGGTACCTTTCCTGCGCCTGGATAATGCACTGGATGCTGCTACGAACTCGTTAGCATTTTCTGGAGAAAAACAAAACAAAACAAAAAAATAATAAAAGAAAGTAAGCCAAGAAAATTATGGGAGATGAACATTCAAATGCCTTTCCTGGGTGCATATTCTCACCCCATTTTTCCAACCAGATCCCTCTCTGTTGACCTGAAGTAAAATCCCATCGGTTCAAAGCAAAATTAAACCTCTCTGTGTAACGCTTTGATTGCAGTCCATCCTCCAAAACGCAGCAAGTCCCTGGCTCTGAAGCTGGAATTAGACTCCAGCGCTGCTTACAGGCGCTGAAGACACCTTGGAGTATGGAGGGCTACAGAGCTGCTTTGCAGCCAATTACCACCTGAACCCACCACCATGGTCTCCCTTCCACATTTAACAAAAAACAGCAGGGACTCACCTTGAAGAGACTTCGGATCCCCTCCTGCAGGCACAAAATAAAACTAAAGACTCCTTATTAGTCAGTTGGAAACTCGGGGACAGCTGCTGAAAAATAAAAAGTTACAAAAACTCTCAGCTTTTAAGTAGGGTTTCACGTTAGTACTGTAAATTAATGTAAATGTCACTTTAAAAGAGAATACTGAATAAAAACCTAATAAAGCTGCACAGCACTGCAGGGGTGGTGAGTAAATTGAGGGAATATTTGATTAGATTTCAAATGCTGCTCTTTAATTTGTATGCTTTCACTTATTTCCCCCTGCCCCTCCTTACACTTTCCTCATCTATTATATCTGCCGGTGCTCGGTGAATTTTACAGCCCTGCCTAAAAGGTGTTTCTCGTTGCTGTATGAAACCCCACACTGGCCAGGACCTGTGCGGCGACAGCTTCCTCCAGACTGTGACCCAGGGGCAGACGGGGAGGGATGAACCCCACCAGTTCCCTCCCAGCCATGCCGAGCCTGTGCTGCTGCCTGACACCAGCAACGGGATCTTCTCCAGCCCTGAAAATCGGAGAGTGATTGCACCCCAGAGCCGCCCTTCGCGATGAGAAGGCAGGTTAGCAGAGGGAACGCCTTGTGGCATCTCCCTCCTTACAGCAAAGCCACCCTCGTATTTAGCAAGGCTGTTTGCTTCCAGGGTAAACTGTGTCGATAGAGACCTGCATAAACAAATGAAGCGCTGTCCTAGGAGTGGGATGCTTTGGGATTAAATCAAAGATTTTTAAGGAAATGGAATCAGGAGGTTTGATGAAAGTTCCCGCGTGTTGTCTATCTGTCTATCAGGTACCCTGCTAGTGGTACCAGTGCTGTGGTCCAGGGAATGGGAGAACCTGCAGCCCATGCCCACAGCGACTCAATTTCAAGGACTCAGGAGATCCCTAGGTCTCTTTTCCTGACCACCAAAACTTTCCAGTGATTTGGGACCCTCCGGGATAACAGTGTCAAGACATGAATGCAAGGCAAAGACTCCTGGTAGACGTGTATTTTCCTGCCTTTTAAAGCTCTTACCCTGGCAGAAAGCTCTGTTCTGGTTTTGCAACAGCAACCTTGTAATAGAGATAATGATCTGAAATCTCTACGGCCTTTAGCTACTTGTCTTTTGCCTCAGTGAACTGCTATTGTGGACTCGCTGCGGCTGCAGACTGGTCTCCTCTGCGCCGGTCAGGCTCTTATCTTCCTTCCCTGAGCTTTGGCCAGACTTGCAGAAGAAATGTGCTTAAAGGCTCTTCTTCTGTCTCAGCCAGAGTGTTATCTTGGCATCGCTGAGCCTTTGCTGCTCTCTTCTCAGGTGGCATCAGTCACGTCCTTGCAGTTTGAAGCTAGAAACTAGCTCCTTCATCCTTATACATATTATTTCTTGAGTTGAGCAAAGATTGACCTCTCCGTGTCCTTTCTATTCCCCTGCTGCTTAACAGACTGGCAGGAAGTGATGGACTCTTTGCTTTTCTCTTACAGATCTGAGAGCCGGTCGCAGTGTGTCTATCAGCCTGAGCTGTCTATCCGTGTGTTCGTGCTTGCTCAGTTAATAATGCTAACAGCAACACGCATGTGTTTCTCAGCCCCCTACCTTGTAACATTTTCAACAATTTTCAAATCCATCCCTTCCAGGAAGGAGGAAACAGTGGGACGGTGGAGATGAGCCTAGTTAAGGTGAGGATTCTTAGCAGTATTTCATTATTTCTTACTAATTTCTTCAACCACCAGAAAGTGGTGAAGCAGCATGTAGGAGTGCCTTCAAAATGAAGCTGGCTGGATTTGGTAGCTAACATAGCATCCTGATGGGTGGAAAAGCAAGAAAAGATGGAGGAAACTCCCATTAGGAAAATACCTAGTCTTAACGAGCCAGCAAACTCGCCTCCCTTTCTGCAAAGCAGTATCTCTGAACCTCAGTGACTATGTGGGATTTTAGTTTTAGTGTTTGTTTCTGTTGCTGTCTTAAATGCCTAGGGACAGATAAGAATGATGAGCAACATAAATTAATGATGCATGAGCTCTGTTCTGCTTGAGTGGGAGAAGAGATGGAAGCAGGGAATGGGACGATGGCTGCAATGCAAAGTTTGGCCATATGACACATCAGTTTTGGCTTATCAGACTGCTTTAAGAGCTGTGATAAGACAGTGATTCAGCTAAGCAAAGATGAGAGTGACACTTTCCTTATGCCCATACCCCCACAAAAGAAACAACAGTTATGTGACACTGCCAGGTGAGCTGACACTGTCCAAGGACCTTACCAAAATTGCTAAAATGGCCAGTTCACTGCTAACACACTTTTTGTAGGTATTACACCTTCTTCCCCCCCAAATAGGGCGTAGCATTGGTGATACTAGCCATTTGGCCATGACTCACTGGTGTTTTACAGATCCTGTCCCAAAGCTAAATTTATAGCAAACGAGAAAGGGTCAGGACTTTCAGCAGAAACAGACTGAAGAGGAAACTTTTAATGAGTTTTTCTTGGAGATCATCAAACCGTCAAAAGAAACCTCTGAAAAATCAACTGGAAAGGCAAAACTTGTCTCTCCTTTGATGTTATCCTCTACATAGCCATTTTGAGGAGTCCCAAGAATCTCAAAGGGAAAACATTGAGGAATGGTAACATCCATCTCCTCTTCCCTCCCATCTCAAAGGATGCAGCTGCCTTTGCAGGACAGCTAGACTCTTCCAGGAGTTTGTAGAAAACACTTTGTCGGGGGAAAGTGCAAATGTCTCAGCAAAACAGCTTGGCCCTGTGTTGGCAGAGAGGACTTTTGCACTCAGAGAGGCTCCCTATTTTACACATACATGCAGTCAGCTTGAGCCCCAGGGAGCTCTTTTTGATGACTTTCACTCCGTTGCAACTGTGTGGCACCAGCGTGTGCTCTATGTTGTCTGGGTCCTCTTTTATGTCTCTTGATTCACTTAAATTTCCTATCCCTGGTCTGGAAGAATCATAGTTACAACACAGTCTCTAACGTCCCTCTTTTCACGTCTTTTAACCTCTCTGGGGCACTTTTCTCAGGCACTGAGGATGATCTCTGCCTTCATCCTCCAGTGGCCCTTATTTCCAAGGACTGTACGCTGCTTTTTCTTATCGCTTTCTCATTCCTTTCACTCTTCTCTGAAAACTCGTCAATCAATCCAAATTGTTGCAACAACCAGTGGGAAGCCTCTAACCTTGTTGTCATTGATTTTAATAATGCAAATATTAATGAGTGGAAAACTCATTAAGAGGAAGCAGGAGAATTCTCACCGACAATCCACCTCTGCTGTAATGCCAGGTGGATCCCGCTGCAGACAGAAGAAAAATGATCAAGCTTTTAATTCTAGCTCCACTGGCGTGCTTATATCTGCTTTGCAGGTCAGATACTCTGTCGTCCATGTTGCCATGTTTTTAAGAGCGATGCTCTGCTTGCATGTTCTAGACAATATGTTTTGAAACTTATTAATCAGGAATTGTCCAATCTCTTTATGCTGAAGCATCAGTAAAACAATTACTTCAAGGCTAAATGAGGTCCAGTGAAGAATCACTTGATTAAAGTGAGAATTTACAATAAATAAATACTTCAAATATTTCATTATTGATGCTCCAGGGGGAAAACAACTCTGATTAAGTCAAAGAAGGGGAAAAATATTTAAATTTGAATAAGTATGATGGACTGGCTATTGTGTTGGTGTAAATCAGCATAACTCCAATGAATTCGCTATGTCTATGTCAGTTTGAGTGAGCCGAGTATTGGATATAGCGTATTACTTCCCACTGGATTCAATGGGGGTATTGTCTAAAAGGAGCAGGAAAGAAAATGTTTGCGTGCCATTCATTGCTCTGACATTTTCTTGCTGTGCTCCTTTTTGGAGAATCACTCCACATGCCTCTTATTCAGGTACCCATCTTTAATCTAAGGCTCATAAGATTTATATATATCACAAGGTACTTGTGAATCCTAATGAGCAGTATTCAGGAAATGTCATTTCTTGAAAGTTGATGCCCAGGTGCAATGGATCATGCGGTGCAGCAGAAGTATTTTCAATTTCTTATTAACACTGTATGGAAGAGATAAGGAGTAATCGTTAAACACAAACGTTTATTTAAATGCAGAGTTGAGGTGGATGCTGTAAACACACAAAGGCCAGAACGTTTCACAAGATGAAGGGTCAACATTTCCAAGCTTGGAAGTTTTAAGTCTCTCAATCCCAGTTCAGAAACCAGACATATTGTGACTCAAATAACACGATACCTATGTTGAGCACCCAGAGACCCCTTTTCCATTCTGCATTTCTAGTCCTTGTACTGTTTCTCACACACGTGTAATTCAGTGTAATACAACATCAGAGAGCAGTATGGTAGAAGTTACAAAGTTTAACAGTTTGCCTGTGACCTGCCAAAACACTGTAAATGAGCCAAATATTGCATCTGCAACTTTTGATTGCTTTCCTGCTCTTTGTCTGCTTTTTCTCTACAGCATTCAACCTACTGGGGACAAGAACTGGGTCTTACAAGGTTTTGTTTTGTGTCTGGCACAGTAGGGTCTCAATCTTGATTGGAACCTCTTGTCATAGGTCTTAGCAGAAACAGCAAAAACAGGGACTGGAAAAACTGGGGAAATGCGATTACAGGATGTAACAGCACAGGAAATTGTAATGCAAGACAGCGTGACATCTAAAGGTTGGAAGAGCAACACTTTTCAGGGTGTAATTCTGCAGTCAGTAAACTGGGGATCTAATTTTTTCACCTTTCTTTGAATTGGAAGTGCATCACTGTCCAAAAAATGTGCTAAATCAAAGTGTTGGGCCTTTGTACAGTGAAAGCACTGCATAAAAGGAAAGACAAGTGTATCTTAAGCCACTAATCATGTGAAAATCAGTCAGTGCTCTCAGTTACTGGCAAAAAAACCCACAAAACATCAGAAGAATTTTTCAATGTCTCAATAAATTCAGCTTTTTGTTTCATGCACAGGTAACCTTAAAGTGACCCAGTACACAAATACTCATTAAGAAGGGTGTTTCTTCCCCTGCAAAAATCAAAAAGAAAACCTCATAAATTGCAGGGAAGAATATTGAGAAATTTTACTCATAAGAGTATTTCCAAATAAAAAGTTTTAATCTTTTGTAATTAGGGAATAGAATTAGAATGCCTCCTCCACTATAATTAAAGGCTAGATTCTCCAAGGCAGAAAAGCATAAACCTCAATACTAATGTTCACTATAATGTACCTAAACCACATAAATAGGCCTTGGTGTCACTGCAGTGATGTTATGTGTTGCTGAGCAAATGAACTAATGCTCTTTTTGTGTTTTTCATAGCAACAGCAGTGTATTATATTCGTATTTTCAACACTGGGTAAAAGCAATTGCATTTTTTACTAGTTATGTGGTGGGGAGAAGCCATGTAACTGAACTGCAGTTGCCATCTGAAAATGGATGATAACTGAAAGTTTCTTCCATGATTTTTCCCTTAGGAAGATGTAGATGAGACAGAGCTTTCAAATGGAATGGGTTGAAAATTTTCAGATAAACAGATTTCCATTCAGAAAGAAAAAAAATTAGTATAAATTAGTAGCTGAACTTCTGCTGAAACACAGTCCCTGGAAAAAGGGGGAATCCTGAAAATTCCCAGGAGTTTGCATTGATGTATTTCAGCTTAAAAATCAAATAGAAACAAGCAAATTATCTGAATACTTCATAAAATCGCTGAAAAAAAACCTGAAAAAACCCCTAACATTCCTTTTAATATTAGAATGAAGATATTTTCAAAATAATTTAAAGCCTTAAGTGGTAAAAACCCTTCCATTTCTGCTCAGAAACAACAGTAAAAGAGTTTTTTTTCAGTCTAGCAGACATTGTAACAACATCACATAATTGCTAACTGACACAGAATGGAGTGGAGTGGAAAAAGAAGTATGGGTTGTTGTTTGCTTTTAAAGCATTAATTAATTACTAGAACATCTACCATGGGATGCGAAGAATTTGCTGTTTCTCACTGGATGTCTGTCTCAGAGACAGTCCTAAGGTACCTAAGGTGGTGCAGTATCTACCACCAGGGTCCTGGTGATTAAATCCCTTTCTATCAATGGAGGCTATGAATCTTTGACGTTCTCCATCTCAGGCAAATAAGGGCAAGGTCTGTGGTTTGGAACATAACATCTAATGTCAGATTCAGTGGCTTGAGATACACGGAAATATCTCATGAGGATAATGATTGTATATGGAAGCAAATTAGTCTGACAGCTGAAGTAGGGTTGTCTCCGTAATGGCTCACAACCAATTATATGTATTTTTCTCTATATAAACAGTGGTTACATACTATCAGTAAAATGTCTCACTAATGAAATAAAGCAGGAAGGAACAAAAAGTAGTCCAATCTCCAATGTGTGTGTGTCCCATGAAATGCTCCTTCCGTTCTGCCCACCCCCCA
>VXBO01007830.1:1680745-1713986 GCA_013400135.1 Rhinoptilus africanus | reverse complement strand
CTCCAATGCATTTTTAGTGCCAGTGGCTCATCCTGGGCCTTCCTTATCATAAAGCAAGCAGCAGAAATTATGTCCCATGGCAGGAGATTAGGATGCAGGGTAGGACTGAATTGCCCATGGTTCGACCATGCTGATCCTGGCTTTATTCCAAAGATTGCCTGCCAATGCACTCAGGGGTTCGAGGTCTCCCCTCTGCCCCTTTGACTCGACTGAGCCTTCCAGAGCTCCATGGCTGTTGCCCCGGGCTATGTTTCTATTTTATTTGTAATCCTTTGAAAGCAATAGCCAGTTCTGGCAGATGAATTATATTCTGTCGAGAAGCAGCAGGGGATGGCTGGGACTGTCTCTCTCTCCCTCTCTCCCTGAATTCTAATTTAAAGAGAGGAAACAAGATTTCATTGAATTTTAACAAATTAACCATTAATCACTTATGAAAACCTCCTGATGAGGACATGGATCGCCTGGGTTATGAATGGGAACAGCTTCATTTTGCTGTGATCGTTTGACCAAGTTAATCCCCGGCTCTCTTTCTTTACCTCCTTGTTCATGCTCCTCACCTTGTTCCCTGTCTCCCCCATTGCTGCGTGCTCTTGCCTTCTTCCCCCCACCTCCACCCAATATACCTTCCTCTCGCCTGTCCTCTTCCCTGGATTCACAGCCCCTGCTGAACCCATCTCTGAATCATTTTTGATGTCATGCTGAATATGGAAATTAAGGAAAAAACAATGTCTTCGGCTGGCTGTGTGGTGTGAATATTTATGAGGGAGCCGGCGAGGAAGCTAAATAGGAGCTAGGAGCCAGCCAGCGAGGATGGCAGCTGACAAGGGCTCATTCAGCAGCGCATCCTTGGCTGCCGGCAGCATCCCAGCAGAGTGGGGGCTGTGTGAGTGACAGAGCGGCAGCATTCTTGCCCGGGCAACACAAAAAACCAAGTTGCAGCCGTTTCTCTGCTTCCTTTTTATTCCTCCCTTCTCCAGCTGATCAATTTCAGCTACAAAAATAATAATGAAAAAAAAAAAGATCCTTGGATGATGTTCAGCTGCAGCAGACGATTAGGCCTTAAAAATCAATGTTTATGTTCAACAGGGCTATAAAAACCAATGCTTCCCTCTACTTATCAAATCAGAATTGGAATCAGAAAAGCCCCTTGGCTCGTCGTACAAGGGGTCATGGATGGTGGCACATGATGATGAAAAATCTCTCTAAGCCAAGGCTCTCTCCTGTGCTTTCTCCTCCTGCTTCCATACTCCCATACTCAACAGCAGAGCTTTTCCCACGGGGAGGCATCACTCTGCTAAACACCACACAGGGGATCAGAGTGTAGGTGGATACCAGGGACCTAGGGGGAAAAAAAAAAAAAAGAGAGAGAAAAAAAGATAGCGTAAGTCTATCCATTAGAGCCAGCCCCAGATGGAGCCCTGAAAAGTGCTATCTTTATTTTTTCCCTTAAGAATAAAGCAGATCTAGGAAGGAACGGGAGCTGGGTTAGGCATGGGCTAACTGGAGTAAAACAAAACTCCTGAAGTGAATTACTGATCTTTTTGCTTCCCCTGAGGTCTGCAGATCTTCTGCAAGGTGATTATTTTGTTCGTTGGACTGTGGGGACAGGGCCATTCCTGCTGCCAGGCTCAGGATGCATGTGGAGCAAGGAGAGAAACTCTGCCTCTTCCCATCACAGACTTTAATGTAATAAATCCTGATCCTACTATGGAGATGCTGATGGCTTCTAACTTACCTAGTGTCTGAAGTTAATATATAATTTATCAGCATTTTTTTTATGTGGGGTATGCAAACCCCAGGGACTGAGCTGTGCTGCTTTCCTGAAGAACATCATAATTTCTCTTCCTCGTCTGGATGGCATCACTTTTAAGTGCCAGGAGAATGGCAGGTCCTCCCAGAAAGCATGTTTTTAATGGCCTATCCATTAACTGCCAAAAGAACGGGTGCTCATGAGAATCAGTGTCCCAGATGACACCAAACAGATTCAAACTTAGGCCAGGTTATTAAATTTTTGTGATGCTGGATCACTCAGCCCCCACCCCACTGGGGGTGCATAGAAGTGTCTTCTTCTGTAGTTACTTTTCCTAACCCAGACACAGGATTTTCCCCATACCTTATCTTTCACCAGTTCCTCTTCAGAGTGTTTTGGACCGACCCTTCTCATGTCTGCTTGCAAACTGAAGTACATGACTTCTTGTAATGATGTAGGGCTGTGAAACTCCCTCCTTAATTGCAATCTTTTCGCAGTGATATATAGTCCTGCCTGACTCAGCTGGAAAATCTTTTCACTTCTAGACACGTACTGTGGGTTGTACATATGGCTAGGCTAGGAATTTTTTGATCTATCTGGGTAATCCTCTTAATCCTTCTCCTTGCATACATAACATTTCTGGTCACAGAGTTGGTGTTTTCTGCTGTTTTTCATCCTTTTCCCACCAAGCCTTTAGAAGAAGGATCCAAAGCCAACAGCCGGTTACAGGCCAGAAGATGAGCTTGATGGCAGAAAAATATCTGAAATATAAAATAAAAGGGAAGAGAGCAAATCTTGTGAGGTGGATAAAAATACCGATATATAAATCCCATGGGATAGTATGTTGGCATATATCACCGGTGCCATAAGAAAAAGTGGTGCTACTGTCTGGCATTGTAGCAAATAAGATGTCTGGAACATGCTAAAACTTATGGAGCCAAATCACTGCAATAGAGGAGACTTTTAAATTAAAATTGATTAGGCTATCTATCTCCATTGACAAATGGCACTGAAATCCTTACAGGTAACCTAGGCAAAATCATCTTAAAGACACTCCTAAATTTTGTACCTCTGCTTATTCTCCAGTTCCTGGAGACATTTATATGAATTGTGTGGGCAAAAATAAATTTGAAAAGACAAATCTCAGTTTTCTTATTTCCAGGGGGACTCAGGTATGGCTGCAACATAAGATGCTTTAAAGAAACATGAATATCTCTGTGTCCCCAGATGTATCGCTATTTGGTTATTAGTCATGATTAGTCATTTTCTTAGTCGTTAAGCCACTTTAAAGACCTGTCCTCCATCATAGCTTGTATTAAATCTCCACTTATTTACTCATTGCAATCCATCAGTCATTTTGACGGTGAGAAGTTCAAAAACCTTGAGGAGAACAAGAGGTTTATTTCAGATTTGGCTTCAGTTAAGTGAGCAAAGCTACACCAGAAGTATTTTACATGACATGTACAATGTCTGAGTTAGTCCAAATTGTATGCGTGTTGTCCCCGGCTTTGGACCAGAAGCACATAGTTTCATTAAAAAGATTTGCAGGGGAAGCACAGCTAATTGAGGTGACCATTAACTATCTAATGTACAAAGGCATTTAAAGCTCAATATTTTACTTCATTATAGCTGATTAATAAATACAAAAGCAGCCACTATCATATTTTTAATTCTACAATAGAAAGCTTGAGGCAATGAAAAGAGGCTTTCTTATTATCATTTGCGAAACTACAGATAAATAGGTAAGTAGCTTCCCAGGTAGGTTGTAACTCACTAGATTATATTAATAGCTCAGCTACATGGCTGCAGAAATGGTGTAACGTCCTGACAGCGACTTACTGCTTCTCGATATCTCTGTAACAAAAAACCCCAAACACCCAAGCTCAGAAGAGGCCATTATTTAAATAGCTGTCTCATTTCATGTAATTTCAAGTTCAATGGTGCGGCAATTCTGCAGTATTAGATCTACTGAATGATTATTAAAATCACACCTATTCAAGATTAACTATGAATTAATTATGAGAGGAATTCAGAAATTCAGATACCTTCTGAGATAGGCTCCAGGGTAAGGATAGGGTAAGCGTCAAAATCTGGCACAGGCTTAACCTGTTGTGAATTTTTCTAAGTGTATGCTCCTGTTCACCTCAGTGACTATACAGGACAGGTGACTACTTAACCCAGGATGTGCACAAGGAACACATCTAATAAGTCCGATGAGTCATGCCCTTGGAGTGTTATTTCTCTCCCTTGTTGATGATGGGAGTCCAGATGATTAACTCAGATGGAGAGAAGGACACCTACGTCTAGTCAGAATGAGTCCCCACTGGGGAAATCTAAAGCACTCAATCACTGAAGGAGATAACAAGCTCATTGTGGGCTTGAGCCCTTGATGTCCCATCAAACTTGAATTTGCAAAGTAAATTGCAGGGAATTTGTTAGACTTCAGGTGTTGAGTTATACTCCATGGATAGAGAAAATCAGGGTCTGGCATACCTGTGCAATAGCGAGGCTTCAGCAGCTTGGTATTGAATTGCAACAAAACTCATCTGGGCACCTCTATTCCTCCTTTCCTTTATCTCTCAAGTCTGCTGGGACTTCTTTTCTCCTGTCAGTTTTGTACAAAAGTAACTCAGGTGCTATGGCAGGAGGTAGTTTTATATAGATATAAGGTAGCTGGACAGACAGGCAGATGGTGGAATAGGTTCAGATGCTTCTGTGCAGAGGGAAGAAAGAGAACAAATCATTTACACAAAAGGTTGCAAGAAGGCATCCTCTGTGTGTCAGACACCCTGGCTCAGAGAAGGGTCCTTTGCTGGTCTCTGTCAATGTGAGGGACATCAGCCATTTCTAATAAAGGAAATGCGCCTTGGTAAATCTCCACTTTGCTCTGTAGTCTGGAAAGGGAAGCTGAAGATATTTGTCGCACACTGGTCACAGTTTCCTTGGCTGCTTGCAATAATTCAGCCATACAGCTCCTCGTGGACAGTGAGCATCTCTGCTCTGTCTCCATTCTATCCCAGTTGCTCAGCGTGGTAAAGAATGGACTGAGCTCTGACAAGCAAAGGTGGGTCAGAAGCTGCTGGCGACTCCTACCAGCAGCAGCTGAGCAAGCCTGGAGAGGTCCAAAATGATGAAACACTTTTCATGTTGACTTCATCCCCAAAGTAATTTCTTAAGTTGCAAGATCCTGGGGAGAGAAGGAGGGTCACATTGTCAAAAAATCACCCATGTGTGAAAGTTGAGGCCATTCCTTTGCCAAAAAAAGTTAGTGTCAGGGTTGTTGAAACCTGTGCCTGCATTTCCTTGCTCTGTTATGTGAGCCAAGAAAGAAAATCCAGCTTTTTCAAAAAACAGAGAATTTGTTTTTTAAGCCCACTGCCAGAAAGCCACAGTGTGACTGTGAATCAGCAACAGGAGTGGGCAGTGCTGTGTGTATTTGGTCCCTTCTCTGCTAGCAACAGACAAACCAAACTCTCACAGGTTGTAAAAATGTTATTCACTGCAATGGCAATCACACAGACACGGAGGAAATGAGGGCATGGCATAGACTCAGACTTGTTAGTTTGCCAAACCTTCTTTTGTGCCAAGGTCTTGTGTATGTACATCTATTCTTTCACCTCTGTCTACAGAATCAATTACCACGGTGTCCAGCTACCAGAGGTATTATATAGAGCATTAGATCTAAATGATATAGTGGATGCTCCTCAGTGAAGGGGCTGAAGATCTCTGGAGTAAGCTGTGATGTATAGGCATTAGTTACATAGAGCACAGCTTGCTGCATGGTAGCCTTTTTCCCTTCCAGTAAGGCCACGACAGCATCTTCTTTAGCCCTGAACCTGTTGTACCTCACCTGCTGGCCCAAAGATGCACTAAAACCGTACCAGACCATGCCTGTTAATAAACATTTACCAGCTAGCAGAAATTTAGGCTTGTACCCAGTATCTCACCACCTGATATCCCCATCCACACCGTGGGGAACCTCAGAAGAGCCCATCTGTGAGCATGCTGAATTTTTCTACCGGGGGCCATCCTCTCATTGCCGCCCCGGTTCTCCTCAGCCCTTTGGGAGCCTGCAGGGTTGTGTGGCAGGGCATGCCGAGCCTCCGGCTGCTCTGAGCCTGTGCCATGCGCCTGTGGGAAGAACATGTGCAAATCCACCCAGGTGGCTGCAGGATGAAGTGCAGCATCCGACCATGAGCAAATAGGACGAGAAAGGATGCTTACACATGGGTGTTTTAAAGGGAAATAGACTGTACTGGGGGGCTGATACTAAGCAAAGGCCGCCGCTCTGGAGACATGCATGAGCTCATGTTGTAATCACTATTATTTTTTCAGCAGGTTTTTCTTTTTTTACTTACCCACTTGCGAAATGGCCCTGAAAGAAGCCCAGCTGGAGATGCGTGGACTGTATTTTCTGATTAGAGTTTGGCTGTCCCCGCCAACTCCTCCTTACTGTTTCAAACTGTCTCCTAAGCAAAATGCGAACCCACCAGTGTTCCAGTGGGTTCAGCATTTGGCAGAATGAATTTGTTCGTTGCTAATTAAAACAAAAGATTTCTGAGGCGCTTTCCACTTTGGTTTATTAGCTTTCCTGTGCGATAGCAAATAGGAGCCCTTGTTACACTGTCAGCAGAATTATTATTATTATTATTTATTATTTACAGTACAACTTGTGACTCACTTCCTGTGTTGGTGGATCTTTCGCCATCTGTTAAAAAAAAATAATAGCAGTCATTTTCTGAAATATTATTCTATTCCAAATGTTAAAATAGAACCATATGAAGCCAATTAAATAGAGTGCGTGTTGTTAATCTGAGTTACTTCAGCTCAGCTAAAGAAAAAGCAAAAAAAAAAAATGAAAGGACTGAGAAAGGCCTCAATGTAAAGCAAAGATGCAGACTTCAGAAATCTGTGGAGATTCTGCCAACATTTTCTTGGAATTTTACATTTCAGGAGAAAAAAAAAATTGTAAACGTATCATCTCCTAGCTAAGGTTAGGAGCGGATATGGATCCAAATCTGGAGGCGAGATTGCAACTCCAGACCGGGCTTTATGTGAATCCTTAAAAGATCAGAAAATTTCAGTTTTAATCCCTTTAATATTTAGTGCTCTTAGCTGTTTTTGTTCTTACTCTGAGTGAAAAAAAATATTACTTGATCTGGTTTGGTTGCCTCCACCTGAGAGTTTTATGTAAGCTTATGACTAATTAACAGGAAGTTCCCAGGTGGTGCTTCTAAAGACATTGCCCCTGCCTTCAGGAGTCAAGGAGAGATGAAGCAAATACATCATGAGGAAATTATGGTGGTCAAGCATGAGTACGCCATCCCTACGGCACGGTGATCAATAGCAGCTTCACTTCAAACACGTGTGTGTGAGCATTTCTGTGGGCTTTAGATCTCTGAGCTGGGGTCAAAGCCTATTTGAAACAGGGAGAGTTTTTACCTGATTTCATACTGAAGACTTTTCCTTATGATACCTCGGAGCAGGGTCTACACTGGGACTCTTGTTTAACTGAGTATGGGCTAAAGGTTTCAAATCCCAAGCCTTTCTTTGGAGGAGAGAGGCATGAGCTTGACAGATAGGGGTTTATCCTCTGTTGAGGAAGGAGTCAGCTTTCTCATGGGTAAATCAGCTCACCGAAAATTTTAATCCATTTCTGGATGTGTCTGTCTTTCTCCAACAGCACCTAGAGAGAGCTCTGATGGCTACAACCCGAAACACCGGACCTTGCCAAAGGGCCCAACATGTAAGCATCATGAATGCATGAAAATTAAGCTCTCTTTTAAGGTTTTTTCATCAGTTTTTCATGCCAGGATGGAAAGATCCCTGGAAAACCAGTCTCCAGTGGGGCAGCTTTGGCTTCTTGGGCTGGAAATGGAGGCAGAAAGGTTGGGGTGCAGCAGCGTCCCCCGCTTTGGGGAATGGAGCTGGGTTGTCCCCTCGGCAGCGTGCTCCAGCCCTGCAGCAGCGCCTGAGGGATGCTGCTGAGCTCCTGAGGCCGAGCAGCCAAACTGCATTCCTGGCTGCAGTTATTTATATTCCCCGAACAGCGTTGTTTACACAAACTGCATGAATGCAAATCAACGTGAGGAAGTGCTGGAGTCGGTGAGGTGTGCAGCAGTAACAGGCTCCTGGGATTGGTTTTAGTAATGTAGTGTTAACACAGCTACACATGGCTACACACACTTTCATATCCAAGCGAGGGAGAGGGAGAGGGAACACTCATTACCTGGGACACTGGCCGAGTCCTTGTACCTCGACAAGAGATAAAAAATAAAAATGGACTTCATTATGACAGGCTGCCTGTCAATCACCCGCCGTTGCACCAAGCCTGCCTTACATTTCTCCGACTGAAAGGTTCCCGTCACCATTGGCTGGGAAGGAAAGCTGGATGTGTGAAAGGAGACAGAGCAGGTAACATGATGACGAGCATTAGGCTGCTGACTACTCTCTTGCCCTGCAGCACACGTGCATTCAAAGGCAGCCTGTCAAGAAAGGCTTTTTCTGAGAAAAGCCCCTGCATATGAGGGCGATGTAGCCATGAGGCGGTGGTCTTCACCTTCTTCTGAGCCAGGGATGTCCAGTGGGCAACAGCTGGGTTAGCCCCTGGAGCTCACGCGTCTCCAGGTCCCGCAGGTGGTGTCAGAGTGTGGCATCCGCCAGATGCTCCCTAATTATTCGCTTCATTTCTCCTGCCAGAGCATCTCTATGCTTCTGAGTTCACCAGCTCCAGTTTGCAACCTTAGAAGCAACCATGTGAGACAATTTTTTTTTCTGATATTTAGGTACTGAATTTCCTCCCCTGGGGATCCCTAATACTGTCTTTGGAGATCCTTGGGACTACTCCCTGCCTCTGTTTTTCTCATCAGTAAAATGGGGTTAATGATGCTTCAAAGCAGGTACACCAATGTGCTGCCAAGACCTCTTGAGTGCCAGCGACCTTTTATTTAACCCAGCAGCATTAAGCTACCTTTCATTCCATCACTATATATTCTCAGGAGGCTTTGTTGGCAATTCGGTCTTTCTTTTCTATGCATTTACATTTTCCACAGTGCAATAAAACAATAATAATAAAAATCTATTAAAACAAGTTCCTCGCTAGTTTATGGTAATTAAAAGCAATAAATATTCCTGCATGCAATGCTGTAGACCTTGACTCATCGGTGGGTCAATACTGCTTTCTTGGTAAGGCTGGGTAATAAATCTTTATTCCTTTTTGAATGGAAATAAGGATAGGTTTTTATTCATGAATTCCGTGACCCGTTGAAGTGACATTTTCAAAACAAACACTCCAGAAATGAGGAGTTTTCTCTGCAGCGTGGGTTAATCTGCTCTCTTCTCAGCGTGTCTCTTTCATACCGATGATTTGCCCGATGCCTTTTTAATCCCAGCAGCAACTTCTCAGCGAGCGGGAAGAAAACTCAAACAAAACAAAGTAGCTTGGAGAGCACCGAGACGCGTGTGCCCGGGGGGGAGGCTGGAGGGAAGGGGACGCAGGGGTGGAAAGGATAGTCGGGGAGAGGTCTCTGAAGGTCTGACTTGCTCGGCACGGCTGGCACTGCGAGATTCACTGTCCAGTCACGCTTTGCCGTGCACCGAGGCTGGAGGTGGCCTTGAAGTCCCAGCCTTGCACAGCTACATTGCTCCTGCCCCCCGAGCTGTCGGCCTCCATTAGCTTCTACTACTAGATGGAGGGTGTTTCTCTGAACCCAGCTCAAAGAGCAGCTTTTTGTGCTCGTCTGCAATTGACTTCATTTGGTTGGGTAATCTAATCGGCTCAGGATGCTCTGTGAGCCGGGGAACGAAGCCAGGGGTTTATAAAAAAACAAACCTCGCAAGGCGAAGCATGCAAATTCCCGCCGAGCCCTGCTCCTCCCGAGCGCTGCGTAGTGCAAGTCAAGCACCAGGATGAAGTCTCCGGGTTATTTTTCTCTCTCTAAGAGGCTGCTCTTTCTTTGGAGGAGGCTAAACATAGCAAGAGGCCCCTTCTCCAGAAGAAAAGATTAACTGTCGGCTGAGTCGCTGCTTGTCATTACGCTGTGTTCTGAAACCTCCTCGGGGCCAGGTTTGCTGTGGGCATCAGAGGGTGTAGCTGCTGTTTAGAGAGGAGGGACAGGGAGAAAGAGCTTTCCTTTCTGTGGTACACATGGATCAGCGCCATTTCTGAGCAGTGGTTTCTGTTCCCCCCTTCACTTGTTTTTTTCTGAGGTCAGCTTCCATTGCCATCAATATGATATCGCTCCAAGACCAGCAGTTTGGCCCAGTTTGGCTGTTTCACAGGCCAAAATTCAGAGCTTGCCGCTTTCCTGAAGAGCTTAGTGCTGCCAGACCATCCAGTGTATGTAGGGTCCGCAGAAGTTTCTTATTCACCTCTTTCCTCCTCCTGTCATGCCCATCACTCGCTTTTTCAATCAAAGCGTACGGGTCCGGTATTTGCTCGGGTGTGCTGTGAATGTGTCCTCAGAAAGGTGGGCCTGTGACAGCTGAGCTACGTCCATCCGTGCTATTTTGGTTGGAGAAATACAGCATGCCTAAAACATTCCCTTCCTGAAAGCCTTAAGCTTTTATAAACATCACCCGGCTGGATGGGGGCCTTGAGAAACCTGGTCTAATGGGAGGTGTCCCTGCCCAGGGCAAGGGGGCTTGGAATTAGATGATCTTCAAGGTCGCTTTCAACTCAAGCCATTCTATGATTTTATGTTTCTATGATCACCTAGCTAAAATTTCTGGATGCGGTGCTATTAGAAATCACCTCAGCCCACATTAATGAGACGGGCCAAGAGAGTTCATCCCACCTCTTTCATCTGGGATCACCCAGGAAGCTCATCCATGGGTTGGGAGAGGCTCTGCCATCACCCACTTCCCCAAACAGCTTTATTTTTTTTCTCATTTTGCTGAACATGATTCACATTCAGTCCTCACAGAGAGGAAACATGAGATATTTTGACCTACAGAAGCACCTGGAAAAATACAGATGCTATAGTGACCAGAAAAGCCTCCCTTCAGATGGGACAGGACTGTTGTCTGGTGGTCCTTATTCAAGTTGACATTTGAAACAAAAGAGGCTGGAGTAAAATGACGCTTTCCCCTTATACTTGGAGCACTGAAGTGGCAGGAGCACTCACCAAGATTAATTTGAGTTATTTTAATTATGATTCTTTCCCCTCTCTCTCTTCCCTCCTCCTCTCTCACATACACTGTCTGGACAGGGAACTGCAGGTTTTCTTCCACTTAGGATTAATTAAAAAGGAAAAGTCAATAAGTTTCTCAGCAATTACTGTCTTTTCCATTTGGTCATTTGAGACAGTAAGGGGCTCAGAAATTGAATTTCCAGAGAGAAAATCATGTCTCATGGATCCAAGCACAAGGTTCTTGGAGGGAGAAATATCTACCTTTTTTTAAGCCTGCCACTGTGTCTGAGAGAGGACAAGTGTCAACACAGATGGGAGACTGGAGGTGATAATGACAAACTTTGACTGCCCAGGGTTTTATTGACCTTTTTTTTACCAGAGAAGGTAACTGGTCATTATCACAACCCTAATCCAAAGCCCTCATCCACAGTCCTTGTAAATCAATGGAAATCTTTCTACTGACATCAGTGATCTTTGGATCAGACTTCACTTTATGCATGTGAACACAAAAATCTCAATCCAGCAGTAAGGAACAGCTGCTTTTCAGATTTTTACTCTGTATCTCAGTCCCTGTTCCTTTCAGTTGAGACAGACTGTGTAAGGACAGTACAACACACCATAGGTTTAAATTTTATATTTTTTTGGAAAAAATGGAGCTGGAATGGAGAAAGGATGTTAATTCAGGATGGAGGGAAAGGAAGTAAAATAAGAAGAGGCTAAAAGAGAGTGATAGAGGAGGGGAAAATTAGAAAAGAAAACAATAAAGCATCTAACGTGGTTTTGATTTACAGTGAGGCCACCCCGTGCTACTCAGTATGGAAGTAAGTGCAGAATCACTCTCCTCTCAGTTTAAATTCAGCAGAACTTCGGCTTTATTTTCACATTCCCATTGAGTGTTTTCTGCAGGTATTTCTTGGAAAGCAAGAGAATAAAAAGGAAAGAAAAAAAAAAAAAAAAAAAAACAAAACCACCCCAACCTCCCAAAGTCCATGCGTGCTCTTTTGCTAACCAGGCTGCTTTGCCCCAGAAGCCCTGCTGGGTGTGCAGCCACGCTCCCTGCAGCTTTGTTTGGGAAAGTGCCATTTGCTTCGCCCTCGGTGAAGCTATTAACTGCCTTTTCCCAGAAGTGAGTCTCCTTTTTTTTTGTTTACCTGAAATTGCTGAGGAACAAAATAAATATCTAGATTCAAGGAGTAAATAAATAAATGAAGAGATAAGGGTGGGAGAAGCAGAGAGAGTTTTACTGGGAAAAATAAAATGCCCAAAGGTATAAAACTAAAACGTGGGAGGGCGGGTGCCTCATACTGGGCTCTCTGCAGCTCCTGGCCGGTTGGAGCCCGGCTCCCAGCAAGACTGATTGCGCTGTCACCACAAACGGCATGTAAAAAATTGTGCTTCATTTTATTAGCTGGAAAAACAGTGTTTAGTGCAGCTGGAGCTGCAGCTCAGGGTAAACGATGGAATTTTCCTCTTGGAAAACCGTCTGGGCTGGTAATGATATCATTTCTCCACGAGTTCGATCCAGTTAGGCCCGTGGCTGGCAGTGTCTGTTCTCAGTCTTCTCTCTCTTGCCTGACAAATATGCCATTTTTGGAGAGTTCAAGGGCTTTAAGCCTGTTCTGGCACAGAAGAGAAAACATGGGCGGTAGGCAGCAGACACCTGCCTTGGTCAACCTGTCACTAAAAGGCAGGTAGGGATTTCCCTCATGGTCTGGCAAATCCATACTGGTGACATTGAGATCTGGGATTGATTCGCATCTAATAACAGCAGCAAATGCCTTCCAATAATGTTTAAAAGCTCTCTTTGCACCCTGTCACTGTGAAACGTGGATGAGTCCAACCTTCCCTCACTTGTGTCCTTTTGCACAAGGATCCTGAAACCCTCCTCTGCAGCAGAAAAGGTCCTCTGGTAAACCTACGGTCATCGATATTTTTTTCCATCCATTAAATTCGTATCACGATTTCTAGGTGTGATAGTACATGACATAAAGCCTGCGGTAAGGAATAGCATCCTCGGAAAAACCAATGAAAAGGCAATCTGAGGAGAGAGATGTGCCAGCAACATTAGAAACCATTTGCCGCTAACTATCTCTGTATGTCAATATATCCACAGGACAGCAGCCTTAGGCTGAAGGGACAACGGATCCTAAATTAGGGCGACATGGATAGGATGGCCTGTTTAGTTAAGTGATTCATGGTCTGCTGTTTCTCTCAAGGAAAGGTTGCAAGGTGAGTCTTCTGCGTTCCCATCGGAGATGGGGTAAATCTCTGCACATGCCAATCCACAGCACACAATGAACACAAATTTTCAGCTGACTTCAGTGGAAAATGTGACTTACTACTGGTTTCCTGTCTAGAGAGCTGAGTATTGAGCTTCCTGACATTCAGAGCTAGACAGATAACCAGTGATTCATTAGAAAAATCCAGGCTTCCTCTCCTCCTGCAAGTTGGCCACTCACAAATTGACAAATTCCCAACTGCTATTCGTTGCTAAAATGGCTATTTACAAACGTCTTCAGAGGATGGGAGTCAAGGCTACTAAGCTGTTCACAAACAGCTCATTGAAAATATCCCACACTCCAAGTCTGAAATCCGAGCTGCGTGGATAGTTACACGGGCTGTATTGTATTATTTCTGATCTCTGATTGGGCAAGTCGTGTAACTAATCACATCAGCACCAGCATCCATTTTGAACTGCATGTTCATGGGTGTAATTTGGAATACGCTTTTGGAAGATATTAAGCTATTGGAGTTCCAAATTGACTTTTGATGAGTATTCGCACTAGTAAAGCTCATTTGCTGGAGTATTTGTGGAGAGCAGCCATAGAAACAGACCAGGAGATTCAAAGCAAATTTGTTCAGGACTTCAAATGAATATACACAGACATCCTTCTGCAGTATTCACTCACCATTAGTCATGTTGCAGTAATACCTGCAGTACATACTTACAACTGAGTTAGACTTTCCACTGTAAAGCTGTGTTTGTGAGATTTATTAGCTCAGCCGTTTCAGAACGGATTTGACTGAGATTTTTAATACCAAGTTCCCAGCTTGGAGGGACAGTTTTTAATTCTGTCCCCTCATGCTCCCTCCCCCTTCCCTCTCCAAACCATTACAATAATTTAAGCAATTGATCACCTCTATAGCTCAAAAGCCTGAGCACAGAAAAAAAAGGAGAGGAAAGTAGTGGTTGGGGGGACGGTCAGAGGATTTTAAACACTGAAGCGGAGAAGCCCCACGTTCTCCATAAGTCGACTTTCTCATGCTCAGTGAAAATCCCCAGAAGCGTGAGTAATAAAAGAAAATGCTCTAGAGGTAAAACTTAAAGGACAATATGTGAAATCTCATTTACAAGTGGGAAGCAAATGAGGCAGAATCCAAATGCTATATAGCAAAGCAGGCTCTAAATCAACTTTTATAACAGCAACTTGGCAAGTGGGTTTTACCTCTCACCAACCTGTGTATGCGTTAAAGTCAACAGGCCAAAATGTGTTCTTTGTTTCATTAAATCAACTCTGAGCTAAATTTACTGAATTCAAGGAATTAAGTAGTCATAGCTATGAACAGAAAGTGCCTCAAAAAGATCTGGAAGGGGAATTTCGCTTCTCAGAAATCTTACCTAAACCAAAACCTCTCCAAAAGGGTCTTTGAACCCCTGGTGCTGGTGGTCTGGCACATGTGGACCCATCCACGCCACACTTGGCCACTGGCTTTGTCTCTTGCCTTTTGCCCATGAGGATCAGGGGTTCCACCACTTTGCTGCAAAGTGTCAGAATCCAAAGCAAAGGTTCCCGAGCTCAGAGAAGAAGAGGAGCTGTTTTTGTCACTGGAGAACAGTATCTCAGCACATTGTTTGCTATAACCACATGCTGATTGAGTCATGTAGTAACAAAACACCTGCCCTATAAACATAAAACGAGCTGTCGCAGCATATCAACACATGAAGAGGCAAAGCAATATTGGAACAGGGCACCGGAATTACATGCTGGCTTCCAGTATCAGTGTGGAAAATAGCTGTTCCAACCCAGACAAAGAAGGCTTTGCATTTTCTGTTTGAAAACTCTGGTGCATTTTGTAAGAGTTATTGCCATTATTTTCTAGAATAGAGAGACAGAGGCATTAAAAAGTTACATCATGCATGCTAAGAAGGGAACAGAGTTCACCTGAGGCAGAAATGGGACTCAAAACAAAGGCATCTAATATGTATTTTTCTCTTACCACTAGTCCATTCTGCCATGTAGGAAGGTAAAAATGGAGAGGGACAACTTCAGCAAGAGCCCTGTCCCATTTTCCCAGCCTGCAAGCAGGAATGGAGAGGAAACGTCCATACCAACCACAGAATATTCCCAAATGTCTGATTTTAAAAAAATAAGCCCTTTAGCAGAAAATATGTTTCAAAAGTCAATCAACCTGCTTTTTCTTCCTGCAAGAACTCTCCCTTCCATTACAGAAGGCTGGAGACAGATCCCGGCGGCTGCCCAGCATCCCCTGAGCGCCTCTGACCCCTCTTCTCCGCAGATTCTCCCGTGTGGGCAGATTAAGCAAGCAGACTTGGCCGCAGAGCCAGTGTGTGCTCCGCCAGGGACACAGGCTGTGTGCACCCAGACATCTAAAGGTGTATCTCTGACCTGAGATGTCTCTTCCCTCTTTGGCATTTTCTGCAATTACCCCTATTGCCTGACCTAATGTAGCTGTTGTGTTATTTGCTTTTCATTTTACCTGCTCACACTGGACACAATCCGCAGAAGCTCTTATTCAGTTGAAAGAACAGAAAAACAACACAGTGATGGGAAAGGGCTTGCACACTTTTGCTTTGCAGGTATTTTTTACAAAACAGCCTTCTCTGGATGGGTTTTGAGCTGTGGTTCTTCCTTGGGCACAGCCCTGCAAACCAAAATCCTATAGCAAACCACATGAAAGAGAAAAGAGACTGACGTTGGCTGATCACAGGTATTTTTGCAGTGTTTAAGTGCACATTCCTCTCTGCAATACAGAGATTGATCAAGGGGTTAGGCACTGCATGGTACAAATTAGCTCATCGTCTGGGTTTATTGCTCATGTGTGAAACTCCCCTTCTTCCAAACTGACCTGCTTCCTCTTTTGAAACCCAACACAGTAGCTAGGTATGGCCCTGCACTGAGAAAACTAAAGGGAGGAAGGATTTATTCTTCCATGAAGTCTTTGTCACGTTTGGTCCTACACAAGTACTGTTTCTTTAGTTTTTCATGACACTCTGGATTGTGCTTTGCCCTTACACGCAGAAGCTGCTTTTAGTCAGGTTGAGTTATTGCTGTTCAGTCTTCAGGGATGGTCTTGGAAAGGCTCTGGGCTGGGGTGGGATGCTCTCTGCAGAGAAAGTTCTCCCCTGGAGAGAGAAGGGCAAATTATCATAATATTTCAAACTGGCAAAATGATAGCCGTGGATGAAAATGCATTTTTTGTATGGTAGTAGGATTTTTCAGGTTAAAGCCAAGGAATTTTTTTTCTTTTTTTTTTTTTTCCTTTTAATTATTTTTTTATATAACTTAGGTAAATGAAGAGGATCTGACCCCACTTTTTTTAAATGTTAAATTAGTGGGATGGATGAATCACCAGATTCTTATTAAAATGAGAGAACTGCATGGCTGACCATGCTAATAATACCCGCATCCAAGCTCTGCTGTGTTTGATATGCACCTGAGAACATACACCTTTGCCATGCAGCTAAGGAAGCCAGGAGTGCAGATATGAAACACAGCCTTGCTTCACCTCAAGGTCCGGGGAATATGGACATTGTCCCATCCTCCTCTTCCAGTTGACAACCAGAACTTGTCCACCAGCTTGTTTTGCTGCTTGTTGATGCATCAAGCTTTTGTATATCTTGCTGGCTTTTATTTAATGCCAGACCTTTAGAGCCTAGGCCTCCAACAGAAGAATTAGAGGCATATTTTGTTTTAGCTGTACTAGTCTGCTATCTCTTAATGGTATATCACAAGAGGAAAGTGTGAAACAAAAGTTTGGGTCCTGTGAGCAGGTCTTTGGTAAGAAAGAGAGGGGACACCTCAGTGTTTCTTCCTTCACTCATCTTCCTCCTCAGTCCTCTGCTCAAAGTGTTGGCCCAGTGCTGTGTAAATCCTGCTTTTTAGGTTCTTGAGTCAAATTTCACTTTTCATGGGTTTTGACTGAACAGGGGCTGAAACTGCTCTGCTCAGATGTGCACACATGGAGTCTGGGGCTGGTGGCTACCTGCTTCCATCTGAGGGATGTTTCAGGAAGATCTGCTTTCTCCTCACCCACACTGACATAGGTGGCCTTTGGGTGCACAGAAAGGGGTCACCTGGAAGACCTTCCGCTTCCTGAATTAGAAATATGTGCCACATTAATGTTTGAGGCTTCAACATTGCCCTTTGGAAAGCGATGTGTTTGCCTTCGAGTGACTGCCCCAAAAGCAAAGATGACAATCCCGTTGTGCCCCTCTTCTGTATCCACCCTGCGGGTCTGTGGCCTCATGGCTTTAAATTTGCAAAAGAGCCCACAAAACACCATGATCTCTGCAAACCTCCATGCTTAGTAACTCCCAGGTTGATCATTTACCACACAACTAATTATAACTTTTTCAAGGCTCCTGGTTTTGCCCCTTCCCTCCCCTGGCTCCTTTTCATTTCCTGTGTCCAGGGCCTTGAAATCCTTGGTCTTAACACCATAATTGATGGCTTCTGGCTGTACAAACATAAAGGCCTGGAGTCTAAATAGAGCCAGATGGAGCTTGTATTGTATTGTGTGTTTTTGTTAAATAAGGGAAAGATTTATAAATTGATGAAATTTATTGTAAATAAGAGAATATTGTCCCTTTACAATAGGCTATTGTAACTGAAAAACACCCATGAGTAATCTGCTCTTGTGTCACATTAATGTTTTGTTTTTCATTTGTTGCTCTCCTGAAGAGCTCACACAGATGCTTTGTGTCTCCTGTACCCGGCTGGGCTCTGTGTGTCACATTCACTCTCCCTGCATGCTGCTGAGCTCACAAATAACAGTATTTTGCAGCCAAAATTTATGTTCTGGGTAGGTCTTATCTAAATTAACACACACTCGGGCTATGGAGGGTCAAAACCTGGGCTGGAAACTTTAGTGGCTCTTGAAACAAGCAGATACTGGGAAACAGGTAGCTCTTTTGGTGTCCCAGCCATAAGGTGGGAGCTCTGGGACCTGCAGGCACCCACCTTTAGGCATGATTCCCCTGTAGCAATACAAGGTACATCCTCCACCCTGCTTGTCTGACAGAGGTCAGAGAGTTGCTCACAACAGTGCTCAGTTGTAGGAACAGGTACAGGTTTCAGGGTTCCCATAAGAGACCACTTCGCTGGAGCGGGAACAGGTTGGTCAGGAAAGCTGCTAATGTCCCCAGAAGGAGGGAAGTGTTTTGCAGCTGTGTTTCTACTCGGCTTTCACTCTATAAATCTCTGCACAGAGACTCCCTCAGTAGTTCCTTCAGATACTTAGAGGCCTTGAAGAAAGGTAGATGCTGTCTGAACCTCCTTATGTCCTTATGTTTCAGTTCTTGGCATGTTTCTGTTTTGTTTGTTAAACCTTAGAATTAATATAAACTTAATTTTGTGTCTTTGGCCAGTTTTCTAGTTTTGGATATACTCCATGGTATAGGTAATGAAAGGTATGGAATCTACAAAGCCTCATTTTTTTTCCTCCTCAAACTGCTACATATCATCTACCAGCTTGGCTTCTCTGTGTCTCAGTTTCTTTAGCCAGAACAAAGCAACAGTGAACTTCTTGGTAAAGTGTTTGGACATCTTCCAATGATTTTAGGACAGGAGGTGACTGATCTCCTCTGGTCCCCATTATTTAAGGGGACTGATTTGATGCAGCTGAGTAGAAAGCTCCGAGGAGCAATGATGCCACCTCAAACTGCACAGCAACAGCAGGTTCTCAGCCTTGGGTTTCACTGAGGAGGCAGCGCCCGCCCAGACGTGCTGGGGCACCACTTCTCGCTGACTCAAAACAAAACAAAACAATTGCTGCTTTCACAGCTGTGGCTGTGTCACATCCAAACACTGGCTGTGCTGTTCAAAGTCAATCAAGCCCAGAAATCAGGGTATTGTTGCTTATTGATTGTTCCAATTAACCCTTTCAACTGGGAAGAATTTCTGAGGTTGTTTCTCTCAGTTACATGCTTCCCTAAGGAGCTGTAAAACACGCAGTATAGGAAACAGAGCAGTCTTGCTGCTGTGTGCTAAGGAGATCCAGATAAACCTGGAAAGGATACAGAAGCTGAAGCACCTTGAGGTCTCTGAAACCAAAAGCTTCTCAGATATGATGAACAATTTGTCCTTGAAACCGGCAGTTGTCAAGCTCATGAATTCCTAAGGGCATCTTCCTGCTTAAAGCTCCCCCCTGCCTTTTTCTTTTTTTTGTTGTTGCTTTAATACCAAGGTGGCCTCAGCTTGTAGGCATCTACTGATCCTAACTGCAGCACAAGGACAGGGAAGATCTACCAGAACTGACAGTTCAAACCCCAAAACTCAAGAGAAAGTGACAAGGAAGGATTTCCAAGGAAAGGTCTTCCTAAGGATGTGTCCCTCCCAGCTGTCAAACACTGCCTCAGCTTGAGCTTCTGCATTCATCCAAGTACCAAACTAAACCAGGCACCATCATCCCTAAAGAGGATGTGAGGTAGAGGACCTCTCTACCTCCATTGGCAGAGCCAATGGAGCGAATGAACCCCCTTGGTCTTGAGATCTTGTGAATACTTGTGTTATGTATAATCCCAGACAGTCCCTCCAAACCCTCGCCTTCCTCACCTGAAGACTCCCTTGGTGCCCTTCCACTTCCAGGGTTGGCTGGCCTTTTGTTTCCTTGCAGCTACCCCTGGCTTGCTTTGGAGGGGCAGCCCATGGGAATCAGGAAAGGCCTGTCAGACGCCTGTTGCTCTTTTTTTCGCTGCACGATAAAGCCCATTGTAAATTCTGCCCTAGAAATTCTTTATAGAGTCCACCTGTCCACAGCAAATAAATCAATTGCTCTAAATTAAATTCTGTAAAAGCTGAGTGGCATAGGGTACCATGTCTGGATTTATTCAGGAGCCAGGAAGACTGTAATTTTCTAAGTCAACACTCTGACCCTGCTTTATTCCTTCACTGTTCGTGATAAAACTGGATCTTTCCCTATATTTTTGGCTGGTTGTTTCTTCTCTCTGAAATAGCTGTAATAAGCGTGTCCCTGAGAAGGGGGTAGTGGGGAGGAGGCACAGAGGGCTGTCATCCAAAGGAGAGAATTAAATCAGGATGTATCTGCTCACGCTGGCTCCTGTTTTCACACAGCCTTCTGCTTATATTTTGCCTGCATTAACTTTTCACAAGCAAAGCTAAAGTGCCAGGCAAAGGCCTCGTTAGACACACATCTTGGGGAAGTCTGATGTGCCATTAATTAAGCTCTTTCACTGCTTCTTTCCTGCTGGTTTCAAGGACCAGCCTGTGTGCCTTAACTCTTTTCTTCTCTTTCATTTCCCTCTCTCCTCAACCGTGCTCTGAAAAGAGCAGTGGAGGGTTCTTCCGCAGGTGGGAATGGGGTGGTGTAGTGCCCTCTAAGTGAACTCTCAAGTCTTCTCTAGCAGAGGGAGAGCCCTTGCCAAGTTTGTCTGACACTGGCAGACAGAGCTGCTCTCTGTCAATGGCTTTGTTGGGCAAAGTCAGGCTTTGACAAAGAAGAAGTAGATGCCAGCACATGCTGGCATGGCAGCATCGGTACGGCACCGTCCCCCTGCCGTTACCCTTCAGCTGATGGCGTTGGGAACCTTCCCATTAGAAGGGCTTGCGCTGTCAGCTTGATTGATTCACCCAGCTAAAGATTCAAAGAGCCATTCACAATATTTGGCTCCTGGTGTTGTTTTTCTTTAATTTTATTATGTTTCTCTCCCTGTTGTCCCCTCCAGCAAAGTTTAGGGGTTATTTAAATCATGGAGGCGCGTTGCAGAAACGCAGGGTGCTCTGGCTGGCTGAGCCTTTCCCCATTGCCCTTACCCTCCGTCCTACAAAACCACTTAATGAGGTGAAGATCCAGCTGGGAAGCTGGCCACCTCTATGACCTGAGTAAGTAATGGCTTATTCAGACAAGGCATCTTCCCTCTAAACATGCAATAGAAATGAATATAGACACATGAATATATACTTCATTACTGACTATGTCTGTCCTAAATATACTTTATGCAAAGAATTGAGCAATCAGGGCTAAACCTAACTTCTGAAGGGATATTTTCATGTCTAACCCTTTAGTAAAAAAGGAAATATAACACCATACATCTCCTTTGCTAAGAAGCTATGAGATGAAGATGATACTAATATTTTCATCTTTGTCTTCCCTTGGCAGCTCAATCTTCTTTTCATACATCTCGGAGGAAAATTGTGTGCCACTTTCTGACGAGCCTACTGTCTGCTTGGTCCTTAATGATCCACCTTTTCCCTAAAACTGAAATCCCAAGTGTGGAAAGCTTTAGCAATGAATCTTATTTTGTGTCCCTGAAGAGTCTCTTCCCTTATAGCTGCTGCCACTGCCCTTTCCTCGTCCCTCAGCCTGCATCCCCTGCGTTAAGCTGCGCCAAGGTCTGGTTTGCAGGCGGGGGAACTAGTGCCAGTGAGGATGCCAGAGACAGGAACGAAATCCCTGTGCTGGCTCCTCCTGTCCTGCCGTTCCGCAGGTATCGGGGCCAACCTCTGCTCTGTGTGAGAGCCGAAGCAGAGCTCTTCTGGTGACACAGGGAAGGTGACAGCTCAGCAGGGAAGACTCCTCACTCAAGGCAGCTCCTCTCCACTCTCTGCCTGCTGTAATTAATATCCTTTTCCCTGCAGGCTGTGAGGCTCTGACAGGCTTTATTTTTAACTCCACTTAATGACAGAGTATTAAGACAAAATGCAACTTTTGTGAGCTCCAGGCCTTGGGGAGGCGTGAGGACCTTGGAGCGTTGCTGTACCTGGCAAGGAAGCTCCGGTTTGCCGGCGTGTGTGGAACACAGGGAGCTCGGTGTGCCAGGGATCAGAGACCACACACGGCAGACTGTAGAGACCATCTGACACACGTTCAGTGGGTGGGATCTCAAGAAGATACTCTTTGCAGGCCTGATCCTGCCCAATAAACCAGTGAGGTTTTGGTTTATTATTTGCCAGCATCCTCAGAGGCAGGTGGTGGGCATATGCTACCAAGAGACAGAGGGAGGTTTAGGTTATAAAGCTTCCAGAAGTGGTAAGGAAAGTGAATGAGAGCAGGGGGAATGTCTTAAAGATTTCCGCATATCTGGAAGACAAAATGCAAATTTGTGGAAGACGTGGAGTGAGAAGAGACAATAAATGATGCTTTGTGTTTAACCAGTAGGCAAAGCAGGGCAAGTTAGCAAAGTCTTCAGAATCAGCACAGAGCGGGTGGATAAAGGATTGGTTCTAACTAAAATGTTGGCTATAGCTTATATATCCCTCATATAAAGACTGAAAAAAAAAAAACCAAACCAAGGAAGAGCAGCTTATGAAGCAAAGTTTGGAAAAGTACAAAATACGTGAGTGTTCTTCCTGGAAATAAAAATCCTGGACATTCTTTATATAACTTTTTAGGGTCTGGGAAGTTAGTAATATAAGGAAAAGAACTTTCTTATGCTTTTTCTTCTCCCAGGTCTAAGTAAAGAAAAAAGTGAAAGAAGCACTCTAAAATTGCTAGACATTGACACTTATTATCTCCAAAGTTATCAAAAGTTACATTTCAAACACCATGGATTGCATTTTTCAACAGGCCCTCAGAAATGATGAAGGGATAAAGGCTTATCTTTATTTCACACCAGCTGGTCTTCCCTGATGATATCTTTTCAGGAATTGTTTTTAAGGCAAAATTTCTGATCGAACTGCAGGTTTTGAGGCTGGGAAAAGGGCAATATGGAAAATTTGGGTGCGATCCCTGTCTCCTTTGCTGCAGGTGAGCATGAGCATGTTCAGTTATGAGCGACGGAAATGTATATTTCTAAGGGTGAGCTTTATAGGGCTGAAAAAGAGATTCCTTTTCTTTGGGAAATAAACAGCAGTCATGCATTACAGAGCTGTACGCTTATCAGATTAACAAAACTACTTCTAAGATGAAGTTAGTAAGACATTCCCCAGTAAATTTCACAGGCCTTTTATCTCTTCTCCCTTCCCTGAAGGAAGGATGAGCAGGGTAAATTAAAGAGGGAAATGTTTTTTTATGAACTCTCAGAGCATCTTATTTTCTATGATACCAATAGAGCATTGTGTTTAGAGTGTTGCTAGGCATTGTTTTAAGTGAGTGATATCAAAACTTAGTGCCAATAAGCAAGGAAATTAAAGAAAACCTCAAATCTGAAACTTACTGCAGCTTTATTTACAGTGGAGCCTTAGACTGTACTGCTAGAAAAACCCAAGTCTAATGCCTACCCTTCCAGGACTGAGAAATCCTGCAGAATTCAATAAATGCATTGTTTCCCTTATTATCAAGGTGTTTTCCCCTACTGATGAGGAATCAGGACCTCTTAATCATGACTTGTATTATTTGTCATGACTTTTTTTCCAGGATCTTCCCTCCTGATTTGCATCCTGCCAGGAAAACATTGCCAGTGGACCAAGCTGAGAGCAAGCACATCATTTATTTTACCTAATGTTCATCTCTTTGGTAGTAAGAGGCAGGTTTTTCCCTTTTAGGTTATTAGACTCTCCCTCAGCCGAATAGTCACAGTGGTCTAGTCAGGTGATCTCTTTTGCACAGCGATCCTTTCTCGTAATCCTCTGTCCATCCTCTATTGGAGGAGAAATTCCCCTATAATTAGTACCACTGGCTCTGCCGATGGATTCCAGGCCAATGCGCAGAGTAATTGCTGCTCGAGATTACTTATGACACAAATGTTGACATTCTGTTGGCATAACTTGCAATAATGTATGCAGATTGCATCCTTCTAGTGCCTTAATTATTACTTCTCTAGAAGAAATAGTCAGGTTACCCTCTGCTTTGATTTGAAGGAGATAATTCCCCCTTCAGAAGCATGGTCATTTAGACAAAGGGGAAGGGCAAAAGGAGAGGGGAGGAACGGACCGAGATGCCACATCGTGGGTTTTCCGCTGCTTGGAAGGTGGCTGTAGCTCAGCCTTGGCTACATTTTCCTCCTTTTTTCTTGCCTCGCTGTGGGAGTGGGGAGGTCTCTCTCAAGGTGAAACTTTCCCTGGAAAAACAGTGGAGTGCTGCATTTAATGAGCCAAGACAGATGTCCTATTCAACACCCAGCAGCATGCATGAAAGTACTTAGTATTTAGTATCTGTAGTGTGATAGTGTCTAGAGGCCACAACCAAGGTTGAGGCCTTGTTGGGCTAGGCCATGTATAAAACACCTAGTTAGATAAAATTCCTGACCCACAAAGTCTAAGCTATAAATTAAACAGGAGACTGAGCGAGGAGAGAAGAAAAAGAGATCCATTTGCAAAGCACAGATCAATGTGAAAGCCAGCAACAGAAATACAGTAAATTTGACACCAACTTACCCTTATAGTTTGCATTTCCTCTCTATCTAGAAGAGTCCTGGGAAAGCTGAGAAATTATTACACAGAAATACTGTGTTCTGACGAGTTTATGGAAAGAGAAGAGCAACAAAGAGCTCTAGAAACCCACTCGAGGAAAGGAAACATAAGGCTCAGATTCTCTAACATGTTTAATATTTTTATTTTATTTTTATAAATTGTCAAAGACCTGAAGCCATTCAGAATGGAAAATGAGACACAAGAAAATATCTTGCAAAGTATATCCCTGGAGAATACAATTGCACAGCAACAGAGGATGCATTCCTGGAGCTCTGGAAAAAAAACCCAAAACACTAAAGACTTGTATTTTAAGCATGGGAGAAGGCGACTACTCCATGTCTTTGCAAGGAGGGCAAAAGTCTGCAGGAGGACATGCCACTGCCTTGATGTGCAGATAATATTTTTTTTTTTTTTCCTGATCAGAGCTCCTTCGTATCTTTGAGTTACACAAAGTTGTAATCTGTCCTGCTATAATCACCATGTATATCAACTCATTTATTGTGATAGCCTGCACAAGCATCTAATGTTTTGGAGGAATTGTGTCAGTCAATCTTTCACCTGTACCTTGTTCCTAAATACTAGGTTACATACGTAGCCAGCTGTACATAGCTTACACTGGAGAAGGAAAAACATTTTCGGGCTTGGCTGAGTGAGTTGATGGCTTACGTGGCAACCGATGCTTTTATTGCATGAGGAAATAACTAACCTTCTTTAAAAAAAGGGAGCCTGGTGGGCTTCTTGTCTCGATAACCTCCCTGAGGCACTGGACTGTGAATGTCACCCACATGCTGAGTGCATTTCCCTGAGCTGCCTTTTTGGTTTCACTAATTGTGTCCATGTTCTTGCACTGTCTGATGGAAAAAGAACAGGTCTGCTAAGATTAAGCTGAAAGAGCTTGTGAGAAATGGGTCTCCTGAGATAATTTGTGGAAGATAATTGACATAATTGGGAGTGTTCCCTTTCTTTAAGTCCCTTTTGGTCAGGAGGGATAGATTTTCCAGGATTTAGATAAAAATGGACACCCTCCCCCAAATCATTTTCTATTATTGTCCCAGAAGCCAATTAACACATGGATCTGTGTCCGTTCTTTCCTCCTGGGGACTAACTGAATGAAAACCTTAGAGTATATTTAAGTAATAGACCTAGATACTATAGTTGTCAATTTCTCCAGCAATTCTAGGCATAATAAATAAATAATATATCATCCAGGTTTTGGGTGGGCTTGAATTCTGACTTTTCCAAAGCAGATTGAGAGAAGCTTTGGAACAGATAGGTGTGCTAGATCTAATTAGATGTAAGAGATCTTGGTGCTACTCCTCCAACTGCTCAGCCACAACTGCAGTTCTGGGCTGCAGTGCATCCCTCACTGTTCATACTTCTGTGTGCTAGATGGAGGCCAACGGCCCAGCAGTAAAATTAAGTTGAACGGGATCATGTTGTGGTGAGTATTTTACCCCTCTTTTGGAACTGAAGCTGACCTGGCAGGACTCTCCTTCATGAACCAATTTCATTCCGCCTTATTCAATAAATGCACAAACTGCTGCCGAAAATGTATGTGTGTGTATCTATCTATATATATAACTCTGTGATAGCACGGGTTTGTGCTACATGAACTTTCCTCTACATATGAGCATGGCTAACCCCTCCATCTCGTTTGCATTTTCCAGGACTATTTTAGACTCACTTTCTCACATACAAAGTTGACTTCTCCCCTTTTTTTTTTCCTCTTCAGCCTGCTGCCCCTTTCTTCTCTGCTTTCCTCCTAAAACCATTCTTCTCCCTCCTCAGCAAATTGCCTTTCCTTTGCCTCCCACCTCAGCCAGACAGGGGCAAGCATGGTAGATCCTGGTCCTTCCACACTGAGGTCTCTTCCACAGGACCTGCCCCATCTCTGGCTGCCCTAATTTGTAGAATTATAGAATGGTTAGAGTTGGAAGTGATCTTAAAGACTATTTAGTTTCAAACTGGGCAGGGACACCTCCCACCAGCCCAGGCTGCTCCAAGCCCCGTCCAACCTGGCCTTGAACCCCTCCAGGGATGAGGCAACCACAGCTCCTCTGGGCCACCCGGGCCAGTGTCTCACCACTCTCAGAATGAAAAATTTCTTCCTAATATCTAATCTAAATCTCCCCCTTTCAGTTTAAAACCATTCCCTCTTGTCCTATCACTCCCCTCCCTGATCCAGAGTCCCTCCACAGCTTTCCTGGAGCCCCTTTAGGGACTGGAAGGGGCTCTAAGGTGTCCCTAGAGCCTTCTCTTCTCCAGGCTGAACCCCCCCCCCAAACTCTCCCAGGCATTCCTGCTGCTGCCACCTGTATTGGCAGTGGGGGAGAAAGACACAAGGGGTCACACTGTGGGAAAGCTGCATCCCTTACAGCATGAAAACACATGCAGGGAGAAAGGACAAGATGGAATGGATCGAAAGGCAGGAGAAGGGTGAAGAGCCAGGGGAGATGCAGAAAGCAGTGATGAGAGCCTCAGTGCAGCGGTCGAACCTCTCCCTGTCGCTCGCAAGCGGACACTTGAGCAGCTGCTGTTGCTCCGGAGGAGAGCTGGCCCCTTCCCCTTGCTCCTGGCTCCAAACCCTTGTCTCCCAGCCGGTCCACACCAGGGCAGGGGCCAAGAACGGCAGCACCATCCCAGCCCCTGTCTGACAGGATGGGGAAGATGCTCTTTCCCCACCAAGCCCCCTCTCTCCATCCCTTCCTGTCCTCCCTGCTCTCTCCTCTGATGAAACACAGCCCAGGTTTGTTTAGTCAACTTCAAGTGAAATGTGGTGTGTTGGCCAAAACCCTCCATGAAAATCCTGTTAATTTGTTTGATGAGCTGACTCCAGCTGCAGCCAGACGAATAAACGCTGATTGGCTCTTTTGCTTAAACTCTCCATAATGAAATGAGCCAGCTTTGTGCCTCGGCTGAGGATGCCAGCCGGGCTCAGCGAGAGAGGTGGATGTGTGGGGAGGCGTGGGGAGGCGGGGGGAGGGAGCAGGAGGCAGGGGGAGATGCGTCTAATGGCATCATTTCCATTTCACAATAGCTAATCCTGCCTAAATCAATGAAGCCCTGGCATCCTAATGAAATTGGGTTGGAACTTGTTCAGTTTATGATGAGCTTTTTAACCTCGGCTTCTTAATTAGCCTGGTGCGGGGTTGAAATGGGAAAAAATGGAAGGTTTTTCTCCCCAGCCCGTCTTTCATCGGCAGCGTAGAAATGGTGAAATTAGATAAAATCTGCTGGTTGGGTTTAAAAATAATCTCTGCATTTAACTCTCCTTGGGGGGGGTGTGGGAAAAATAGAGCAGGGTTTTCATGTTTAGGAGGTTGGCACCTTCCTGGGATGTGCAGGTGTTTCCCAGGCAGGAGAGAAAGGGACCTCAGAGGGTCCTGAAGAAGAGGGGAGTGGGGACCACCCCCTCGCTCAGGCTGGGGAGGTGGGCAGAGGGGAGGAAGGCTTGAAAGGCAAGTCTCATCCCTGGTTGTGAAATCAGTTTGAACAGAAATGTTGCAGTTTCTTCCACAGCAGTGACACTGTTTGGGACCGGGGGGGATATTTTGACTTAGGCAGGTGTCTTGAAGAGCATTTTGATGAATCTCAGAGAAGGAAAAATATTTGTGGCTGCCCAAGCGCAAAGGGAATGAACCAGTTTGAAGGAGGCCAAGACTCTCCAGAGAGGAAAGGCTGGACTCTCCCCTGGCAGAAGTGCTCCAGGTCAGGCAATTAGCTATGTTTCCTTGACACAAAGCCTGTTTTCACAGCAGGGGCAAGAAAACCTCCCTGCAACTCCTTGGGTCCATCCTTCCAAGGGAAAGGAAGACCAGACATCCATTTCTTTTTACATCCAGGAATAACAGCTAGGTGAAGCATCATAATACTGGGATGAACTGGGAAATCACATTTGGGTAAACCAGCAGCTCTTCCTCCTCTGCAGTTTTTCTCCCCACAGAGAGAGTTTTTCTCCCTTTCCCCATCACATTCTCCATCAGAATAAAATGTGACTTTTTTTCCTAAATAATTTACGGCCTGTCTTCTTCCTGAAAGTTTTGGTTAGTACAAAATGACACTTCTTACCCTTTAATGCTCTAATGAAATATCCTTCCATTTATAATTTAGGAACTGGCAGCTGGTAGTAGGAGGGCAGGTGTAGTGCTGGCGTCTGCAGGCAAATCCCTTGGCGCCAGTTTGCTCCCAGGCCACAGGCGGAGACGGTGCGGGAAGAACTGAGGACAGGATCAGCGCAGAGACGTCCCTGCCAAACCTGCGTGTTCTGAAAGGGTGAAGAGCCACAGGGAAACCAGCTCTGGTGCAGCTCGGACGGATATCTCACTTCAAGGCACGCAGAAAGGCTTAGGGTTATGTTCAGCAGAGGCAGACTGGATCACTGATCGAGATTGGAGCCTAAGGAAGGGGAAATAAGGTCAAAGCCCTTGCCTTACCCCAAACTAGCTTTTTGAATGATAGCGATGGCGCAGCACTGCCCCATCACTACGACAACACGCCTGTTGCGTTCAGCAGCAGGAGCATCTCCCAGCCTGCGTGCCAGATGACAGCAGGCAAAGGCAAATGAGGAAGACATCCATCTGGGTGCAAACTAGTGATGGTTCTTTTGACTTTTGGCCTTCTCCCTGCCCATGGCCCTGCCTGCGAGGCATAATTAGCCTTGAGCTCCTGTAGCTCCCCTGTACAACGGCTGTGCAGAGCTGGAGAGCCTCTGGCCATGGGCTTTTCACAGTTATTTCATTAACGTTCAGAAATGGCACTTAGTTGCTAATAATCTACCAACATTTAATAAACACAGCCCAAGAGTTTTATAACCTGTTAACTTCCAAGTGGCAATAATTAAACAAAAATGATAAATAATTAAGGCCTAATTACATGGTATCAGTCATTTTATTTTCCAGCAGGCGTGTTAAGTGCATTTGCCACTACTGATTGGGGGCCTATTCTACAAGCGCTCGGCACTTTCTCTGCGCGCCTGGATGGAGAATCAGGTTCCATGCAGCTTTATGGTGGAGAAGAAAAAGGAAAATGTGCTTCATTAGCTGGGTAATTGTCCCCTTCTTCCACTGAAGATAATTCCCACTGAGGCTGTTGCATGACTTTGGGAAGCCAGCAAATAGAGCCATTTGTGTCTCATGTTTCCGCGATAGACTCAGTTGTAGGGAATGGGATAGGTGCAGAAGAACAGCCCTGTGCCACACACAGAGATCCCTCTTTTCACTCTCTTTCACTTTAGATCTGGATCCCAAATTGACATTTGTACATTGAGCCCTACATAATAGGATGAAACAAACCGCAGTGAATAGTCAAGTAGGTGTTTTAAACGGTTTCATCAGGACACAAACTCATCCTGAGATCCATAACTGATGTAAATCAGCAAAGCTCTACTGTAGAACCAATTTACAGCACCTGAAAATATCAGCTTCTGAAGTATTTCGCCTGAATATTGAAGACTATGGTGAGGACAGAGCCACAGCCAGAGGGGCTCTCCATAGCCTGTCAGCTGGAAAACTCAGAAGGACAGAGCTTGTATGGAGAGAAGGAGTGGACAGCACTAAAGCTCTGCTCTCAGAGTATGCAGCAGGCACAAGTGCAGGACACTGAAGTCCTCTGTGCTCTAATGGACAAGGATAGATGTCACAGTCTGATCCCGGCTAATAAAAGGGGAGATGAGCTGACAGTACAGAAGACTGAAGCTCTCTCTGTCTGGCCAGAGTGCAGGGATAGGACAGGGCTGGTGAAAGGATCAGGAGGGAAAGCATGCACTAAATCCACTTAGTTATCTGCTGCCAGGGCAGCATTTGTCTGCCACGGGGAATAAATGGCTTCCATTGCTTTGAAACCAGGGAATTGGTTTAATTGATCTCTAGCGGACCCTCAGTCAAGGAGGAGGCTCGCACATGCTTTAGCTTGCTTCCCTGAAGCTGCGCATCGAGCTGGTTTGCTTCAGTTAATTTCCAAATGGTTGCAAAAAGCTTCCCGGTAGTCAGGCAGCAAATTTTACTCAGTTGTTTTTTTTTTTACCATGTTCCAGTTCATCCTCTCCATATAGAGGACATAATTTGATTTTCCCCCGTGAACCTATTTCCTTATTTTACCCAGCCCCACCGTTGCAAGTTTTGGTTATGCCTGACAGCCCGTCAGTGCTCCCCAACCTCCCCGCGCTGCCACCTTCATCACTGCGGTCATAGATTACACCAGTCCACTGCAATATGAGGTGGGCTGAGATGCGAACACAATCCTAGAAGACTGCTGGTTTTCTGTTTATTTGACTCCATTACGGTCTTCTGGGTAAGGGCCAGAGACCTTTACGCTGCAGAAGAGTCTGTTTAAGTCAGAAAGCATTAGCCATGCAGATGATCATGCCGAACAGCTTCAACTACTTCTGGGGGTTAAGGAAGGACTGCATTGTAGAACTTTCCTACTCAGCAATAGTACATCACCAACTGCCTAATCATCTTTTATGCTTGTGTTCCAAGGCAGCTATGGATTTTGCTTTGCAATTTTTGTTTCTTCCCCAAATGGGAAGAGAATGAGGTTCAGATACAGGGTCAAGTTGTGGCCACTAAGTTATCACCTTAGCTCTTTGGCAGGAACTGTGTGACTTGAGAGCCCACTGCAAACGCAGTGCAACACAGCTCTTTTATTAGGGGATAAACTGGATTGAATTACCTTACATTTGCCGTAGTGAAGGAGTTCCTATCACATCAGGCGTGGAGCCTTAGCTGAAAAGTGAAAAAGTTGAAAAGCTGAAAAGTGAAAAAGTGAAATGTTTAATTGCGCACTGTGGGCACTAAGAAAGAAGTCTAAACCAGCATCCCAATGCAACAGTTATCCTTTTGCCAGCCCTACCCAAAAATAGCATTCACAGCCCTGGCCACTCACTCACCTTTCAACTGAGATTCAAAACTGCTTGGGGAAACACAAACTGCCCTGCTCCTAAAATCCAACCTGCGAATCGCAGAGAACCCTCAGCATCCACAGAGAGCTCAATATTCCCACTTCGGCAGCTGGGGACTCAATCAGGCAAGGTGTTTCTTTACCCCCCGGAGCACGACATAATGAAATGCTGAGGAAACCACCTCGCATGGATAGAAAGTAAATTCTCCACGGGGGAGAATACAGTGAGAGAAGCAAGTGGAGATGCATTAGCAGAACAATGCAGATCCTCACAGAAATGGGGGCACATGTCAGCTGCATCCCACTGTGAATGATGTGTGGTGCTGCGTTTGAGGAACTGAAGCATCTTCAAGCGTGCCGGATTGCACAGAATTGTGGGACTACTGCTAAGTAAGTGGCAATCCTGGATCCCTGGATAAATCTATGTGCCTGACTTGATGTGCCATTTGGGATGTAAAGGCTTATTCTGACCCAGAATCAGATGTCCTGGTGTGGGTGGGCTAACTCAGGGGATTTCATTTGACTTGAGGTTTGACAGCTCTCACATGTGCGGTTTTTGAATCCGTGGATCTGTTAGAAGATCCACCTTGGAAGAGGAGAAGAAGAAAGTAGAGTGGCAGCTCCTTGTCTTTCAGGCACCTGCTGCTTCTGCCATAGATTATTTGCAAAATGACGCTGTGGGAATGATTTCTCTTCAAGTGACACCACCTTAGGTGACGTCTTACCTCACTGCAAGGAGAAGGTAGATTGCTCCATTCTGTCCAAGATAAAATTTATTCCAAAGATGGCTTTTTCAAAGGCTATTTCCGCACTCAGGATCCCCCTTAGCAAGAAACACTGAGCTATTTAGAAATGTCTTGAGTGCTGATTTTAAAGAATCCAGTCAGGAGTGCTAGTGTTGCCTGTTCACGGTAAAAAATAGACCTTCTCTACCAAAAGCTGGAGAAATAACTGCATTTCCCCATTTTCCAGTTGCCCTGAGGTAGCTGTGTTGTTTCAGCATCCGTACTTAGTCCAGCCATCAGAGTGCACTACCGTGCTGGAGGATTTCACCCTGGATCTGCAGAAGGTGCTTGCTGGGCCATGCAGCAGCAGAGAGATGATACAGAAAGCATGGACGTTACAGCAGTGGGAATACAGAGACCTGACCTATGGAAAAAGGCTTTTTTCAGGATTGGAGAGAACAGATGCAGAGAGGGTAGTGTAAAGTCTCTGAGTGGGTCTGCTCATGGACAGACGCTTCCTGAGATGTTACCAGTCAGCCTTGCCCCTGCTGCTGGGACATGACAAATGTGCTTTTCACCAAGAACGGAGCCTGTAAGTAGCAACTCTGGCATAAGACGAAAAACCGCAAAGTTGCTAGAAGTTATGCTAGGCTTTTTTCCACAGGCGCCACTCTCCTGCTTGCTCTGCAAAGAGCTTACAAGGACCCAAAACGCCACCACTGTGACAGGGTCCTTTTCTTTCTGCCACATCCCAGCCTGCGTTATCCGGTCCTGTCAACTGCCACTATTGTACAAACTCAATTGCTTTAAATTACTAGAAGTTCTGGTCTGCTCTGCCATATGTGTTGGTGTCGGGGCATTAAATATTTATTGAAAGATTCATTATTTGGGCATTAAATATTAATTCGTATGAGGGAATGAATTGGAAGATTTGTATTTGTTTTTTACAAATTGTCTTGGAATCGGAAGTGTCTGGTTTCTAAAGGACACTGCTTTGGGGGCAGCTGTTTTTTCACTCCTGGCTTTTCTGTGGAAGTGCTTATTGCCTGTCCTTCAGACATCCTTTTCCCCACGGTGTCTGTCTGCCTGTGCTCTGGAGATTAACTTTGCTATCAATATGTTTTGTTTTGTTTACAAACCACCGAGTTTAAGACAACTTCCTTCTGCCCCCCCCCCCCCGCCCCCCCA
>VXBO01007830.1:1624916-1674712 GCA_013400135.1 Rhinoptilus africanus | reverse complement strand
CCCCCCCTCCCCCCCCCCCCATAACTGCTCTTTCTCCAATTTGGAGGCTGCCTGCCTGATCCTGTTTAACATCACTGTGCTGGTAGGGATGCCCCTCTCTGCTCCAGGAAAATTGGAAAGCGTGGACCAAACGCATACCCATGGGTCACCAGGGGGAGATGCCAGATGCAAAGCGGAGAACGGTGCCTAGCGGGTGTGAGCGCAGCAAAACCAAGAAACAAAACCCTATTACTCACTATTATTACTAGCCATCCTCCTTTTGGAATAAAAAATGGACTATTTAGCCCATTCTAGTGGAATGTTAAGAAGCTGCAAGTTGGCTCTGATAACTTGCTAGTAAACGCAGATAGGGAGCCTTCTCAGACAAATCCTTTTTACCCGCAGAATAAAGGCATTGGTTACATCTGTTTTTCTCCATCAACCATGCTTAGTTAAAGAAATAATACACCATCTCCGTATGTTGTGATCCTGTTAGAAAACTTTGGGCACGTGTCACAACATAATTAAGTTGCCTGTTCTACAAAGATGCTGTTTATTGAGCTACAAGGTAATGCAAAACCTGAAATGAGAGAAAAAGGAAGAAAATGGCCTCAGGGGCACCCATGACAATAGAAAATTACTTCAGCTAAGCATGGCATTGGAGGGATTCAACTTGCTACTGACGTCATGCATCCTCCAACATGTTCTGTCTGTGCTGGATGAACACCCCTGTTGGTCATTTTTAGCTAACAAGAGCAAAAGCAGTGACAGGACAACACAGGTTAGTGTTTCACCACCACTGAATTTCAGCCACTTCCTGGCACTAACAAGATGGAACTACAGCAAATTATATGCATGAAGGCTAAAGAGAAAAAGAGAAGGTAAGCCAAAAAAACCCCACCCACATCCATTTGAAAGGTGAGAGACTTGGTACAAAATAAACTCAGACTACCCTGGCAGAGAAAGCGTTCTGTGTTCAGAGGTTTGTCATCCACCAGAGTTTCTTGGTCCACGTTCTGGGTCTGCTGTTGGTCTGAGATAGCTGCTCCGCGCAGAGCTATCCTTGCACACAGCTATCTGAGCCACAGCGGTACCGGAGAAACGATTCTCAGTCTCCTAGAAACAGGAGTTCAAGAGCCAGATGATCCTTGCCAAAGCCTGACGACTTCCTGTGGCAGATGTCGCTTTGGAGCAAGGAGTTATTTAATCTCAGCTACAGAATCCAACTCTGTGATAGCTTTAATCTGTCCTATATCCACTCACCGCACCCTTATTTTGATAGGTACAGCAAACTCCTTTCATTGAATCAGGAACAAGAGGTTTTTGCTGTGTTTGAGTGAGCGAAAACCCAAATGATTCTCTTCCTAATTAGCCTAATGAGCCTTTTGGCTCTCACATGATGACAAGTAAATGAATTTGCCCTTTCCTTGACAAGTTCTTATGGGAATGATCCGAAGCCTTTCGTAACAATGCATCAAAAGTACAAAGTCATTAAAAACAGTTGTCCAACTATGAAATTAGTTATTGATTAATATTGCTTCCAGACAGCCATATTGTTCATTCAAAAAAAAAAAAAAGAATTTCAATGTTCATATTTCTTCATGAAAGTAGGTTACTGAAATACACAAAACATTTGAGATCCTGAAGTCATATATGTCTGTATTTCTGCATTCACACACTCTTTTTTCACTTGGAGCTAAACGTGGGTCTTGCACTTCAAAAAAGTAGTTGATCACTGTGAATATCTTGACTAATCTCTTCTTGATATGCCCATTCCCAGCTGCAGAGATCAGTTTCTCCTGGAAGAAGCCTTGCTAAAATGAGCAGAACTAGTCCTCCTGTGAGTCACAGGGACATTGTCATCTCCCAGGCTGTGAAGCACGGTTATAAAAAAAGAACAGAGGGCTCCTAAAAGTAGCTAAAGGGCCCATGATCTGTGAATAAAGCCAGGAAATAACTGAGTCATCTCAAGGATTATTCAGGGCCAAAAGAGAGGTACTAGAGAGAATGAGAGTGTAGAACAGACTGTGAGCGATGGCCCCATCTCCACAAGGATGATTTCCATGGTCACCCAGGCAGGTTAAGAGATGTGTACCTGCATTTTCATACCATTCGGCCTCCACAATCTCTCAGTCTTTGAATGGGGAAGGAGGAAAATGATGTAGGGGGAAAAAAAGCATATTCCCCTGAACTTTCGGTTCTCAGAGGAGTCTGGTCCAGCAAATGGCATGGTTATATTGTTGTTCTTCCATTACAATTGCTTTAGAATGATTACTCTTCTATTTCATATTCAGCTGATCAGTCCCTAGGCTCAGTTGCTTTCAAACAAATAAAATACCATATATTTGTGTTTTCGCTTCTTTGGGGAAAATTCTACTTATTGTGATAAACTAAACAGATTGGTTTTGTCTGTGTGGGGTTTTGCTTTGAAGAATGAAATAATGGAACTGGAACTGAAATTCTGATTTTTGAGTATCTCTAATGCAACTCTTCTATTCCTCGTTGATTTGAGAAACACTTTGCATACCTGATACAAACACCTCCAGAAGTTTGAGCTGAATTTTGGAAAACAAAACAGAAATTTTTTCCTGTCTTTCTCCTCTCTGCAAAATAACTGCTGAAATGCCCACGCATGCCTGTATACCCACACCCACAAAAATACTAGTATTTATGCTTTTCCCATCATACCTATGAGGATGAGCAATCATTCAAGAAATGCTGTACTTAAAAGATATATAGTCCTTGCCCTCTTTTTTAATATAAGGTGTTCAGATAGTTTGGAAAAGTTTTAGATAGTCATCCAAAGTGAATCTTATCAGGTTTGCCTATTATTTCTTATCAAATCTGAAACATGCCAGGCATAATTTAGACTGAGATATTTGGCATTCCATAAAACCTTGCTACGTGTCACTCAAATCCATGTGATGGGCACTTCAAAGAAAACCAAGGTGCAGTTTTGAACACTGCTTTATAAGTTGCTTTGGACCAAAATTTCTTACTTGGCAGCCCTCTAGTTAGAGCTTGTATTTCTGATAAATTCCATGCATTATTAACCTAATTGGACCCAACATATATTCTAAGATTCTCATTAATATTTTTTAACACATTATGGCATCTTTACCCTTGAGCAGTCAACCAAGTTTTCATCTTCATAAAAATGGGTTCCTCATAATCAGACAATATCCAATCATTTCCAGTCCATAAGGTAAATTTCCTCTATATTCTTTCAATTTTGCAGTTTTCTTACCCATCAGCACGATACATTTCACCCTATATATTATTTCTCCATAAACTTTGCCACTACTGCCAAAAGCTACTACCTGGAAGGGATGCTGACTTCAGTTGGAGGACATGTCAAAGAGATGACGTCAGGCTAAATGAAAGGGGACAAAATGCCTAGCATTTTAGCAAAATTGTGCCACTTATTCTTGTTATTTAGAGCCTTTTCTGATTCTGATAATTTTCAAAATGAATAAAATACCAATGATATTTTTGTAATATGGTAATAATATACCAATGACATATTATTTAACAATATTGGCTGGTAAATAAATGGTACTACAGCCCACTGATTGTTAAATTACTTGTTAATTTATCTATATAGCAGTAATATTTTGGAGTCCAACTCCTAAACACCGCAGTCTGAGGCGATACAATAAAACATGAAAAGAATGACCCTAAGCTAAAATGATTACTGGTGTTTGTTAGGTACTATGGCTGCAATAACAATGATTGTTAGCCAGAATATTTATTGGGTAAAAAAAAAAATTATATATAAATTCAGAAGGTTTTTATTGTTATTATCTAAAATTGAACTGTGTAGATTATTTTAAATGGGTAGATTTTTGTTTTGTATCCATGAAATTGCTACCATATTAACAAGATTTTCCAGACATTAATGGATTGATTTCTGTATAATTGTAACTATATTAATTCATCCCGATTACCTCTAAGTAAAATTTAAATTAAGTTAAATTGGAGAAATCAAAAATGTTTGAAAACTCTGCATGGAAACCTTGAGGCATCATAAGATTGTCATTTCTCATCTCTAATATCATTCATTCTGCAACCGAGAACACAACATAAGTAGTCTTGGTTCTCCAAAGATTTGTAAATTGTTATTTTCTGTACTTTTCGAAGCCAACTTAAAGGTCTCTCCATAAAGCAAATATGATATTTTTTTTTTCCCCCACTGATGGAAAAAGTGTTTCTGGCTGTTTCCTCATTTCTGTTGGTTTCTTATTGAAGAAGCTGATACATAGACACTCTATTTATAATGGGAAGATGTCCAACCATAAAGACAGGTTTAAAAATACAGTAGAAGCACTGGCATTGATCTTAAAGAGAGAGAGCAGTCATGATAGGCATAGAGGAATCCCCTAGCACCACAGGTTCTTGGCAACAGCCCGCAGCCCTTGTGTGTACATTGCTCCAAAAGGCAAAAATACGCTGCTTACCAAGGTCATGGCTAGGTTGAGTCCTCTGCAGGGCTTGGTGGCAGATCCAGGTTGAAATATCTTGGAGAATACGACTGTATTCTAGCTCAGCCAAGATCTGTACTGGTTATATTGCACTAGAAGAATTTAAGTTGAAACTGGCTTCAAGTGGAGCCTCTTCATGACCAAGTTCTCATGACCAGAGCCAGAGGAGCTGTGCTGAAGTTTACATGCAGACGAGAACTGGGACTAGAACTGTTGCACATGTGGGGGGAATTGGAACACCTCAGTAAAGCAGGCATACACATGCCAACTTTGCATATGTTTTTCCACTGTGCTTTTGGGATCTTGTCACTTGATATCTGAAGGTACTTCAGCTGACTTGCACCTTATTTGCTCATCTTGTGACAGGCTGTCTCTTCCAAACAACCCCTCCAAACCACATTTCTCCAGTTCCTGATTCCTAGACTGGGCTAGAAAGGGCTTTGGGCTGCATCTCTGCTAAGGTGGTCGACAGGCTGCATTGATACGGAGATCAAGATTTATTGCCAGAGGCTGTCACATTGCTACTTCTAGCATATCACATCTTCTCTTTAGCTGGCTTTTTCCAGTCGGATTAACCTCTGTAGGCTTCAAGGGTTGGCCAGGTGGTCTGCTCTGAAATGTAGCAGCTAACTAGAATTAGCACAAATCAGGTAAAATACCCAGTTTAGATCATCTGTGCTCTGCTAGAATGAGATAGATGCAGGTTGTGCTGAGGAGAATCAACGAAGGCCATCCCCCTCCGTGCAGCAGAGTCATTCATACGGAGAGAAATCTGCTCACCGGAAAGAGATGGCTCGCAGAAAGGTGTTTCTTAATTGCATTTTGGTTCTGGACCCTCTGGAGAGCAGCGTCACAGTGGGAACAAATGAAAGTTTCTGGCATTGGGAAAAAAAGAAAGGAGGAAAAAGTTTTGCCTCTTAGAGCAGGGAAATAGTTTGAGGCTATGTTTTAATTAAAATGAATATCTGCGCTATCTTAATGTTATTGCCAGTTAAGTGTAGCAGGGTGATTTAGAGTTCTATAACACAATTATACTCCGGTAATGAAGCTGCGCAGAATTATCCCAGGAATTCAAAATGCAGAGGGGAGCAGTAGCTCTCATTTGTAACCATCTTACAACCTTTATTGTTACAGTATTTTCTGTTTTTCCTCAAAGATTAACTCAGTCATATTTAAGTCTCTGGTTACATTAAAGAGAGCTGGGGAATGGGTGACAGGAGTTGTTTTACCATCCTTGCAGCGGTTTGGTTCAAAATGCTCTTCTACCAGCAGAGAGCTGAGTGCCTTAACCTGTCCGTGCTCTTGGTCTTTCTACAGGGGGACAGGATGCATGTAATTAATGAGAACTATCACATGAAATGTGTTTTTGCAGGCGAGGCCTCAAATAAGTGAGTATTCGAGCATGGAAATCCCTGTTGAAGATGCCTCGATAGGTGGCACAGAGCCTTTCAAAGTCGCTTTACTCCTTTCACAATGCAGCTGCTTCTGGCTCCATCAGGAGTGCTGAGGAGGTCTCATGGGCTTGTGGGGTCCCGTGTGGGTTTCCTGCTATGGAAAAAAAGAGCTGCATGGGAACAGGCAGTGCCCTGCTCTGCTTAGTTTTCTTCCAAAGACATGAAAAAACACATTTCTACATCTTCAGCTGTGTTTCCAACGCAGCAGAAGTCACACACTTCACTACAGCTGCTGGAGCTATGTGTTTAGATTTACATACCACTGGGTCATTGGGTAACAGAGTGCCTGGGTCATGCCTGGGTTTTGTACCTCACTGTGCTTTACCATGGGAGCCAGAAACACTCATACTCTCTGTAAGGAAAACACTCAAATTCAGAGTCACCCTTCTGTCCATGCACATGAAATGCCTCATTTCTCCACCCCAAGAATTAATTTGGTCAGTCCGGAATTGAGCCAGAGCACCAGCCCTTCAAGTTTTCCAGAAGTCTGGGCTTGAGGGAGATGCTGAATTACAGAGTGAATGTGGAAGCATAGACACAACAGAACCTGCTCTCCCGCAAGGACTCTGCACCCGTGACTGAGAAAGGCCCAAGTTATTGTTTCCAGAAATAGAAAAACTGTTAGAGAGAAAGCAAGAAGCCCTGTCAAGTCTTCATTCCCATTTGGAAATAAATTTGTTTGGCATTGAGGAAAGATGAAAACTGAAACAGAGTTAACTTCACTTGAGTTTTTGATTTGCAGCAAACAGATTAAAAACAGAAAGGAATTGATGCGATAACAAGAGCGATGCTCAGGAACACCCCCAGACCCCTGTGGCAGACCCCAGCAGTCTGATTAATCCAAGCAAACAGCCTCTGGAAACTTTCTCCCACCTCTGTATTTTTTTTTGCACAATTTCATGTTGCAACCAGGGCCCAGACTGCTCAAATGAGGCATATCTGGCAACTTTACAGGATTTTCAGTGTTCAAATCTAGCACCATATCCCTGCAGACACAGAGATTCTAGCTCCAATCACGTGACACTCTTTGGTGGAAAAAAAATAACAATGATTGGAAAATAAAAGCATGTTTTATAAATTTGTTACTGTTCTGCTCTATGGTTAAGTTTGAAATAAATTTGGATGAAAGAAATGTTTTGAATCTGAAATGTGTGGGGTTCCTTACATTTTCAAAATGGATTGTTTCTATTTGCTTGCTTGAAACTAATTTTAGTTTGTTCATTTCTTTCCAGGGGAGCCTTTTGCAACCATATTTCCTAGATCTTAGCAATAAGAACAGCTTTTCCTTTCAGGCCCTGGTCTGTTCACACTGAGATGTGCTTTTCTGCCTTCAGGCCTTCTAAAATATTATCCAATGGGGCAAAATGCTGCTCAACATGTGCAAAGACCTTGCCTTTCACCTTTAGGTCAATTCCACCTCTACAGCCCCAAAAGTACAATTCTTCCATTGTTAAGCTTTACCTGCGGAGCAAAGGCTGTCACCTCACAGCTGTGTAAAAACCCACAGCTTAAGCTTCAACTCGAGAAAGAAGCACACTGTTAGCATAAAAAATAGGTCAGTCCATTTTCTGCAGAAAACATTCCTTCTGCAAATTTTTGGTCCCTCTCCAATCGCTTGCTGAAAGCTCATGACCATGGAATAAAGGCTAAGGTCAAATGTCCTGGGGCTATGAGACAATATCTCAGGATGCAGGTGTCCTTGGGCTCTGATTTAGGTTTCCATGTGTCTTATTGCATTTGCTTAATGATTTTCTAGGCACCTATGGCCATAGCATCTGGGCTGCTGCCACAAATTAAATGCAATCAGACATTAAATCAAACTGTCTACAGCAGGCAGCAGAAACAGGCTTCCTCCTTCTGCTCCCACGATCAGGCGTAAGTGACTCAGAAATGGTTCAAATTCATGTGAAGGCATTGCTGAGAGGATGAATCTTTTGATGCTCTTGGAAAGTTGGCAGAGTGACTGTGGATTACCAGGAAATCCATGCTCCTGAACTAGAATTCTTCCACCACGAATATGAGAGAAAATAGGGTTGGGAAAAATCTCAAATTGCTTAAATATTTTACAGCCTCACTATATAGAGAACCTGCCTTAGGTCTTCCTTTTGGGCAAAATTTCAGGCGTCATTTATGCAGCACAAGACCTTGAGGTTCAGACACTGACTTTGGTTGTTTATGGCTTGTTATTAGATATTTATTTGCCCAGCACGACTATTTGAATTTGCAACAGCACATGTTGAGGGAGATGCATACCTATCAGGAGCCACTGCCCGGTGTGAGTGTTCGTGCCTATGCTTGTATCTGATCCTATTTGGGATTTTATATTCTGCATGTTACTATTGGAGATAGATACACGCATGACCATTATCTGCCTGAGTGCTAACAGCTGGAATGTATAAATTGTCTGATATCAAGAAAGAATTACCAAGAAACAGTATAACATAAACTCAACTATGTTTGAAGTTATGAAAAAAAAGTCATATCTATCACTATGACAATATGAAGCTGTGTGTTGAAACATCGACTCAGTGACAGTTTGTCAAAAGAGCCAAAATAGCCAGATACTCATTCAGCTTAATCACCGTCATCGTAAAAGAGTGAGGGAGAATCTCAGGGTGGGGAAAAATCTGCCTGCGTGTGCCCATCTGCTTGCAATCGCTTTGTACCGCGGCTTGTTTGGAAAATATTATTAGTTCTTCACATGGGAAGGAAAGGTCGCTGTCCCTGAAGGACAAATTCCGCCTCTCTGTCCAACAAACTCCGGGAGTCATTGGTCACCCTCAGATGACAGCTCAGAATTGCAGGGCAGTGCTTGCTGCTTTTATTTCTTGGAGTAATTCAGTGGGCGTGGGTGAGGGGAGGAGGGTGTCATGCGTTTGGCCGAGTTCACGGTGTGAAGGAGGCAGTAGGCCACGGTCACCTCAAAAACACCGAGGGATATTTAGAGAGCAGAAAAAATAATCAGAAGCTGTTTACTGATTAAACTTGAAGCAAGCCCAGTCCTTCCAAAAGAGCAATCATCTGCTATTCATCACAGATTTCTGCAAGTCTGGACGCAAGGGCTATTGCAGAGCTCTGGGAGTCCTTCATGTTCAAAGTCACTTTCTGTTGTTAGTAATAATGATACAGTAGCCGTTAGATACCTTGACTGGGCCTTGTTTCACCTTCTGGACCGAGAAAAGAAAATCAAATGCAGGTGATGAACAGAGATGAAATAACATCTTTCCTGCCAAGCAGCAAGTCAGTGGCACAGCTGGGAAGTGAACCCGGAGTTCTGGAGTCCTGCCCTAACACCCCACTTATAGGGCCAAGCAGCTCCTGTGACTGGAGCCCAAATATGGGTCAACTACATCTTCACCCAGCAGTTAGAACTGAGGTTGAGCTGCAAACTTGCTGGACAAATAACTCTCTTGGGTGAAAAACCACTGAGGTTTCAAGTTCATTTGTATCTGATTGAAAATAAGATCTTTTCCTTTCTTATTTTTAAATAGGTCTCCTAATAAAACAGATTTATGCAGTTGGATTGAGCCTCCCCACCACTTTTGGATCCTGTTGGCCAACGCTGACCACACGTGGCAAAGGAGGACAGAGATACAGATTTGTGAAGACAGGCAGCTGGGTGAGGAGAAGAGAGCTCAAGTGATCGTTGTTTCACACGCAAAATGGTGAAGTTCTTTCTTTGGTTACTGAGAGTAGGAAGAATATTTTTAAAAATGATCTGTGCAGCTTCACCAAGTCATCAGTCTTCAGAAAGCATCATGGCTTTTTCCTAGTCGCATGGCATGTATCTTCTGGACTGACACTTGTCTTCACAGACTTGGATAACGTCGGACAGTAACCACCAACTCTTAGTATTTGCACTCACAATCCACTGAATACTTCCAAATGCAGCAGCAGTGCCATGTGAATGGCAAGAGGGAAGAGGCAACATGTTTCACCAGCAGTTACCTTCACTCCAGTTTGAAGATCAGAGTTTTCAGTGATGCCACAGCTTGAAGGGTTAAATCTATTTTCCACAACAGAAATCCACATCACCATGATGTTTTTTCCCTTTTTAGATAGTCATCTTCCATTAGGAAAAATAAATCAATTGCCAAGAATCTTGTCTTGCTCCTAGCAGAGTTGCTGTGTAGGTGGAACTGTCACATGTTAAAACTGCTTCCAATCATCAGAAAAACTCAAAAGGCAGCAACTTACTTTCTCTGCTTCACCCTCAGTTTAGGAGTGATTTTCTAATACACCTATAGTTTTGCCTGGGAAGCTGACTCACACCTTGAACACAAGCAAGAAAAGAAAGGAAGACCAGCTTGGTACTGAGCATATAAAGACCCTTCAGAGAGAAAATGAAGCAGAAATCCTTGGAAAAGGCGTATATGATGGAACAGATCCTGTGCTTGACTGAAGTGCTCTCCTTAGCACCGGCCTCAGAAAGAACACTAGGTAAGGGACTGGATCTCGCCAGGAAGGAATAATGCCATGTACAGAATCCTCATCTCAGAGGCATCACTTCAAATATCACCCAGGTCACACAGTTATGCTCTGTAGCCAGGAGAGTGCTTTGGTTATTGAAATACAGAATGAACTATCAAGGGACATGGTTTTTAAACCAACTTGAACAATGACTCCCTGCGCATTTTGCAGCAAGCCATTTCATCTCTCTGTGCTTCTCCCCTCTGTGCAGTGAGGACAATACTTATCATATGTACTGGGACACTGTAAAGCTTCATCTGCTGAAATTATTGTTGCTCTTTGTAACTGCAGAGTGTTACGAGAAGAGATAATGGAAGCACAAATGAATTTCACATTTGAGTGGTAGCCATTAAGCTTTGCAAGAGTCCTCTGACTTTGAAGACGTTATATCTCTTCACTACAGTGAAAGATTAGCCCTCTAGGATTCATCTTGCATATAAACCTAGACTATACAGGCCTGATTTTTGGCCGTATGTCCTCTAACGTTGTTATTTACTCCAGAGAAAGGAGAGTATGTGAGAGTTATTTGGACCTGCTCCCTAGCTTGAAATGTCTGCCTAAAAATATGTGCTGCTCCCACTTTCTATCATTGGTAGCAACACCAGCGTGTGTTACACTGCTAGTCACCAGAAGTCAGGAATGTGCATCCGAAACCTTCTCCTGAAAAGTTTCTTTGGAAGCCAGGTACAGCCTCATCTCCAATTACTTTTTCTTTACGGATGTTTGGTACCTTTTGTGTTGTCTGCGTAGATATATGCTGACTGTAAGACGCCCCACATTAGCAAATCGGTGGTACAATCAGCTAATATCTTTTGTTATAAAAAAATGTCAATCTGTTTGCACATGGGTGAACACAAGTGCAGTGTAAGGGTTGTCACAGGTCAGTGCAGGCGTTATTATATGCACATGGATGAGCATGGGGTGCACACACAGCACACAGGCACAGAGAGATTGGTGTATTTTGTAGCATAGGCACACATCAACTGCAGTTCATGCATACGGCAAAGCACGAAGCTTCCTCAAACTCACTGCATATTTTTTGTAGAGCTGGTCTCATGTGCCCAGTGGACATAGATAGCTTCTACCCGGGTGTCTTGCCCTGTCAAAACTGCAGGATGGACAAGGAACACACGTACCAGAAAAACTGGGTACGGCAAGAGGTACCAGGAGAGAGGACAGGTGAAGTCCACATGAGAAGCAGGAACCGAGCCCACGTTCTCCTGACATGCCTTACATACTTTCTTGTAGCAGAAAGGTCCATCCTCATCCAAAGGAACAAAGCGACAATACAGCTTTTATAGGTTCTCCGCTAGGATGAGCCAAGGACCCTTCCTTTGTGGCACAGTTCAGGGGCTGTGGTGGGGTCAAAAGGACCACTTTGTCTTGCCATTTCTGTGAGTTAGTAGTGGGATTTTCAGGTCTAGGGTTGTCGGTCAATCTTGTCCCAGTACTAAAAGTCAACAAAAAATGAACTCTTTGAAATGGAAAGCAGAATTTTGCAGGGAGATAGGGCTGTAAGAATTGTGACAAAAATATGTCTTTTTTATTCATTAAAATTCAAATGCAGATAAATAACCAACAGCTTCAGTGAGGATTATGGAACTTCTGTATTTATGAGGAAGCAGAAATATTATAAATATTGAGATTGGCTATTTTCTACCTACATACCTTTTTTTTTTTTAAGAGTAATAACATTTGCTAGTCCAGCAGTAATACTATGCATTTATGCAGCAGCTTTCATCCAGAGATCTCCAAGCACTTTACTAACATTGGTTGGATGAAGCTTCACAGACCTCTTATAGAGCCAAATAGCGAATTATTATTCTGTTGAAAAATTGAGAAATATTTGCACAAAAAGATCAAGGAATTTTGTCCAGAGGCAAAGGCTGAGAACAGGGCAAAGCTGTGGCAGAATCTGGGACCTGTGATTATAAGAATTACTCTCTGTCTGAGGGACTTCACTGGTTTAAAAATGTGGTTAGAGGAACAAGAGTTACTGCAATAACTGACGGTCTGAATTTTAAGCACTTCATGCTATCTGTCTATGTGCATATTGTAGGTTACAGTAAATGAGAGTAACTTATTCTTCCAGATCAGCATCTATATTGTATGAATTAAATACGATCTCAGAAGGGTAGATGAACTCAGAGTTGTGTACTAAATACCTATGTTGCCTCACATATTCTGTTAGTTTAGGTATCTCTACATAGCACTGAATTATGCCATGTAAATGTCACTTTTATGGATAAGGTCAATTTAAAATATGTTCCCAACAGGAGCAGCAGCAGCCACAACAACAAAAACAACAACCCAAAAGATGTTTTAAAGGTTGTCAAAGCTTCTCTACAAGACTTTTTAATGAAATTTCCTCCTGCATTAAAAAGGAATTCAGTCGTAAAGTTTATGTGAAGGAAAAGAGAAAGTGTCAAAATCAAAGACAAAATAAATATAGACTAAGCAGAACATGTATTCTCATCAACTTTCACCATTTTTAAAAGACAATAAATAGACAAATGTAGGACTGTTTCCTGTTTTTTAAAAGGAAAATTCTTCCATTATCTCAAAATATGGAATGAGAGACTTTGGTCTTCCCCTGCCCGGACCTAATATTCAGAATATGCCTCCACCGGTACCACAAGCTGCCTCTGACAATTAGGAGGTTTCTTTTCATAGATTCAGTTCTTTTTGCATTTCTTGTTTTTTTAATTTTTTACCCCCTTTTATTTTTTGCTGCCTTCATGTCATGTCTTTAAGTGATCAAAATTACTGGGCTGGATAATCTTCAAGCAATTAGTTGGCTAAACTGTGGCTAAGGTGATTAAGAAATTTTAATGGCAGAAGAGATATTGATAATGAAGAAAAGATGATGATGATTTGATTTGTGGATTCCAAAACTTATTTTCCTTGTCACCTTCGCTGGCCACTTTGATATAGTAGTTTTTGGCTCCATGTTGCAACCTGAATATGTGCAGCAAGTGGCATTACACTGTCCTGGAAACATTCGCATGCCATGTTGAAGTAGATTTCACATCACCGTTGCTGTATGTATTGCTGCCTGGGAACTTCTCATTTAATCCGCTGTCTTGTCTCTCACCCATTAATTTGTATCAATCCCCTTCTTTCCATTTACACTGTAATACCTCTTTAAATCAAGCACTGATGTCTTTTTAAGAGATTTAAGTGACAGAGAATCCACAGTATTAAGCTGCTGCAGTGATTAATTACCACTGCTATTTAGAGTCATACCTCCATCTAAGGTTGAACGTGCCTCTGAAGTTTGCATCCATTGGGCTTTGTTAGAACATTTTTGTTCCAATTTAAGACCATTTTGCTAACAAATCTCTTCCCCATGTAAGTACTGAATGACCATGATCAAGTCATCACTCTGTTCTTTCCTGCATGTAAAACAACGAATAACTTCTGTTGGAAACTGTCGTTTCAGCTCCCTCATCAAGGGATGAAAATACAGCTCGCTCTGAAGCACGGGCAGCCTTTCTCTTGACATGCACAAGACCGCAGTTCTCATCCAGAGTTGTTAAGAAAGTGATCCAAAGGGAGAGGTTTCAGAGAAAAATGGTATTTGAGCATTTCTTTAGGACTTGCATGTCTGATTATTGACTGTTTCTCTCCAACGTCAAGTAAAGCTGAGTGTTGGGGTTGTTTTGTTTTGTTGTTGTTTTAGTGTTTTTTTTGTTCCCCCTGGGCATCACATTGGTAACCACGGAATATTGGTGGGATGGAGAAGGCAGGAGAGGAGAGGGCAGCGCTGGAGTTTTTAGACTAACACAGCATCTGTTTGTGTCTCGAGTCATCCAGTGGCAAAACCATCACTCCTTAAAATCCCTGTTAAACACTTCTCTTTGGCAGCCTGAAAATGCTGAACTCTGTCCCCAGATTCCCAGGCAGAGCAGAATGCTCAGAGGGTTTCTTGTTTTGTTGTGCCTGGTGACCAGTTCCTGCTATGCTGCTTTTCTACTGCTGGCCCTCGGCTGATGGATCTGGCAGCATCTGAGGGGAAGGTTCATAGTCCAATGGATTAATGACGCTTTGACTGACTCGGTGTTGTTTGATGTGTTGTAGATATGCTCCGTCTGTGTCTCCTGTCTCTTTATCTTCCCTGTGCAGTTATGTTGACAGCATCACCACTTCCCTTCTGAGCTGGCTTTACCGCACAAGGAGTTTCTCAGCAGGCATTTTTGCCTTTGTTTCCTGGATTCTCTCTGTCATCCCCGCAGCAATCAGTCCTCTTTATGTAAGGAAGGTGCTCATGAATGTGATAATACACTTATAAAGGAAATTGGTTAACTTGCTCTTTAAGAAGAGAAAGATTCAAATCAAAAACCCTGGTCCCAGAGTTTTAGGAGTGCAAAAAACCTAAACTGCTGCTCTGAAAAATCTGGATTTATCCTGACTGCTGATGCCAATGACATCCCTCCCATGCAGATCGCTTGGTGTGTCCAAACACTGACGCATGCCACAAGAGTGGAAATGGCTTCCTACCACTCGAGAGTCACACGGTGGAGAAATTCTCACTCAAAGCTGCCAGCCAGAGACTGTGCTTTGCACCAGCGTTTCTCATGTGTGGCCCTATCGACACGCACAGTCCCAGCAACAGCACAGTTCTGGGCTCTTTTCCCAAGCTTGTGAATGTGAGAGATGCTGGAGGTGTGAAGAGGAAAGCAGGAGCTTGAGGTATGTGAGTCTTGGCACATTTGATGAGGACAACAGATGACCTCTAGAAAAGACTGAAACACAGAAAGAGAAAAAGAAAAAGAAAGAAGAATCTGATACCCAATCATCTGATATCCAATACTTGGAATCTAAACATATGATGGCTGCAGAAGTAAATAAACTGTGTTGCACTGGGGTCTTAATCCTCACAACTTGACAGACTGTAAGAGGTTCCCTTCAGCCCTGGGGTATTCTCTTCTTTCACTTAGTTTTAAGTGCAGCTCTCTTTGTCCTTCCATTTAGCTCTTCAAGCTTTCCAGAAAAATGGCAGGATTTCTTACAAGGTATGCTAAAACGTGAAGAAGTTATAGCCTTGTGTACCTAGGTAAAATGCCAATAAGGAAAAATGATATTGGATGGAGAGGGAAATTCTAGACTTCAAAATTGAAGTCCCACTGAAAAGTTAAAAAGTCTTTTAAAACTTTTCCTGCCTTTCCCAGTTGAAATATAAATGAAAAAACTTCCATGGTTTGAATCGTGACTTTTTGGGTGTCTGTATGACTAACTCAGATTTCATCCTACATGGAGCTCCTGACTCACTGAGACCATTTTTGATGCTCTGGTGATAAGTTTCTCTACCAAGAAAGTGGAAGTACATAAAATCACAGAAAATAAATTTGAAAATAAGCAAGCTCAGGCAGTCACCTAGTCCACCCCTGCCCCAAGGCTCGATCAGCTACATCCAAATCTTTTTTGACAGGTGTTTGTTTAAGCTGCTCTTAGAAACCTCTGGTGGTTCCAATCTCACAGCAATCTATTCCAGTCGTTAATTGTCCGTACTGTTGGATGTTTTTCCTTCATGTCTAATCTAAAATAAACAACTATCTCTATTTTCTCACCTCTTTTGAGATGCAAAAAATATGCTTTCAGATGATGAGACTACACTTCTCGACTGAGAAAGAATCATTCTCCAACCAGGCTGTATGGGCAGCAGGTCTGTCCTTTGAATTCAGACATCCCTGTGTTTGTCATTGTGTGCTTACGCATTTTTCTTTACCGTACACAAATCCCTATCCATTTTCCTACTTCTTTCTTTGTATTTTCTCTCTCATCATGTCATATTATTCTTTCTCTATATGTCCATTCCTCTCCATCTCTCTCGTTTTTGCCTGTGTTTGCAATACTTCCTTTTTCACCTCCCAGCACGGCAGATGAGAGCCCAGTTAATGCAGCTGCAGTTCCATCAGCTGATGTTGTCGGCAGCTGAACTGGCATATCTGATGTCAAGGAAATCTCTCCATTTTGTCTTACTGGCCTTTCTCTGAACTACTGATGTAAATATGTGGCAAAAACATCCCTCATGCAGGCTGTTACTCTCAAATGAAAACATGACATGTCCATAAAATGTGATCTATGTGTAATCATCATACACATGCCTTCAGACAGGGGAGAGAAGTGACTTGCTAATTAAGTTTTACAATCCAGCGGTTGTGAGAAAGATAAAAACATGTCCCCGGTCAATCCATTACAAAGAGAACAGAACATCTGACCTTTTCATCCTGCCTTCCGTTTGCACTCGCTAGATCCATAACCTTTTCCAGCTGGAACGGAAAGTTCAATTAAGTTTTGTTGGCTCAGAAAACTGCCCATGTCCTGGAGAGTAGATTAGGCACTCAGGGGCTGCAATTATCCATCTGGTGCCACTTCAGCTATAATATCTATATATTTATATACATACTGCCATCGCTTGCAAGGATAAACATTGTGCTGAGTTGCTCAGAGGAGGGTCACAAGCCCTACTGCTAGGGACTCTTCCGATTCCCAGGATCCCAACCAGCAGGCTCCGTGCGGGGTAAACCCAATGTCAGTGAAACTTCTGTCACTCATAGCCTCAAAAGGAAGGTGTCAGAGGGGAAAGAATTCATCACAATCACGCAGCCTTTTGGGTTTCCATCTGTGTCAATCCACCTATTTATGGATACGCCCTTCCTCACAATCCCAGAGAGGCATACAGAACCTTTAGAAATAATTTAATCTCTGTTGAGAAAGAAATTTTATAAATATAGACACATGTATATATTACATAGTTAACACTTCTGAGGACAAAGTGCTTGGCCTTGGCAAATAATTCATGCAATTACATCAAAGATGAAGCACTGACAGCAACCAACGCATCAATCATCTGGCTGATCGATAATGCCTGCGGTATACGCAATCAAACCTAATCAGACTCACATAGCCTCGGGATGAGAGAACATCTGAGATCCTCACGACACACGGAGAGGCTGTAGCTTCAAGGGCTCATCTGAAAGTTTGCTGAGCAGAATTTTCCCATTGGGGCTGTTTTTACTCTGTTTGCAGATCTCCAACTCTCTCTAAAAGAGGAGGAAACACATCTTAGATCATCACACCTAAGTTATAACAGAGTCCTTGAGAAAGGGGATGCAGCATTCACATTTGTTCCTAGTAAATCACAAGGCCCGTGGGCATTGCAACTCATAACATGAGGCTCTGCCTTTACCAGAATTTTATTAAAAGATCAACATAAATTTTGCCGTATCCACTAGACACTAAGAAAGCTAGCAAACAAGCATGCATTTGTATTACAACAGACAGTCTACTGTGGTGCAAGTTGCTAGCAGTTTAAGTCAATACCATGAAAACATAAGTTGTCCTGCTCAAAATGACTGGAGAAGACTGCCTCGCCTTATCATCCTCAACAAAGATGGAATGCTGGGCTTCCTGCTTCAGAAGTTCTCAGATTTGGGAGATGTCATTTCCGACCTCCGTCAGGAGTCTTCCTCCAGGGGTTGGTGAGCATGGATTTTTCTCAAGTGGCCGCCACAGCCATCAAGCCCTGCAGTTGCAGAGGATGGACATGTCTGCCTCCATTCACACTAGCCTTAGGGCATAGGAACACCCATCACGCATCCCGGACAGCAATCTGTTAGTGACCTCTGTTAGCATCAGAGCAACCATTTTGCCCAGGCAATTTAGCTGCTCTGACCAACTCTCTACTACTAGAGCAAAATCTGCGTCTCTCAGCAGAAAAAAAATTCTGAGACGTTCAGAAATAATCTGTCACAGATTTTTCCCTGTCCCCTTTCTTGCTCACTTGCATCTTTTCCTGGTGAAATAAAGTGTCTGAGAGAGCCCTAGGCCATGTGTTTACTGTGGATACTCTGAGAACTGAGGGAACCTTTTTTAATCCTCTTCAAAAGTTGCATCTCCCACCCCACAGCACCCTGATGACCACCTCCACCTTGATTCTTCTTGGTTTTTTTCCTCCCTAGCCTTCTTACAATGTGAAAAAACACATAAACTCCATCCTGAAATAATAATGTCCTGGCCTCACCATGGGCCAGGATGGCTGTTTCTATTTCAGTGTCCTAGAGCAGGCGGTCCAGGCTTGCGTGCCCGTTGCCCACAGCCTTCTTGGTGGCCTGGCTGCCAGCCTGATGTGCCCCTCTTTCTCCAAGGGGCTGGGGAGGATCCCACCCTGGCACAGCCCAATCTCCCTCTGCTTCCCCACCAGAGTGGGCTGAGTCTGCAATTCCTCGGAAACCTCCCGCTTTTCCCCTGCCGGTTTCTGTGCTGTGCCTCATTAGCTGCTCAGCTCCCTTCAGCTGGGAGACGGGAATCTGGCAGGAAGGTGTAAACAGCCAGTTTAATTGGGTGTTTAGAACAAACGAAGCAGTGGCAGCGCTGTCATTCTCGAGCTAGCTTACAAACAGGCAGTTTGAAAATCGCTTCCTCCCATCTGCACAGAGTTAAATCTCCCAACACATGGGAGCGAGCGTCTCTCTGAACACGGGAGGAGCAAACAAACAAAAAGGTGCAGTTTCAGACCGTGAGACAGTGTTTCTGTCCTGGTTTATATCCTGTCCTCTGCGATCGTTTGTCATCTGCCTTGACACTCTGCAAGGTTGGGACTACCCTTCTTTTTCTCCTCACCTATCTTGTGCCTGCACATGACGATGATGTGCACCTCTGCCTTTCATCACCTTCCTCACAGAGACTTTTGTGGCCTGGGCAGTCAATGGCAGGTGCCAAAATGTCCAGATGTGATAACAACAGACAGATCTGCAGCCACATCACATCACAGACTGATGGGCAGTCACTGGGGACACCCTTTCTGCTGCCCCTCATCATACAGTCCCCTACAATTGCCAGTCCAAAATAAAGAAGGCTATTTGCTTATTATTTTTATTTCTGGTGGTCTGTGCTTAAACTCTGTGTCTCTGAAAGAAGAAATAAAAAAGCTTACTGAAAACGGTACAGAGATGTCCTGTCTGAACCTCTAAACACAGACGTGGATTTATTTGCGTTGCTTAGAAACCTGCGTCTGTGGCCTGTCTGGTCCCTTCATGTTTATTTAAAATCACATCTAATAGGAAAAGACACAGCCATAAGGCTCAAGAGTGAAAGTTTACCAGGGTCACTGGTTCTGCCACCTGAACTATTCCTCTGCTCTGTCTCCCCAAACCAAACAAACCATTTCCATACAAATTGGATCCTGGTTACAAAGCCACGGGATTTCAGCTCAGGTATCCCCACCCAAGGCTTGTCCTCTGCCCCAAGAAAGCAATCCTTGTGTGGGATGGGGGAGCAGTATTTCAGGCTGACAGGCGTCCTAATTTCCTTAGAAATGTCCCTTATTTTCCTCCTGTCTTGCACGTTGTGTCCAAAGGGAAGGAATAGTGGAAATAAGAAGATTTTAACGGGGATGCCAAATATCCAGAAGTCCTGGACAAGTGTCTGCTGTGACCGTGTGGATAAACCAGACGTGCCCTGGCACAGGGAACCTGAGGTACCTGGAGCACATCAGGTTTACTGTGGGAATTGTTCAGGTAAATCTGTGTGTGGCTGGACACTGGCTGCCTTCTCAGGCACCTGCAGGGCCTTTGCGTGCACACGTGTGGCAGAACCGTTCCTGGCACGTTGGAGATGCCTGCATGACTGCACAATTCCCTTTGCTGCTGCTGGAAATTTCCCCATTGTATACACAGGCCTCGCTATCACCCTCCGTGGCATGACATGACAGATCACAGAGTTTTGTAGAATAAACTCACGCACTTAATCTTCGGTTGTTCCTTTGGTCCTTGGTGGTGTGTCTGGTTTTCTTACACAAAAAGTAGGGAGAACATCCGATTCAGTATGCCAGCTATTTGTCTTAATCTAGAGGGTCTTTATGTTTGGTTTGGGAGTTTGATCCCTTATTGGAGTAACATTGTAAGAAGTTAATTCCTACACAAATGCCTCCTAGAAATCGATCCAGGCTTCCCATCTAATGCTGACAACAAGGCTGAGGAGCACTGGGGTCTAGGTCCAGATATGATTTCCACCCCAGTTTGACAGTGCCTTAATTTACATTTAAGCACAATACCAAGAATCCTTACTTTTTTCTTTTGTTGAAATAAAAATTATCTAGAACCAAAACTTGGAATCTAACAAATTCTGAATGTAATAACTTCATAAATTTCAAATATGAGACAACTATGATTTACTGCTCTGCTTTCTTGAATAACCAAAGCCATAGATTTCCTCCACTTACTGGTTTCTGCATGAACCTCAATTGAGTTATGGTTTACGCAGGGACATGAAGTCTTTAACACCAGTCTCAGGCTGAGCAATCTAACCACGTTCTCTGAAAAGGATTTTCCAGTGATTCATCACTTTCACTGGAAACCAGGTGACACCTTAATTCAGGTTTGAACTTCTCTAGCTCCACTTCTGATTGAAGCTAGAATTTCTATAGAAAGGCAGACAGAAAGTAAAGAAAAGGAAATAGCGTGTTGTCTCTCTGTCTTTTTGCATATCTCATTTCCCATCACAGGATGATAATGTAACAGCTGAAGTGTTGAAATGAAAGGCTGTTTGGAGGATCTATTTAGCATAGCCATAAGCAGAACATACAAGAAATTTCATGAGTGATTCTGCTGACATTGCCTGGCTGAATCAGAGATTCACAGCATCCCATTTGAGAGGAAACAAACTTTCAGTGGCTTAGAACCACACCTCTGATATTTTTGAAGTTCGTTGCCTATAAATAAGGCTTTTTTAACTGAAAGTCTGGGCACAAAACACAGCCACGAGGGCTTAGAGTGCTGTCTCATTTTTCAGCTTCCTGCACTGGGACCTGATTGTTTTCCATGGCCTTTTGTGCTCTTAGTTTATGAAAAATCAATACTTTAATACAGAAAACGAATCTCCTAGCTATCTATTTAGAGAAGTATTACCTCCGGCTCTGTCGCTCCTGCTGTTCTGTTCACTGCGCTTCAAGAATCAGGTGCATGTGTTATCCCAGCGGGATGGGATCCTCTCGCTCAGAGAGCATAGGGTGTAGGATGTGCATCGAAAGGCATCACATCACCTTCAGCAAGGAGTTTTGTCCCTCCTATGAGCTTCAGCAACATGGATTTTGAAAAACCAAAAGGGTGGCGTTTGGACACCAGCTACCACAAAGTGCAATGCGGCGAACCAGGAATTTTCAGATTTAATAACCTTTTCCTTCCCTTATCTGATTGGAAGGCAAAGAGCTATTAAAGTAAAGGGGAGAAACACTTTGGTGTATTTTTTTTTTTCCAGTTCAAAAATACATAGAACAACAACCCAAAACACAAAAAAGGGATGGGTTGCAGAAAATAAGGTTGTCAGTATTTATTTTGACGTTCGCGGGAGAAAAAACAGGTTTGAGACGTCATTCATTCTCACTAAAAGAAAAGTGAAGATTCAAAAGAAAAGAGTTTGAAAATAACATAATTCAACTGATTCATTTCAGCTGTGTTTTGGGTTTGTTACCCTGAACAGTTTGGTTTGGGGTGAAAATTGTAACATATGTCGTTTAGCATACAGTGGTACGGCACAGCTGGCTCTCGGGAGGGCTCTCAGGGAACAGGCACGTCTCCTTGTGCAGGTAAGTGACCGGATTAGCAGGGGTTTAGCGGGCACAATAAAGTTGTTTTTCACTNCTCAGCCTCCTCTTCTCAAGGCTGAACAACCCCAGTTCCCTCAGTCGTTCCTCGTAAGGTTTGTCCTCCAGACCCCTCACCAGCTTCGTAGCCCTTTTGTTGAATGGCTGATTCCTTCTCTGAGCCCACAGAGAAGGGGGGGGTCACTGCCACCAGAACGTCATCAACCCTGGAGCAGGAGGGGAAGCAAGCGAGGAACCGCTCTGGCAGGTCTGCGGCTGAACCCTCCCCGGGCATCAGTCCCACAGCAGCAGTGACACGGGCACCGGGGACACCTTACGGATCTACATTTTCTGCTCTCCCTCCATTTCTGAAAGGACGAGCTGCTGTGACAAAGCCCACTGCTGGCAGCCACCGGGTCCCTGTCCCTCCTGCTGAGGGCACGCGGACCTCACACTGGGCTCAGCGGGGGCCCTCCCTCAGCAATATGTTGGTGTAAATCAATTTGCTTTTCCCCGGGACACTCCTAATGCTCTCCAATGATTGCTTATCACTAAAACAAATCTTTTCTTTCCTCCAACACTTCCCATGCTTTTTCTTTTCAAACAGCGGGCCCGCTTGGAGCTGAGAGAAGTTGCCTTTTCCATGCTTCTCCTCTCCTATGGCAAAGGGGGAGGGAGGAAAACAGGAGGACCATCTATTTGAAAAAGCAGAAAAATGTCATGCTACCTTTCCCCTTCCCTCAGGCTTCAAACCCGCCCTCTCCCCCCATCCCGTCATTCCCAGCAATTCCTCTAAAACAAAACCAAAAAGATTGGGAATAAGCGGTCTCTGCAGGCAGGTAAGCAGCTCCCGCGCGCAGGGAGTTATTTTTGGCTAGGTACGATGTACCACGCGGCACAATCTTCACAAAATGCCAAGCAGTCAAAGCCAGAGCCATGTGCTCCTAACCTCTTGCACTGAGGTAAAAATAAACCTTAATAAAAGGGCTGAGGAGGCTTAATGGGAAGTGGAAATGCAAAAAAAAAAAAAAAAAAAAAAGAAGACTCTGTTAGGATGAGTCTCGGTAGATCCGAGGGGACGTAATGGGATGTCTCTGTATCTGACTGTCGCTCTTTTCACTGCAGGTTCCTGGTTCTCCAGGCCAGGGCTATGGCAGGCTGCCTGTCCACACCGGTGGAAGGGTTTGCAAGTGTTTAATTCCTGATGAACAAAAAAGTTCAGGCAGCATCAGGCAGGACGAGATTGCCTGCAAAAGGCAGCCATGAAGACAAGACACCATGTGTGGCTTGTTACGGATTATTGACATTGTCAGGGGCTTTGCCAGGGACCACCCGCCATTTATTTTCCCATACCTTATCCTTCAGTTCCACTTCCATGAATGGGATTTTAATGGCTATGGAAAAATGCTATGCAAAAAATGGGCACATCAGCCACAGTGATGGTGTTCTGTCTTCAGTCTGCAAATAACAAGCCTCTCACGCTTGATACGTGGATGCTTACAAGTTAAATCAGGCTCAGAAATCATCCTGCAAAATCTGTTTGAGCCCTTTGAAAACCTTAGTAGGGGTTTCCATCTCTGGATCTGCAATTTCAAACTAGTTAGCCCACCAAGCTGACTTCATTTTACTGGGAGCTTCTCCTGGGGAAGTCTATCTCAAAAGGCTAGAGCAGTTTATGAGGCACCCCGGCTGCCCTTCCTGTTCTCATTTCTATTTCACTCCCTCTTTTCTTATGTTTTGCCAGATTTTTTTCATCTGTTTTGACAAAGCTTTTCACAAAATGGCTGGCTCTGAAAGACAAAAAAAAATCTCCACCACCCAACGACCCCAGACTCCAACATTACAGGAGGTCTCTATGTGAGTATTATCGTTAAAATAGAGGGAATACTGAAACAGTGTGTATTCCCAGCTATGACACACTTCTCTTGCTATTTATGTATAGATCTGTCCCAAACAGTGCTGAAAAAAGCTAATCAGCTGGAGGGTGAAAGTCCTCCTGGTGGGACTGTGGTTGTCTGATAGGAACCGCACGGCAGTTCTGGAGAGCACACCGCTCTCCTGCCGTGCCCTATCAAAGCAAGATTAAGTCTGCCTGCTAGTCTGGGACTGTGGCTGTTGTCAGGGGTCCCGGGAAGGTCAGCCTGTTTGCATTTTCCATTTGCCTAACAAATTAGGGCTCCGGGAGGCAGGATCTATAGGCAGCACTGCCAAGATGGAGCAGACCTCGGCTGGCCCGTGTCTCGCCTCCGTTCGCTATCTCTCTGCCGCTGCCACCTCCGCTCCAGGCACCGCGCAGCCCCAGGATCTCAGGATCAGGACCATCTCAGGATGGTCTCAGGATCTCAGGAGCAGCACCATCGCCAAAGTGTTGCAGAAGGGACTTTAGAGGGGCCTCAGGAGGAGGCATGTGTAGGCTGGACATGCCGGTGTCCTCAATCATAGCACAGCCCACCTGCGTCCTCTGGCTCGTGCTCATGCAGGATTGATGCTTAAGCATCAGGACCCAGCAAGAAGAGACAAAGCTCTGGCACCAAAACTGGGAGGAAGCGATGTAAAAGCTCAGTTGTTTAAGGTGGGAAAGAGCTCAAAGGAGAAAACGCAAATGCTCTGGCTGCTCTAAGGCTCTGCAGCTTCTCCCCTACCACATCCCATCGGCTGCCAGACTGATCAGCCGTGTCTGGGCTGGAGGGGAGACAAAGGGGCTGTGCCATAGCCCTGGGATGTCCTGAGCTCCCCCTGCCCCATGGAGGAAGCAGAGGAGAGACCTAAGGGGGAAAGATGGGGTGAAAATATTTTTATCCCAAGTAAGGTCTTGTCCTGTCTGTGCCCACATTACCAGTGCTAGCAGAAGGGTATGAAAACCCTTTCCCAAAGGAAAATGAAGTCCAAAAGTCAGTGAGCACGGGGTCCTGAGGGGGAGGGAGCGCGTGGCTTTGCTCAGGGCTGGCCCGAAAGCAATAGGAGGAGAGAAACACAAGGTGGCATGTTTGAAGGTCACGAATGATTTATCCTGCTTTTATACCTGCAGACAACATTTTTCAAATGAAACTAAGAGAGGAGGGATAAAGAAAAAAAATCCAATGAGAAATAATAATTAAAAATCCCAGAGCAGAAAGAGAGCAGGGAGCACAGGCAGTCTGACAGTTTCAATTTTCACTTAGACAGTGCTTCTCGGGACTGATAACCTTCTGCTTCTGCTGACGAGCATCCTTTCCCTGCCATACATCCCAAGCCCCAGCAGCTGCTGCTCACCTTTCCACCCTCACCCCAGCCCCAGCGAACCTTTCTGAGGCTTCCCAGGGCCGTGGGAAGGCTGAATTCCAGAGCCTTGGTGACAGGGATGGTGACAGTGTGGCCTCATGCTGGAGGGAACAAGTGAAGCTGGAGGAGACAGTGGTGCGAGACGGGGAGGAGAAAAAGAGCCAGCATCATCAGAGGAAGAATAAAGGCCTTTTCTATTGGGTTAAAATGTCTATTTGAGCAGGGTGTTGGAGTAGAGGATCACCAGAGGCCCCTTCCCACCTCAGCTATTCTGTCCTGTGACCACTGGGATACTTCTGAGCAAAGAAAACCTGGACAAGATACTGAGATGCAGGAGACATCATGAGGTTACGGTGTCTCTGCAAAACAAACAAATAAAAAAAATCAGTGAGCCATGGTGATGGAGGGAAAAATGGGGGGTTTGTATTGAGACTGCTTAAAATTTTAACCTCTCATCTTAAGGAGCCTTGACAATGCTACTACTGGAGCAGGAGAGAGGTATCAAAACCAAAAAAAATAGCAAAAAAGCCCATACAAAGCCACAGGAACTGTAATCCCACCCTGAGCTCAAGCGTCAAATGCCCAAACCCTGGCATTGCCTCCCTTTGCCTGACAATGCCTCCTAGTTCATTAACATTCAGAGTTAAACCTGGGGGAGCGCAGGAAAAGTCAGGGATCACAGAGGGAGTGAACTCAGAATTAGAGATGGACCTGAACCAAACCCCTGGGTCAGACCAGAACTTCACGAAAGGACAAGCCGGGGGATGTGTGTGTGTGTGTGAATTTTGCAGCTCAGCCCAATCTATAATTCATTATGTATCTCTGGTATTTCTAAGACGGCTACAGCTGTGATATTTAAATGCCAAACCTTTGTGCATTTTTAGACTCATACTTTTGTTGTTGTTTTTGAGGATCTGAAATAGTTTTTGCTCCTCCCTGCTTCCTAATGAAAATGGAGAGGGATAAAGTGCTGGCAGTATCCTAGGTAGGCTCGATTCTTGTTATTGTAATATCAAGGACATTTTGAATTAGCGAGTCTGGAGCTCAGAGCCACCTGATGGTTGGTTCACCCTTAGTTTCAAGGTGGCACTTCACTGGGCAGAGAAATATTGCAATACCACCCCCCCCCCAACACACACCCCTGAACAGGCCAAACTTTGAGATGTCCATGGTTTATGAATTTTACCACATTTTTTCCCTATGGATAAACAGAATGAAAGGGCATGAACTGATATTACCAACTGAGCAGATAAGGAGACTTTGGCAATGAACAACATGAAAGAGTAGAAGGGGAAAAAGCAAAAGCAGAGCAGAAATTGGTGGCAGTGAAGGGAAAGCTAAATGACAAGAAGGGTTTCAAACACACGGGGATCAAGAGGCCAGCAAAGGCGTTAGTCGGGTCCCCAGGAGACAGCAGAGACACGGCGGCTGCGAGGGCGATGCTGCAAACACAGACACCAAATTATCTGCAGGCTCCGGGCTGCGGTTCCTCCGTCCCAGAGGCAGGGGCCGGCTCTGCTCAGCCCCAGCAGAGCTACTGAATGCTGCCACGGCGAGAAACACCACCGAGGTGTATATGGAGGGGAAAAGCACCATGGTTTAAAACAATGCAACACCTTCAGGGAACTGATCTGAATTTCCTGACTTCCCATTTTATTTGGGGCACATCACCCAAACCAGGGCCTCGGATCTCCATCTGTTTTAAGGGGATACAGGCCCTCTGTGTCCCCTTTCAGGAGGCTCTGCCCCTTTCTGCATCAGCACTGGCCTCTGCCCAGGGAAGATTTGGTCCTTTGTCTCATCCTGTACAGCCTCACAAATAGGAAAAAAATGTGGGACCACACCTGGAGCTCCCAGGTCCAACCTCTAAACTAAAAGGGTTTTTTTTCTTGTTGTTTCTCACCCGTTGTCACATTTGTCAAAGAAATTTGTGAGCGTTCTGGAGGCTGATAATTTTTCATATATAAAAATATGCATATATGCAACAATCAGTTGAAATTCTTCTCATAAAAGCCAGAGCAGTGTATTCATTGACATTTAACCTCCTCCTTCCCCTGCAATCAAAGTCTTTTAAATAAAAACTGTGTTGAATTTGGCAGTTATATCTTTTAAAAGAAAAAAAAAAATGCGATGGAAGCAGGAGAAAAATTCCTGAAGTAAAAAAGGACTGTGACAAAGCAATGTGTATCTGCAGAGCAGAAGAAAAACCTTCTAAAACCTGATCCTGTGGAGCCCTAGAATTAAGACGTCAAAGGAAGGAACACAAGGAAAGGAGTGGAAGGGGGAAAGAAATATATCAAGACAAATACCGATGGGGTTAAAATACAGTGATAATGTCCTTCATAATGCCTCGAGCCGCAGTCGTGCTATAACCCAATTAGCATCAGCCACAGCTGACAGAGGGCTGGGGACAGGCTACAAAGCCCATGGAGCTGCGGGAGGTGAGGTGAGTGATGCAGTAATTGATGCTTTTCCTTCAGACATAGCATTAAGCAAACAGTTGCAGCAGGGTGAGAGGTGGAGACTGGCTGAATGGGAAAAGGATCGGCCTCTCAGAGGAAAACGTACAGTGAAAGGCTGCGTTCAGCCAAGACTGAGGGTACCTGAAGAGGGAGGGCAGTTGTATTAGCCAGGGCTGCTCTGCCAAACCTTTATAGTAATCCCCTCTTCATCTGTACGAAAGCAGCTTGTGAGAACAAGCGCAACAGCCACTCCTTTTCATATTTTTGATTCCGAAACCTGTCACAAGCTTCACCCAGCGGCACAAGCTGGCCAGATGCATCTGCGGAGGGATCACGGCGTGCGCATCCCTCAGCTTTTGAGCAAGAAGCCATTTCTGCTGTGCAGTGCTCCCACCACAGGACGCGCGCTGCATTTCTCCGCCCGGAGAGCAGCTTTTCGCAAGGTGACGAGCAGCTAGCCTATCTCCCTTCATGGTCTGAAAAGCCCGTCGGGCCCCAAAGGAATGAGAAGCTCCACGCGATGCTTTTATCATTATTAATGGTAACACTTGTATTTAGAGAGAGATGGAGAAGAGATTTGGGAAACTTGAGACCTGTAAGTCTTGATTCCAGCAGTGTGTGTGTCGGGGGAGTATAGATACTGGCTATGCTAATCAGCAACAGAAGAGGGAAACCACCTAGGGAATTGCGATTTAATTAAAGATAGCTGCCATGAATTCAGAGAGAAAAAAAAAAACAAGCCCAACAAATTGTTTGAAGGAGCCCACGAAAATGAAAAGATGCCAAGTCTGAGGAGAAAAACACTGTGAACTGGGAGGAAAGATGTGACTAGGCATCACGATGCCCCTGCCGAGGATATTGTCCTAACCATCAGGGTGGAAAATGGTGGCACATCTGTGCAGAAAGCACAACTGGAAGGAGACACCGGGCTACAGGATGGGTGGAAAGGCTTGGGCAAGCAGTGGCAGACACATGGTGGCCAGGGAACCTGTGCCAGCTCCCCCAGCTGAACCACGTATGTAGAGAGACAAAAACCTAAGCAGAGTCCAGCCCTGGTTTCCTCATGACAGTACCTGTGTGGGGTTAGAGCTTTTGTCAGTGAGAGGGTTGTGCAGTCATGGAGCTCAATGGGAAGAGGATAAAACTGACCACCTCTTCCTGAACGTTTTCTTCATCTTCTCTCAATGCTTTCCTGCTCCTTCTTAGGCAAGAGCTGCGTGAGGACGCATGAGGGTGAAGAACAGTGGCTGGAGCTGGACAGAGAGGTCACATCTGTTTGATTTTTCTCCTGGCTATCCAGGGAGAGATGTTTGAGGGCAGGATTTTTTACGTGCAGAGGGAAAAATCCATCACTGTCAGAAACAAAGGGGAGGTTAGAGCAATATTCCATGGAGTAGGGCTTCCAGCTATTTCTTCCAACCTCAGGAAATAAATCTAAAAGCTTGAGAAGGTCTGGACTGCATGCCTCTATTGTATAAAGAATATTGTAGAAGTTAAGAAAATAAAGCAAAGTGCCAACAGCATGACACCAGTAATTGAAGAGATCAGCTTTTCTCAGAATGGGAAAGAAACAAAATGTACTTGAAAAAAGAAAGGACCTGGACAGATCAGGCATCAAAAGGAAGACGCAGAGTAGATATACATTTCAGTGTCATGTGAGAGAGGGGTGACTTTATCTTGAACTTGCTTGCTCATCCATGACAACCCTTCATTGCAAGTGTTGGGCTCCTTTCATGATGCTGGAAGTCCCAAATAGAGCTCATGGGACCTGGATTATTGTTCCACTGGTTGCATTTGAAAATCTCTTCCCTGAGAGTGTGGCATCCCTTGCCCTCTAAACTCGTTACTGGTAAATAAGCTTTGGCGCTTCCAGAAGCTCAAGGGGAGCCAGGACTGTGGAGCAGTGACTCCTTCTCTCAGCGAGTGTTTTTGTTGCCAGTCATCCCCAGACTCCAGCACAAACAAGCACCTAACAGGGGAGAAGTGTGCACGGTGCTGGTGCTACGCTCCTGGCAGCTTAGATGTACTGCTTCATTTTACTTCTGGGCTCTGGGCAATATTAATTTTTTAAGGCAAGGTTAGATCTCAAACATTTGTCAAAGGCATTGTTCGTGAAGCTGAGATTCATCTCCTTCCTCTTGCCACTCCCTTGCTTTTTTTTTTTTTTTTTCCTGCCTCCCTCATCTTAAACAACTCTCACCTGCCCCAGAAATCACAGCTTTCCTCTTTGCCTCGCCCCTTGGCTAAACCATCAGTCACTATCGATTATCCTCTGCTATAGAAGAGGAGGTGACTTTTCCAGAGGGTCCTGGAAGTGCCTGAGTGTGATCTTGGGCAGAGACAGCCATGTCCTTGCCACCAGGTGCTCGGGGGATGGCGTCCCACTCACCTGAGTGAGATGCCACCATGACCCAGCCTCTGGAGGAAAGGGCTGTGCTGGAGGGGTCATAATAACTAGTCCTTGGTTCCAGTCCTTGTTGGGAATGATGATATCTCCAGGGAATCAGCCTTTGGAAGCAGACTAGTGAAAACTAACCTTTTCATGAGCACATATCAGAAGGTTGTTGTTGAGGTTGGGTTTTCTTTTTTCCTTTTTCTTCTTTTCCCCTCTCCCTTAAAGGGAGAATAAATTAAGAGTTTATCTGTAATTTTCTCAGCAGGGCAACTGCATTGAAGTGCCAGGCAGGATCCCCCATTGTATAAATCAATGCCTTTTATCACAAGCTTGGGCCTTCTGGTAATAAACTAAACAAGAGCTGCTGCTTTCTTCATGGATGTAATCAGCAAACAGGTGAGCACAAGAGCTTTCCTCATACTAATGGGGGGGAAGGGGGGAGGCAGTTAATTTGACCTGGAGTGCGGATTTAGTCTCTCCTGCAGCGGAGCTGTTTCTGCAGTTATCTCTCCAAGTCCAGCCTCTGTGGCTTTCTGTCTTATTTCCAGTCCAGACATGCTCTGGAAACCATTACCATATTTATAAAGCTACCTGGACTCACCGAGCATGCATGAAAGGGTTAGAAAGACCTATCTATTTTACCAGCTGTGCAGCCCGCGTCTGTAAGTGAGAAAGGGAGGAGAAGGAGGGAATAAGAGAGGTTATTATGCATTTGCTGTGTAGGAAAAATGCATATGGTCCTTCAAATGTAGCATCCATTAAGACTAGAAAGCAGAACTACTCATCTTGGCTGGGTAAATCTGCCCTTAATGGCAAGTAGCATGGTACCACATGCCCCTGTGTAGATATACCACAGTGCTAGGGCAAATTTCCATGAGCATGCCTGTTTTCTTGAATTATAGGGCAGATAAGTGGAGAATATGAGTTTTGATAAAGAGATTTGGGGGACAGAGAGTAGGAGGAAACTGTGTTGCAGGTTCTAATTCCAGGCTCAGGCATGGATTTAGTATGTGACTTTAGCCAAGCAATAGGATTGTGATGATTGTTACACTGTCTTCTTTATCAGACAGTGAGGGTTCACGAGAGGCCTTAAATGCTTGGACAGGAGACGTTCACGGTATAAAAACCATGATCACAGCTATTCTAAACAAAAAGTTCCTGGCATGTTACCTCAGTTATCTCTGTTATCACTCATCTAATCCCTTAGTGGTCTAGTGATCCTGGAGACAAAGGCAGTGAAAAATAGTCTTGAATAAAATTGTATGGCTTATATGAATATAATGTATTTTTGCAAAGAGTCCATTGCTTGGCCTGGGGCACTGAAGACTCGCTATTCTACAGCAAGGACATTTGGGGAGCATGTCTTTTTGGGGAAGCCTGCAGGGGATTCCCATTCCTCCTGAGTTCACAGGCTCAGGTTTTAACTAGAGCATCTCTTTCAGCTGCTGGGAACATGCTGTTTCATCTTCATCTTTGAAGAGAAGATGCTAGAGTGATTATCACACTGTCCTTCACATGTTAGGAGGAAGAAGCAGCTACAAAAGCCACAGGGATGGCTTCCTGCACAGAGAACAGGTCATATTTGCTAAGCATTTAGTGGTCCTGAGAAGTGCAGGTTAAAAAAACCCACTGTAAATGTTAGGGGAAAAAAAATATCTTTGGGTTTCTTGGACTTGTCTTTCTGTAGTAGCACAGACTCGAAGAAGATAACACAGAGAGATGATTCACTTTGCTTGCTCTGGTGAGAGTGGATCAGCGGCTACTTACACCCCATGTAAGAGAAAAGAAAAAAATATCGATCCAGAGTTCCCACATCTATGATCTACATCCTTGTGCTTCCCCTAAAGAAAATTTATAGCTCCCCATCAGCAATAAATCAGAAGACTGACTTTCCTGCTCCTGTTCAGACAGATACGCTGTTGTACAGCATGAGAGAAACTCCCTGAAGCAGAGGATATGAGGGTTTAACACACAGGCAAGTTCGGGTAACAGTTCAGAGCTCAGAGCAAGACAGATCAGCTGCCAATATGATGGAAAATAGTACACTTTTAATTATATTTAATTCCTTTAATAGCTGTTTTTCTTCAGTATACTGAAGTATAAATAAGTATTTATTTATACTAATATTTATAAATGTATGTATAAATATGTCTTTGTAAATATATACTTATTAAAGCAAACTAAATAAATACATATTTATAAGGGAATATTTAGTGCATTTAATAAACATACACAACTTGCTGCCACGCTGGAGGATAAAACAAGGTGAAGAAAATTGGAAGCAAACCTAAGCAAAAAAAATAACCTTAGATTGACACTTTCTCCCTAACGGATCCCAAAGCTCTGTTTTACTATAATTTACACGCCAGTGAGGGATTCGGTTCCAATGTGCAGCAGGCCGATGAGACGAGATACAGTAAATGCATAACCAGAATAGCAACACCACAACTGAGCGCAGGTTGGGAAGTAATAGACTGCTTTTCCGATGCAACTTGGACAAACTCCTCGGACTGGTGAAATTATTCTTAGTTTATAGGGAGTAAAGTCCTAACCGCAGCACCCAGCTGAGAGGATGTCTATATTAAAGGTCTGTATACAGGGGGAGCACAAGCTTTCTAGAGTTAGATTACAGCAGGTTGGAGGTCGACGAGGACTACAAAGCCCTGGAAAAAAAAAAAAAAACAGAATAAATTTGCCCACTCCGAGCAGCAAACTGCTAGTCTAAAGCGAGCTTGGGCACTTTTGCAGCAGTACTGCTGTATAGGCACCGAATCCTGGAGGAGGAGTTCAGAGAGGCTGGCATTTGGCTTTGACCCCAGGGTTAATTTAGCTGCTCTTGCAAAATGAGAAATAGGAACCTAGGTTCTCATCTCCTTTGCTATCAAGTCAATTGAGTGACACGAAGGTAAAACTGGCGTGAACAAGAATTGGGATCTCTAATGAACAGGAACCGCTAGGATCTTACCAATATTTGCAGGAGATGTCCAGGTGATGACTGCTCAAAACAGACTGACATAGGAGGATGGAGAGCTCTTTGTCCTGAGTTGTTTCCCAGACTTGTTCTGGAAACAATTGGGATATTTACTGCAGGAATTCATCTGTGGGATAACGGTCCTTGGGATCCACAGGTATCTTAATTTCTCCTACATGCTTCCCTCCGAAGGAATCTCTCTAAGACCCAGCGACAGAGATGAGTCTGGGACTGCTCTCTGTGTGATGTACAGAAGTCCTCTCCAGTGTGACTCATCAGACACAGCCACACAGGGTGCTGCACTGCTCATTTCCCACTTTTTCCTCACGGACAGAAGATTTCCTCCCTCCCATCACTTGTCGAAGGTGATTATTCCTCTGCAGCTGTAGATTACTCCTGTTAAAACCTCCTCCACGGCTTCATCCAAGAGTTCAAAGCTGCTCTCAACCTCAAGACGCTGGATTAACACCAGGTCTTGACTTAATTCTGATCAAGCAGTTCATCCTAGTCCCTCTCATAGCCACCTCTTCTAATCCTGCAGTTATTTTCATGGTCCTTAAGCTTCCCAAGCCCTCCTGTCCGTCCCCAGGTGCTGCACTGAGCAGTCTGTGGCTGCAGACACGGGACCTGATGCAAGCAGACAGACATGTATTTTGCTCAGGTGGAAAAACAACTCCAAAGATAAAACTCTTTTTTTTTTTTTTTTTTTTTTCTTTTAAAACTCTAGCCTTTGGGGAAGCGCCAGCTGATTCTGATACCCAGGGGACACGAGTGTAATTGCCAAAGAGGGGGATGCAGCCAGCTTTGCTATTACTTTCGCCACAGACAGGAAGCCATTCAGCCAGACGCCTTTTGAGCAAGAGATCAGGTCATCTCCGCGCTGACTCAAAAGCAACCAAGCCCTCTCTCATCACTTACATTTAAAGCATAGCTTTTTTTCACACTCCCAGCTCTCATTAATGCCACCGGACTCACGACAGGAACAGTAGAAATGCAGCATCCTTGCCAGTTTGGGATTGTTATTTCCATCATACTCAGCAGGAAAACGGAGCGCTGTTTGGTTTAGTAACTGGATTAAAACAAACTGCGGCACAGGATTTGATCTCAACCCTCCTACTTTTCAGCAATGTGATTTAACCTAAGTCCGTCTTCTCCCTCCATGCAAAAGAAACATCATGGTACCAACATCTGTCATCAGCTCTCACTGCCCTGGGCCTGCTTCGCATTCTGGATGGATCTGTGAATGAACACTTTTCAAATGCTATAAATATTTTATGAATTTCTATCCACTTACTTTAATGGGGGATTGTAAAAGCATTTAACCATATTACACCCAATCTCTCAGACACTGCATTATTTCAGCAGAGCTATTTTATTAGAAGCAACTGGCAGGGTTGCTGTAATATTGTTTAAATATATATATATATAAAATATATATATATTTCTCAAGTCAGATGAAATCAGATAGCAGGGAAGGGGAAACAGCCATGGACACGCTGTGTCTCAGGGTTTGTTCTGGTGCACTTGAAAAGTTTCATTTGCTGTGCTTTGCATGACTGCATGCAGGCTTTTTAAGTGACTCTGTTTTTATAGACCGGGCTGAGACTTGAGTCTGGATGTCTGACAGTCTTTATCCTCTCCTGCAACACTGGACTGGGGCTCTGCTGCGAGATTATTCCCTATTTTGCTTTTGCTGGAGACCAGCAGAAGCAGGCAGGAGAGACAGTTTGTATCAGCCGTGGCACGTAGGATTCCTTCTGATGTAAAGGCTTTTGCCAAGAGACCCAGAAGTCCCTATTCCAAGCTCATCTCCGCTTTGGCAGTGAGATGCTTGTGCCACAGCTCTCGGGGACCCAGCTCCAGCCTCCCAAAGCCCTTCAGCACCAAGTAGCCAAGAATCACAGACTGTGTTGGGTTGGAAGGGACCTCTAAAGCCCATCCAGTCCCACCCCCTGCAGGGAGCAGGGACATCTTCAACTAGATCAGGTTGCTCAGAGCCTCGTCCAGCCTGGCCTTGGATGTCTCCAGGGATGGGGCCTCCACCCCCTCTCTGGGCAACCCGGGCCAGTGTCTCACCACCCTCAGGGTAAAGAACTTCAAAGAAAGGTCACCCTACATCAGAGCAGCAGTACCTCACTCAGCAGAGGAGAAAGATGTCACTTTCTTCTTCTTCCCACATACCCTCTATCCATTGTTTATTTCCAGCATTGAACAGAGGCCTTTAAAAGCCCATTGAGTTGCTTTTGACCGTGTCTCTGTTGGGTAAATGAATTTATGGTCTGCCAGGCTGATTTATGAATGCCCATTCTACTTCGAGCAGGAGGGCTGGTGATTTCATACCTTCAGTCATGCGGGACACTGAGCTGCTCCGATCAAAGAAGCACTGATTTTGCTGGCATGATTGATTCAAGCCTGCAGAATTACAGCAGGATCACACTTGTACACTACAGTACTCACAGGTCAGAGGCATCTTCTTCCATCAAAGACAAGGGTGCTGAAGCCTGGGATGCTGGAAGATTTTTACCCTTATACCTCCTATTACCCTTAAAATAAAGCAGCTGTTCAGCTATATCTGAAGCCTCTAAAATCCATTAGCGTTAAAATGATAGTACACAAGTTAGTTTTACTGGTTGTCCCTCCTGGGTCTCAGCTGTTGACACACCAGAAAGAGCAACTTTGCAGTTCTACAGGTATTCCAGCAGGTACCCAGTGCCCATGGTCTAAGGCACCTCAGAGGGTTCGCCCTCCAGGATGTGCGCAGTCAAGGAGTCTAGCTCCCTCACTGGTTCTTAGCATTAGTTATTAAAATATTGGACATGTCTGTTTGCAGACATCAAACTGAATTTTATGTCAAATTCCATATGCAGTGGTTCAAATTATTTTTAAAAACTTTCTTATTAAATACCTCTAAGTCACAAATAAACCATCGTAAAGATTTATTTTTTTTTAAGGACAGGTAACACAAGAAATATTGGTTTTCCTGCTGTGGAGTTGTTCTTATTTTATTTTTTTTTTGGTGACAAATGCTACAGTTTTCAGCCAAATGCTCTTCTCCATACCAATATCTAGCCAAGTTTTTCTCCAAATCTTCTCTACATTGTGACTCCTAATCAAAGTCAAAGAGGTATAAAGTATAAGAAATTCAGAATTTCTCCTTCCATCTGTCCAGAAAGGAAGGTCACAAACTACAGTAACTTCTGGACCTATTCATCAAACTCTTGGAAGTCACAACTCCCAGATTAAAAGAGCAGTGATTGATGATACCTTTTCCAGGAGTTACATTGGAAAAATGTGCTCCTTATAATGGAAACAGAGAAGAAATTAGTTCTCCTATCTCTCTTGAGTTCTAGTGAAAGTGGAAAACTGCAGATAACAGGCTAAATCCCAAAGTCTTTCCTCCAAAACCCTGCCCACAGAGTTTAAAATTCTTTAATCATCTTCCTCCCTTCTCTAGATGCCCTTTGTGTAAGAGGGTGTCATGATACACCCTTGGATATTGGTGGCTTATCCTGATTATATTAGCTACATGAAAATAGGATGCTTTTAGCATAAACTTTAATTAAGCTCTGCTAAGATTTATTGATCCAGGACCAATAAAACTTATCATTCAAGTTTCACAGACAACCTTTTTGACTTAACAAAAACTGCATACTTTCCATAAGCCTTTATTTTCATGCTTCTCTGTCATGTTTTGGTCTCATGAGGTGGTCAGGCATTCCAGCGATAAAAATTAGGGGAAATAAGGAAATTTTTGTAATATGACTCATTAATACTACATACCCCTCAGTGAACCTGTGTAAAGTCACCCTGCTGGAATTCATCACTCCAGCAAAAGAGAGAAAAAAAGACAGGAGATATAAAAGAGTGGCCCAGATAAGATGTAAACTCTCAAACGTAACAGGGAGGTTTACAGCTGTGAAGGACTCTTCATTCCCAATCCCAGTGACAGGGTTGTTTTGACAGGGCTGTTTTGACAACGCTGAGAGGAGTGAGATCAAAAGACTGCTAAATCTGCTAAAAGACTGGACCCACAAAGAGGAGGACAAAGCTGTCAAGGGCATAAAGCTGGGGGCTACAGCAAGCGTGCCGTAGTGGTTCTCCAGGAGAGGAGGTGATGCCAAGGCACAGGAAATGCAATGGATAGACATTATGGGCACAGAGTTTTTATTTCAGCTTTTTCCCTAAAGACAGGGTATTTTCAAAACAAAATATGAGTTTCATTGTCAAGTTATTGCTCACTGTTCTTTGCCGGAGGCTCTGGAAGTTGGGGTGGGAGGGTAGAAACTCTGGCTACGACCTGCCCTGTTGTTATTTTTAAGAAACATGGTTGGGAAAAGATCTGGTCAGGATCCACTGAGAGCTCCAACTGTTGAGAGGCCAGGTTGTGTGGCCCTTACTACATGAAAACGAAGACACGGACTGGTCCCTTGGGAAAAGCTTGGTCATAGGGTTTGTATCTAGGGCTAAAGGGGAATCAAACTGCCTGTCCTACTCCTGTGTTTACAAAGATTTTATACTCCACACTGTAATTCTCTTCCTCTGCCTGCAGAAAAAAAAAAAAAAAAAAAGAATCTGTTCCTATTTTTAAAAAATACCGAATAATGAAAAATAGAGAAATAAAAAGCATGGTTCATCAACCAGTGTAATGACAGCTATCAGCATCCGCAGAGAGTGAAACCCATCTCCACAGGCACAGCCAGGTCCAGGTTGGCTCATGGGGACCGGGGGCAGAACCCCATCTCTTAGCAATACTGTCGTAGCATCCCTGTTTCAGATGTACCCACCACTTGCCGAAGAAAACCCTGCATGTGCCATGTGCCTACGTGAAAGCCAAGACATGCGAAATATGAAAATGATCACAGCTTAGACGGGGGATGCCAAAGCTAGTCTGAGGAGTCCTGGATGTTAGCCAACAAGTAACTTACAAAGCATGAGATGAACAATTATCCAAAGACAAATTAGTGCCCTGCAATTTCTAGTGAGGCATCAGGCTGTCGTTTCTACACTGGATAAACACCACCTGCATTGTTTCTCCAGGATAGCAATGGTTTCTCTATTTCTATCACTTTACTAAGAAATCTCTGACATCTCCTTGGGACTGCCTAACCATCACTTCAGGGTCATAAAGGCTAGTACAAAGATTTTAATTTTTATCACACTGTTTTCTTGCTGCCCCTTAGCTTCTGCAGCATGTGTATCCCCATGCCGGACCCGTAACCTTGGGCATCAGCCCAGATCACAGTCCGAAGCCTCACATCCAGGCTATGCCTCTAGAAGCCGTTTCCCTCATAACATTTCTAAATAGATGTGACCTTTCTCCTCCTGCCTTGCAGCCAAAACTTTTGTCCAGCCTCTCACTTCGTCTCTCATAATGACTGCAGGGACTGCCCTTTCCTGTGGTATTAACAAACGCAGCCTGGCTCCACTCACACATCTTTCCAGGATATGGATGCAGAGATCCCTTTCCCAGCCCACTGCTGTCAATGTGTCACCCCTCCGTATCCTCCTCTCCGGTGGCACCCTTTCTCTAGCGCTTCAAACATATGTTGCACGTATTTGCTTTCACAGTCCATCTTCACCCACCCTCTCCCTCATCTGTCATTCAGCTTGGAAAGGTTGGTTCTCACCTTCGCTCGGCCCCCGGTGCCAGTCTTCTCTCGCCCACTTCTGCCATCTTCAAACAATCCTTGTGTTTATCCCATATTGTTCCTCATGCTCTCTTAAACATCTACAAGGCTATCTCATCCTACTCCCCCAAGATGCTTCCTAAATCAAACTCACCATTGTGATGTCTGCAAAACCAATGACAATTACTCCTCTGGCCCCGGACTCTCACTCTGACCCACATAATCTCATTATTTCCCTACATTTCTGTCTCTCTTATCCATTTCTTGCTTTATACCTAGATGGAAAGCTCTTTTAAACAGTGTCTGATTTTCATTATTTATGTACAGCGCCTAGCATGTATATGACCTGGTCCCAACTTAAGATAAGTAGTGGCACAGAAATGGCAAAAAGCAACTGTTAGTCCCTTTCCCTAAGTGGGAAAATACTGCTTTAAATTTCTATGAAATTGGATTTTCATTTGCTCTCATATTGTGATCACAATTGTGCCTATATAATAATGATTCTACAGCCTTCAGCAATGGCTCTGGGATGTTACTGGCACATGCAGTATTGCATGACTATCTCTGTATTTGTGTGTATTTTTGCAGAAATATCACACTTTCCTGTTTATGGCTTGTAAGGACTACAGAAAAGACTTGTGTCTGTTATCAAAGAGGAAAACTCTAGAAATAGATAGCAGGGGATGCGCCAGGGGCAAGTGAGAATAAATAGTAAGAAATTACCCTTGTATACTAGAATATATCATCCCATATTCCTAAAAATGAGAGCATTTTTGCTTAGTCGTGTGGCTGGTAGCAGCATCTGTCGCTTCACCAGAATAGCAGCCCTCTCTTGGTTGAGGCAGGGAGAAAACAATTTACAGGAGGAAGCTTGTTCTTTCGACATGTGCTCAGGACTAATCAGCCATCACTCACTCACTTCTGCTAATGCAGTTTCTCAATTCGGCAGTGACTGCAACATCTCAGCCCTGGCTGGTCCTCTATGCCTTTGCCCATACTGTAACCAGAAAGCAGGAGTGAATTTGGCTGCCAACATGTATAACTCCCTGCTCTCCCCATCTCTGACTGGTCTGAGTTGGACCTTTGCAGGGGAGAGATTTTTCTCAGAGTGTTATTTCTCATGCACGACAGCAAACATTTCAGCTTGTGACAGCCTCTCGTCACTCCAGCCACCTGGTGTCTTGCATCTGAAATGCTAACCCAGCCGGGGAGTCAGGCTCCGCTTCCTCTGCTGACTGTTCTGCCCTGAAATAACAGGTCTGGGATGGCAGGGAAGGGTAGGGGGAAATAATAACCCATCTCCTCTGTCATTTGACGGGATCCCCACTGTTCGCATGTCCATCGGCTTCTCGGCAGGCAATCACAAGGCGTTTAAGGCCTTTGGTCTGCGTTTTTCACTCTGAACTTAATCCCTGTAAAACATTTCCTGAACTCCCAGAGCCTGAAGACCTTTTCGACGGCTCCCTGTGAGGATGCAGGGAGAAAAAGCAATAGGCAGAGCTGAGGTGAACATCAACCTTGCTGAAAGCTCAGTACTGGAAACAAGAGCGGCCACCAAGGAAATGTGAGCGTGGCTTTGATTCTTGCTCCTTGCTAAGAGCAGCAAAGTGACCTGAGGGCATAAATAAACTACGAAGCAAAACTTTAAACACGCCGCAGTATGCATTTGAAAAACGCCTGCCTCACCTTTGAAATGATATCGTTTCCCTGGACCACGTTTTCCATTTGTGCTAAAGTCACGTCTAGGGTGAGTTAATGCCACTGAGCAGAAAAGAGGTGAATTGAAATGAAAGCAGCCACCTGCAAAATCAAAATTACTGTTTTGTACTGAAACAATATTAAAATGTATTTTGCGGGAGGATCTGGGAGCAGTCGTTCATCGGTGTTGTTCTTCCCCGCGATTGATTTGCATTCCTCAGCTGGACTTCGATTCCCATCACACACTGTGTTCCTCCCTTGGGTCAGGTGACTGTCATATTAACATCTTCTGATTCAACATGAAACTGCTTTTTGAAAGACTGGAGTTTCCTAAGGGATGGAAACTCTTATTTGAAACAAACCCTTATTATTTAGTCTGTACTTGTAGCTCCATAAGGAATTGGCATAGAGATTGATTTTATGCACTGATAGCCAGGAAATATGAGAATTCCTGGTGCATAGCTTTTATTCTGGACGTAGAAAAGTACATATAGTTTACCCAGTATATAAATAAGATATTAAAATCTCTTCAGGAAGTGGCTGGACTTAATGCAGTTATAAGCAACCAGCGAAAAAATAGTGAACTACCTCTTGTCCCTAGAAAACAAAGTTTGGGATATCTTTGCATTTCACAAAAGCACATTGGTAAATTTTAAAATCGCTATACGGCCTTCTCATGAATTTTTGTCCCAGAGTTGTAGAGGAGCCCTTCCCTCCAACCTGCCTGATGTGTTTGTTAGCTTCCATAACTAAATTCCAAATATATATTTCCCCTTTATTTGTTTGCAGCTGTAATACCCAACAGCATCTAAATTGGATCCCAAGGGTCACAAACATTGTCTCTTTCTAGAAGTATGTCAAGTCCAGACAACTCTAGTAGTTACACACGTGGGTACCACATATATAGTCTCTGAAGCAGTTTTTAGAAACATTTTGAATGTATTTCATACAGGAATAACACAGCTATCCGTTTGAGAGATGGGGACATTCCACGTAAGTACTCAGTGTTCAAAAATTAATGCGTGCCATTGATTGAGTTTATCCTAGTAAATTAAAGAAAATTCTTGCAATTTTAGGATAGAAAAGGTACATTTCCTCACATGTACATTACCATCTGGTGTGGAGATGTATTAATATCTTGCAATATTTAGGTCATAAATCAAATCTAAGCCCTTATTGCACATTCAGAGAAAATTACTTTCTAGTGACATATGGCATAACCTTCAACTTCTATAAATTAATAAAATTCTAGCAAATCTACTCAAATTCAGATATTTTGTACCCACATTTTATTTTTATAGATGCTGTTAACCACTTGTAATGTTGGAGGTCTTAGGTCAATACAGAGAGTTTATTGCAAAGCTAAAGGAAATTACCTTTCAGTGACCCAGGGCGTGAACTTCAATTCCCACCAGTCAACGAGGAGTTCTGATCTAACTGGCCGTTGATACACACAGAACACCAAAATTATATGCTGGGCCTTATTATAGGGTTTCTAGAAGGGGCACAGTTATAGCGGGTTACAGAAATGCGTGTCGAGGGAATCAAGTTTGTTGAGTTGTGCGGATTTAACATATGTCTTGCCAGAACTCACCTGTTACAATTCCTGTTCATAACAGACTCTTTATGACCTCAGAATTCATCATGCGAAAATCAGAATGTACGGACAATTTGTCTTCCCTTAGTAGCGGTATTTTTACATATCTGAGTAATAAACTGCTTAGAATGGGGCCGGGGTCGGGGGTGGGGGGACAAATCTTGCTCTACACTGTCTTGGTTAACTTTTACTATTTAAATTGGGTTTTATTTGTTAATTTTCGAGAAACCCATTTTTGTCTGAATCATATTTCTCTGTTACTGTTTTGCAAAACACACTGAAATTTGCTGGCTTCGAGTTAAGCTGTCAGGATTTAGGTCTATTAACTAGAAGCATGGAATTAGAGACAGAAGATGCCACATCATGTATCTAGTCTTTTTCTGGCTCCTTATCCACACTTGCAACTCATTTGCCCGTCCACACATTTTGGTTAGTTACCATGTTTGATTTACCTCTTCAGTCCAAATCTCTTCATCCATCCGGTTTTGCCCCGAGTCCATACTACTGTGCCATCTTCCCTTGGTTTTGCTGCTGCTGTCTCAAAAACGCCACCTTCTTGCCTGGGCTTTCCTTGCATCTCAGTATCTTTCTCATCACTTCTCTGTTCCTTCCAACACCTCCCTGTTTCCTAAGGAACGCGAGGTAGAGATTCTTTTTGATTTCCCATTCCCCAAAAGATCAAAAAGATCACGAAATCCAAATGATCCTAATCTAAATCTCTCCCTTCCTCTTTCAATGATGCCCTAATAATATGCCCGCCTTTGTCACCGTGTTGCATTTTTGCATTTTTTTCCTGTCTCACTGGATCGCCTTTCCCTCAGTCTGCAGGGTAGAAGAAAAGCATTTTCTAGAAAGACTTAGCATCTCTTTCTCTCTTATTTTTTTTTTTTTTGCACACACCCACTTCTCCAGTTCCTTCGAGCAGATGAAAGACCAAGATCAGGTGGCTGGAATTTGAGGTTGTCAGTGTTGATGTCGCAAATTAGAGGCTCGTTTTTAACAATAAGAGCAATTAGTCATCAGAGCAGGTTCCTAAGAGGTATGGTGAGTCAGCCTCTTTTGTGAAGCTGACTAACTTTTCCAAAGGCTGTATTTTTGAATTAAAATCACGAGTTCTCAAGCTTGATGAGAGAATCACTGGGTGAGCTCCTGCAGTTTGTGTTTTGCAGTAAGTCAGGCTGCAATCATCCTAATGGCCTTCTTTGGCCGTAAAAAGATACGCGACTTCTGTCCTGGGTGGATTTCAAGTTCAAGGATTTTCATATCTCTCCTCCTGCCCAACTCCATCTTGCTTTTCCTCCTTTGCTCTTTCCATGTCCCATGTACCTATTACTCCTCCCAAGGAGTTATCTTTGTAGATTTTGCAGTACTTCACGGAGCTCAGTAGATTACTGCACGGAGATCTTTATGTCTGACTTCTTCTGATGCGAGTCTATAACTGTTTGAGATCAAAAAATAACTCGGGCTATATCCCTTTGGGCAAAACATCAGCAACTCCACTCAGCATTAATATGGGCAACATAGAAGATTTCTGAACTGTTCATCTCCCGACCTTCAGTGTACCTGCCACTGATCCTAACCCAGCCTAATCAGAGGTAGGAAAAAGGATTACAAGGGGTCCCGGTCTGGGAAATGCATGCATGAAAAGGAGAAAGAAGAATTGCTTAGGATGGTCTGTGGGGAACAGCGATAGTTCCTGTGCTCTTCCCCGGCATCATTATTAATAACTTCTGGAGACAGGATAGTGGCCTAGGTGGTCTTCTCATCTGACTGCACTGACATTTACAGCACGACAGGAATGGAAGAGAGTGCAACAGCAAAATGATCCCCATAAATAATCAGAGCCATTTCCACATTACTTGAAAATTCTTTACAAAATATATATATATATAAATTTAACCGAAAGCTCATGTCTTAATGACAGTCCTTTTCCCAATACAGAAAGTATTTGATATGTCTTCTGCTGGGCTCAGTTCCTCTAAGTAATGATTCTTTTCCTTTCTTCTCCTTACAAAGCATTCTGGGCAAATATATTTTCTATCAAACCTGTGGCTGCAACAGAAAGTCAGGCCTCAGGAGGAAACTTTTGCACATTTCTTTAGTAGGTTGGCAATTTATCTCTTCTGGCCTCCCCTCCCCTTCCCTCCCCTCTCTTTCTAACCCCTAACGCCTGGCTTTAAGTGCTTCATCCAATCAAAGCATAAAAAGTTTAAACAAAACAAAAAAGAAAACTTAAGTTGGATGTCAGGAAAAGATTCCTATCAGTGAGGTCTGCCAGAGTATAGAATAATCTCCTGTTGGGAGCAGTGGGAGTCCATCACTGGGACAGACTAAAACTAGATGAAACTAAAATCAAAATCAATATCATCATTAAGGGAAGCAGCCTGAAAGGCTGAGGGATGGACAGGAAAATTTGATGCCCCTAGAGTTTAAGAAAATGGCTGTGACCTGCTGTCTAGCATTTAACCAGGGTTTTGATCAGAATGATACATGGAAGACGAAGGGGGTTTTCAGCACTTTTTTTTTTTTTTTCTTTTTGTGCTTAGTTGAGTAGTTTTCTGCTTTTTAGGGGGGCGAAGGTCTTTGGGTATAGAACAGACAGAATACTCAATATAGTGTTTAAGAAAAACGTGAGGAGTATGATTGATATAGTAATTTATTAACTGTGATTTTCTACAATGAGGAAACAGCTCAAGATCTAGCACTGGCCGCTGATTATGCTGTCTAATAATTGGAACAAACAAACTGTATGAGGCTGTCTGCTTTTTCTTGCAGTCAGCTGGAGGGCAGCTGTGTGTACCAGCTTGTAGGATCTGGACCTCAGTTAGCTTTCAGACTCAGTCCCAAACATCTCCTGGCTTAAGTACATCTATTTAAGGTCAGATTTTTTTTCCAAACCCAGAAATAAACTGGACCAGAGGCATTATTAAGGAAAAAAAAAGAAAATTCTGATTTCTGAGCATAAGGAAGTTTGGCCCTTGATGTGGGCATCTGCTCACTGCTTTGTTTCCATATTTTCACATCCTTGGAAGAAACACTCTGCCAAAGGGATACTGGGAGAGGAGTAGAGTGCTCCCATTTATGTAGATGCAGCAGAGGTATGTGGGACTTACACAGACAGAAATAAACAGCATGTCAAGGCTTTGTACCACCTGAGAAATTGCTATCCAAGGTCACTCATGAAGAAATCTTTATTAACCTCCAAAAAACAACCCCCCTTTCAGTTTTATTTGCTATTATCTCTCCTTTAACCACCAGCAGAGACTAGTTTACAAGCCTTATGTTAATTCTCAGCAAAACTAATGAAACTAATATGGCTTTGTCGAAATATTACGCTGAAATCAAGATTGGTTAAATATTGCTGCTATACATTTTTCATTGAGAAATTCTCCAGCTACTAGATTCATGCAAACTATGGTCTAAAGACACTTTATATCAGATCTTCTTAACAGGACTTGGGGTTTCCATCAGTAAATACTCAATGACAGGTCCAGTTACAAAAAGCAAAGCAAAAAACCTGTTCCTCAAAGGGAACAACAGAACGGTCCTCTCGTAAACAACCCAGAGCCCTGTTCTTTTTGTCATGAACCTTTCAACAACAAAACCTTCCACCCTGCTAGAAATGCAGCCCCTCATTCCTCCTGCAATATTCCCCCAACACTTAATAATTCCTGGTCCTCCCCATCCTTGCCGTTCCCCACCTCGCTTTCTCCTCAAGCACCAGCTTTTGACAGCCTTTATAAAGGATAGCAGAGAGTGTGTGTTAGCTGCAAAATAAAGTCATGTTTTATTGTTCTGACCTCTGTAATGCCAGATGTAAATCAGCCAATTGCCTTTATTAATGATTTGTAGACAGCACTCTTTGAACAGAACAGTTTTATTTTATTCCAGAAAAAAAAAAAAAAGAAAAAAGAAAAAAAGAACAAGAATCTGGGCTCCTGGAGATTGATCCCTGCTGTCAGGAATCATTAGGTATTTGGTACTTCTGGAGGTGTTGGGCTGTGGGCCCACGTTGGATAATCCCTCAATCCCTAAATCATTTCACTGTAAACATAATCTTTGAGTAACAAAGTCGGTCTTGGGTATCTGCCAACATCTCGGGATGAAGCTTGTCAAACGATTTTTCCAATTGCCTTTGGATGTAAATGGCTCGAAAGCCCAAATGCTTGGCAAGGCTGAGGATGCTGAATCAGCAGTGAAAAAGCAATATGCGCCCGTTCTGCCCCAGAACCCCTTCCGCTTCCATCTGGGAAGCTCTAGTTGAAATCCCTCCCTGGGGTCACACCAGCCTCCAAGGAGCTTGTGCTTATCCACAAGCCATCTTCTTCCAAGCAGCAAAGAGTTCATCTAAATTACAGTGGTTGCCTTTGGCTTGGGAGCTGCATGCTGCCTTGTTATTGATGTCTTCCTCCAAGACCCTGCTCTTTTTCTGGGAGTTACAACTCTGCTTTGCAGACCTCTTGTTTTCCCAAGCCACAGACTGCAACTCCATAACCTTTGTGGCTGTTCCTTTCCAAAACACGGAACAGAGAGAGATTTCTCTTGGCATGGCTCTGACACAGCCTGTCTGGGGGCTGCTGGGTAGGAGATGAAGCTTGCTGCATTTGTATGGCAGAGAAGAAATAGCTGCTTGGTATTGTAGATGGCTTATGTTAAGATTTACTGTGATCTGAAAATATAACAGATCTCTTTTTGAAATATGTTTTATTACTTTTCTGTGTATGCCAGACTAGTCAGGACTTGTCAAAAATATCCTTTACTTATTGGGCATTAGTGAGATTGAGAAGACTATCCATGCAGCACTGAATGTCAAGAGAATGGCCCATATTTTTCTCATGTGAGAGTCTCTTTTAGGGATTATACCAAAGGAGACTTTGATGCAATACAGATTACATGTTTATGGAAGGATTTATAGAAAGGTTGCTTTTTTGGACACACAGATGACTAAAGGGACCAGCCTAGACTAACTTGTTGAAAAATAAAGGAAAGAGAGATATTCAGGTCTGTTCAGATTTACTTCAGCTCCTTGGGCTGCAGAGGGCCGACACTGGAGCAGGCAGGAACCCTGTTCTCCTTTTGCCTCGGCAGGGAGAACGGAAAATCGGGTAGCTGAATGAGAGATCTTAATTTTCTTAGAGGATAGACTGAAAAAGACACCTTGTCTTAGCCTTAACCACACTCTGTATCTCCATAAGCTGCTGGAGGGGGGGTCAAGATTGCTTGCTGTTTTTAACATCAGTGGCCTGATTGCCAGGCACCTCACTCCAGTTTCTTTACTTTACTGGATCTATGTATGCCCACCAGATTTCATACTGATGATATTTTTCTTCATTACTCACTGTTTCTTAGGTCTTAACTCCCTTGCCCAAGAGAGAGAGATCATCTCTTCTCAGCCATCATATCCCAAACAAGCTAAACTCTTCTTGTCACGTTCCTAAAACAGAGTGAAGGAAGGGAGAGCCTTTCAAATGGTCTCTCTGCATCCATCCTCCTTGAATTTATCTTTTCTGACCTTAGGTGACCAAAGCTGTCATGCCGTATTCTCGATAAAAGAACATTAGGGCTTTGCATAATGGCATTAATATCTCCCTATCTCTTTGGGGAATTCTTTGCCTGGTACATCCTAGGATATCGCTTGACATTTTCATGGACAAAACTCATTGGTGATTCACAGTCCTCCTTTGATCAGCTTGTACACCCTGATGTTTCTCCTCTCGTGACATTTGCAGAGGATGTGTTCCCAGTCCCAACACGTGTAACGGTGTGAATTACAGCATCGCACGCCAGCCCCTTACTCCAGCCTTTGAGACCATTCAAATCTTCCTGCTTCTGGGAAACCTTCCCTCCCAGCTCCCAATAAGCAAATGCTCCATCAGACCTGAAAAATTGCTATCCAACCTCCAAAAAACAACCCCCCTTTCAGTTTTATTTGCTATTATCTCTCCTTTAACCACCAGCAGAGACTAGTTTACAAGCCTTATGTTAATCCTCAGCAAAACTAATGAAACTAATATGGCTTTGTCGAAATATTACGCTGAAATCAAGATTGGTTAAATACATTAGTGTTCCTTTCTCTCTTTCAAAGAAAAATCATTTCCTTGGAGAAATGAGGTTAGTCTGGAACCATCTATCTTTGGAAATTGAGCTGATGAGAATGATTTCAGAATGTCTGGAGAGTTGCTGACAGGAATGGATCTATTTTAGGTATTTACGCAGTTCATATTGTTGTAGCATGTGAGCACATCATGGCTCGCAAAGTATTTATTTTCTACAGACTCTTGAAAGAAGTGAGATGATGCCCATTTTAATGATGGCAACACATTTGTGGTCACGTAAGAAGTATGTATCAGTAACAGAACTAAATCCTAGTCTTCGCTCACAGAAGTAGCATTTCCTAGTGGCTGTGACCCCAGCCCAAGAATTTTAAATCATTTTCCTTAGCATTTATCTTCCTTTTAGCCTTCTTTCCCTAGGCACCCTTATATTTTTCAACTCACAGCAAGTAAATGCTATTTGGTTTTGAATGCTGCCGTAGACACAAGACTCACCTTCCTGCCACTAAGCTAGGACTTGGTCTCTCCCAGGGAAAAGAAAGGTCACATTGACTTCTTTCCAAATGGCAGTCTCTTCCCTCTTTTTTTTTTTTTAATTTTTTTCTCCTGGTGCCATAGTATTTTACTTTCATGCAGCACCTCTCCTTCTGCCGGGTCCTTAACACTTTGAAGGTGATCTGTGCAAAGCGTTGTTTCACCTACCGCTGAAATGCAGCTTTTGCTGCATGGAAAAAACAAGCAAAGAAACAAACAAAAAAAGCAGTTTGCACCTATGCCACTGGCATTTTTGAGAGCTCATGGGAGGAACAAGTGAAATTGCAGAAGGAATCAAAGCAGGGAAAATTCAGTTCACCACAGACCTTCACTGTCTTTCCCCCTTGCAATAAAACAGCACAGAAATCTGCATTGCAAGCAAGCGACTTGGGACCATATTATTCTTTGCTGACACTCCATGTCTCCAATGCCTCCCAGCCATCCTTCCTGCCACAAGCTCCTGCCACACCACCCTCTGTGCCTCAGAAAAGGACGGAAATGCTGAGGGCTCCTTCAAGGGGTAAACACAACCCAAAGAGGTCAATCCAAAGCGTCCAATTAGGAATTCTTTGGGGTAAAGCCATCCTGGTGGCCACCCTGCACGGCTACAGCAGCTTGGCCTGTTCCTGCTGGGCACCGCAGCAATGCTAAGGGCAGAGGCAGATACGATCATGAACCACAGATGAATATTTTGGCCTAGATGCTTTTAACAAAGCTTCTTTCAAGCAGGGAAAGGCAGGCCCTGCAGTCACGGACATGACATCCCTTGGCCCTGCCAACTTCAATGGGGAAGGATTTACCCTGGTGTCCTGAGGGATCTGTCAGATCCACCTGATTTATTTCTAAACCCAGCTCGTGTCAGCTGTAGCTACGATTTGCCCTGTCACAACTTTGACCCTGACCTGGCTGGAGGCTACAAATATCCCTCGGAGAGGCTCCATTTAGGAGGTGGCATCACCACTTTGGACACCACCGCGGCGTTCTGGCGGCTCCTTATTGATGCCGCATCCAGGTCCCTTAATGCTCCCACTAAAACACACTGATTAAATCATGCCTCTAATTGGTTTCCTCATCGCACAGACATAAAATTCCTCTCCCTAGCAGAGAGCTGGACTGTTCCAGCCCGCGCATCTCCAGCTCACAGCTCAACCTCCTCCAGCAGCTCAAGCAGCTTCCCCGCTGCCCGCTCCCCTCCGTGCCTGCACCCCGCAGCCTCCTCCACTCCGGACC
>VXBO01007830.1:1554810-1624897 GCA_013400135.1 Rhinoptilus africanus | reverse complement strand
CACCCTGCTGCCTCCCCCTGCTCCCTCCGTCCTCCCCTCCCCTTTTTTGGGAGGTTTGGGGTCGGCTCCCTCCCTCGGGCTGCCCTCCGGTGGCCGCATGGGAAAAATGCAGCATCAGCTCTCCCTGCTGGGTACCAGGGATATCCGAGAGGGAAATTCCCCTTTCCTCCTGCCGGTACAGCCTCCCTGGGTGTCTTTTCCTTCTGAAATATAATATTCCTCTGCTTTATACCTCTCCTTGGCCACCTACAAGGTCTGGTTAACAATAAGACCTGTAGTGCACAGAGCGTGGGACTGTCTCACTATCTTATTCTGGCCGATCATATCCAGAAGTGGACAATTTGAGATGCTCCCACATGATCTAAAATGCAGGAGAAATTAGTGGGACATCCCTCAGAATCAGGACTTGGGAGCTTCTGTAGAGGCTGAACTGGGAAAAGACTAAATTGTAATCGCAGAGATCATCTCCAAATCCCAGCAGAGCTCTGAAGGCCACAAGGGAACTTGTGTTCACCCCCCAGGCCTCCTGGGTGCAGTTTTCTTGCATCCCCATGGCACAGGGACACCTCACTGCAGTGATGGAGCATCTCTGAGGCTGGTGGGTGCCGTGTTCATGCCTTCCCACCTCTCGTCCTCCTCACTCATCCAGCTCCTGGCAGGGTTATTGCCATACCATCGGAGAGCTGCTGGCCAAGGACCTCATTACTGGCACTGCCAGACCCAAGTTCTTCCTGCTGGGGCTGCTGGAAGTTTCTAGTCAGGACCTCAGGTTGAAGGGATGGCACAGAGCCATCATCTTGATAACTGTCCATGGAAATAGCCATTTCCCTTCTGGAGTCAAAGCCATCTTTCCCGCAGGCCTCTCTGTTGGAAGCGGGATGGCCATTAACAAGTCCAGCTGAGCAGCCACATGGCTCTACGCTTGTCTGAGCCTCCTGAAGGTCATGGCTCTGCAAAAGGACAGGGAGAAACCTGTGGGCCTCAGACCTTTTTATGCACTAGAAAACTACTTTGTACCATCACTGGGAAAAGATGCACGCAAGCGACCACCAGGGCTCTGCCTGCTGCTCAGGATGATGCTCCGTATGGTGCTGTGTCACCGCTGGAGGGAAGGACAAGAGCAGGGATGAAGCTACTGTTGTGTGAACTGTCATCTCCACGTGCAGGTGAAGGCCGGCGCGTGGGGAGGACCAAACACCATGAGACATTGCCCAAAATAGCCCTTTTCAGGAGTGGATTCTATCTCACAGCTTGAAAGATATTGTGATGTGCAAGCCCAGAACGTGTCAGGTTTTTCATATTGGGCCATTTGTAGCTTTCCTCCTGCACTTCACACTTCCATCTGCTACTGCTGGGTTGGCTGCCAAAGACTACCTCCGGCGCTTTACAGCCTAAAGACCCGCTCCTGGGAGTAGCCACAGCAGAAAGACACTGCCAAGACTTGCAGAAGTGTATGACATGGACCTGGGCCGGTGGGGAGGACAGGAGCCCAGAGCTCCCTTGCAAGGAGGGATGAAAGACCACAAAGTTTTCAGCCATCAGAGAAAACAGTCATTTAAGTGCAGCTGGCAGGAGAGACAGATCTGGAGAAATCCCGGAGGAGCTCAGTCAGAAACCCAGTGGTATTTTAAGACCACATTTGATGTGTCAGAGCACAGGTAACAGGCACTGTTCTTGTGGAGATGAGGCTGTGTGCTGGTGACTGAGCCCACCAGGTGTGAAGCTAAATCAGACACCGCTTAGGGCCTGTGTCCCATTTAATTACCATCTTGAGGAATGGGTTGGGCCCGGATCCAGGAAACCTGGTGGACAGGAAAGGGAAGATCTGAGTCCTGCTCCCACCTCAGCCACCAAACCAGGAGCTGAATGTGGGCAACTCATCTCTCCACGCTGTGTCTCTCCTCCCCTCTGCAATATGTCTTGGCTATTTCAATCAGCAATTTGGCCCAGGGAATTTTAGGACTGTGCATCTTTGTGCAGCATCCACCACCAAATTCTGATAATGTTTTAATTGGGGTTTTTTTTGCAATGATAAAGTCCTCTTAAAAACACCTTGGAAATTGCTCTGCGAACAGCATCCAATTACAGAAAAAAAAAAAAAAGGGAGATGATGTCTGCCATCAGTTCCCTAGGGGGAGGATGGTGAAGGATGTCACCTACTGTCATCTCCCAGGATGCAAGGGGAAACAACCTCCCTTCTCTCCAGAGCTACACTTTCTGCTGCAAGGCATGGCCTGACCCTGCTGTCAGCTCCAGCGCTGCACAGGAGGAGGGGACATATTCTAATGTCTGGGCAGGAGTTGTCAAGGTTTCTCGGTGCTGAGCTGCCTTCCCTTCCCGGCAGACCCAGCTTGTCGCCTTAGATTCACTCCGATGTCACTCATTTAACTGAAGTGGCTCCACTCCCCCCAACGCGCGGGAATGGCAGGACAGATCTTGCTGATGAAGCCAACAAGTCTGCTAGCAGGGAGGACAGCCAGCAACAAACCAAGGGTATCTTTGCTCAGCACCGTTTCTGAAGGGCACAGCTTGGATGCATGCACAGACCAAGCCAGCTGAGGACCTTTTTCACAAGAAGGCTTCATTTTCCTCTGCCAAGTCGGGACCACATACCCACAGAAGTGACCTACATCTGAAGATGCTCCTTTGAGAAAGCTCCAGCAGCATCAGTCTGTTTGGTGAGCTGGTTCCTGGCAAGGGGTAGAGAAGATGTACCAGCTTACCTTCCCAAGAGGGTTTCAAGGCACCATGCTTGGCTGGCCCTTGTTCCCTGTCTGTCTGTCTCCCCTTACCTTGTCTGCTGCACACCGGCATTGCGGTGACTCATTCATGCCTGCTGGCTCCCTGCAGTAATTACCAGCGGAGCTTTCTGTCGTCACAGCTCTTAAGGTGGGCTCATGCTGTGATAAATAAGCTGCTTAGCAGCATGGAAAGAAATGGTATTTAAAGTTTAATATCTTTTTTTTAGCCCCTTTTCAAAGGATGCTGATTTTGTGATCTGTTTGGGAAGATGCCGTAAGCTTTGTTTCTTTCTGCAGTGGGGACAGGACAAAGAGAGGAAGGAGAAAAAGGTGTGTGCCTATACGTGTGGCATAACAGAGCCAGGCTGTCTCCCTTCCCTCTCACCCAGCTAAGCTTTACAAAAGTGACTGATACCCTCACTATACAGTTTAATTCAGGCTGGCAGCTTAACTTGGCGTTGCGGCTCTGTCTGTATCAGTGCTTTGCACCCAGACCCCTATTTGGTTCCTTCTTCAAGAGTAGAGAAAAATATATCACCTGGCAGCAGTAGGTAAAGATGGATACCCACATTGCCAGGGGACCCTCTGGTCCCTTCTGCGGGCTTATATGGTCTGTAGGTCTTGGCTTTCTGGACTGAGCATCCTGAGGTCCAGAGCAATGCATGGGGGAGGTCATGCAGGAGTGCGACAGCTCAGCTCTGTGCAGCTGCTGAGATTTCTCTCCATAAACCTGCTTGAAGTTCAGTGTTCACCCTCCCACTCCTAAATCTTGCAGGAAGGGGGAAAAAAATAAACTTATAATTTCTTTTTCTCAGCCATGCAGCCGCAAAACTTAGCCCTCCTGTGGCACTTTCTGTCCAGGTGCTGCAAGCAAGGATTGCAGCTCACTATGGAGTTTAGCCAACACTTAGGTTTCTCCCAACCTTCAAGAGGAGGATTTAAATAATTTCCTGTTAATCCTTCCAATACTTCCCCCTCGGAATTGGGAAGACTGTCCACTGCTTCACACTTCTGCTGGGGAAACTGAGACGTGGGGAGCCCTTCACCCAAAGGAAATTTAAAACATCGGCAGAGCAGCAAAGGGACACCTGGACCTTTCTCAAGCCACGTCCTTTCACTTTAATCACTAGGAAATATTTTGGGGCAGGGAACATCTATCCTAAACCAGGGTAGTTGGGATTCAAAGGCAGGAAGGAAAATCTTCAAGCCCTGCTACTGTGTTTTCTCCCTGGTTCGGTCACTCGAGGCAGATACAAGGAAGGTACCGCTGCCCAGCAGGTGTGCAGGGACAAGGAGGCTGCAGTGGGCACAACTCAAAGTCACCGGTGCCCGGCGAGGTGGCAGACAGCATTCAGTGAAAGGGGTTGTTTCTGTTGCTGTGAATTTCACGTTCAGATTTCATACCTCCAGAAAAGCTGGCAGACTCCAAAAAAGCTCTCTGAATTCAAAGCCCCATGCATCAAGTTACCAGGAACATGTGAGTGATTCCAAAGGCTTGTACTGCTTTGAGTAACAATTTATAACAACAAAAGCTTCATTTAAGACAGGGACCCCTGTGGGAATGTTCCTATTCATTTCACTCTTCTGTGGGTAATTGCAGAAAGATGACATTTAAGTTGTTTTACAAAAGTGGCAAGGAAAAAAAAATGAAAGAGGGGAAAAAACAGAGAGAAAGATGGTACGGTGGGATAGGGTGAAGGAGAAGATAGTCTGGCTAAGATTCCCAGAGGCCAGGGAGTTTACAAATAAGTGGAGAAAGGTTTGTCCTGAGTAGCAATCTCAACACACACCAGGGTCACATCAGCCACGTGTACCCAGGACACTGGAAGTGTGGCATGGAGTAGAAAATCAACACCTGGCATGGGAGCACGGCTCAACTCTCCGGCTGATGGGCAGCTATAAAGTGTGGGTGGGTGACAGACCCCAGCTACCTCTGCCCAAAGCAGAGAAATGTGGTATGGCCACGAAGAGGAGAGCCCTGGCTGCCTGAATACCTCAGGGCTGGGAGCGGACTGTCCAGCCCCTGGATGCAAATAGCCATAGAGGCAAAAGAGTCAGTGACAGGGAACCTCAAACTTCTTCCAGCATCCTGATGTAGAACGAAGAGGACCAAAACCCAAAGGTTGGTAGAAATCCCTTCTCTATGCGCCAGAGAAATCCCTCTATGTTGAAGAGCTACATCCCCCCAAGCTTGTGGGAAGGTGATGAACCCTCTTCTGTTCTGCAGATTTTCAGAGATTTACTACCTATTAGAGGAGTTCAAATGCATTCAGTGTAATTAAACCCAGGGGAAAACGCAAGCCTTTAATATCCCATGACTTCTAAAATATATAAAAAATACATCTTTCCCTGCCTCTCTACAGAATTCCTGCCCATGGTGACAGATTTGAGGAACCCATAGCTGGGACTGACTTAATCCACTGAGCCGAGCAGCTGCACGTGTGCTTGCATGTGTGTGTGTGTGTGTGTGTGCAAAATCATTTTAATGATCCATAACGGAAGGGCAAGTGGGTGAGGAAGGGGGGATGCCAAGCGGGGCATGTTCCTGCGATGCAGGGATAATTGGCCCTGCAATGGTAATGGCAAGCTGCTGTCAGGCTCTAACAAAGTGTGCGAGAGATGAAGTGACACCCTGACGGGTCCCACCAACGTCCTGGCCTGCCCTGCCTCTGCCAAACAAGTGATTACAGCCTCTTTGCTGACATTCAGGAAACTAAATTGGAGGTAATGACTCTCCTGAGGGGCCGGGAGTAGGGATGGTAAGAGGGAGCCGCACAGCTACGCACCTCACCTGGGACACCTTCTTTCCACACTCTTCCTAACAAACACACAAGCTTTTTTTTGTGAGTGTTCTGAGGTAATTGCCTCCCAGTTTCCCTTCCCCAGTACAGGTCCATGTATTCCCCAATGCATTCATCCACACCAGCTCTGACCACCCTGTGAATCCTGGGCACAGAAATGGGATAGGGATGATGGCCCCTCGCCATCATCTACGTTACAGTGCTTGCATGTGTTGGTTTTCCTTTTCCTCCTGTGCTACATCTCAAAGTCCCTTTCACGCTTTACTTGCTTGATCTCCACATATGTGCAACATTCCCCACTGTGTCTATGGGGAGTGTAATGATAGGACATGGAGTAATGGCTTCAAACTGAAAGAGGGGAGATTTAGATTGGATATCAGGAAGAAATTCTTTGCTGTGCGGGGGGTGAGCCCCTGGTCCAGGTTGCCCAGAGAAGCTGTGGCTGCCCCATCCCTGGAGGGGTTCAAGGCCAGGTTGGACGGGGCTTGGAGCACCCTGGGCGGGTGGGAAGTGTCCCTGCCCAGGGCAGGGGATGGGAAATAGATGATCTTTAAAGTCCCTTCAAACCCAAACCGTTCTGTGATTCTGCGATGAGCTGAAGCAAGGGGCCCATGGTAGGCACATGCAGAAAGAATAGCAAAAGAATTTAAAGCACTTGTGTAGCTCCTACTCCAGCAGCCGGGTTAACTCCAGGTCTGCCTTAAAGCTGCATCTTATATCACCCGTGTTACATCGCCATACAAGAACAAAGTGATGAAAATCTCTGTAGGTCTCTAGCAGGCTGCGTTCCTGCCGACATGATTTAGTGCAGCTGGAATATTATGTCACCGATGGCGGTGTGCTCTAATCTAAATCCAGGCAGGTTGTTGGGAAATTCTCAGGTCCCCTGTTTTTCAGTGAAGTCACATTGTTATTGCATCAAATGGCTTATAGCTTAAACTTATATTTTAATGGCCATACAAGGAATAGCATTTACAGTAACTGGAAGGAAGGAAGAGAGAGGGAGAGAAAATATTACACTTGCTGGCTGGAAAGTGTCTGCTAGAGCATACAACGGCTCCACCTCCTTGTGATATTCAAATTCATCATATCTAAATAAATATGCTTGGAAATTGTCCATCACAAGGGAAAACAGTCATCTCAAGGGTACTGTTGAAAGCATATGTCAAAGGTAACACCATGGGCATGTAAATTGATTCAGAGTACTTAATTGGCACTGTTTTCTTTAGTACGTTGATGTCATTCCAGAACAATCCCAACCCCCAGCACACTAACATCAGGTCATATTCTGAGCCCATTTACTTCACAAGGTTATTCCCTTTGACTCCAATGGATTAACCAGTTCTACATTGCAGTAGAGAGAGGTCAGACGTAGATCTCTTCCACTTACATTGAATTTAATTGATTTTTTTTAATCTGTTTAAAAAACTTCTAAAATAGAACATAATGGACATTTTCATTACTCTAACCCTCTGAAACACAGCACAGAGCCCACTGTGCCAGGTGGTGTATGTACACTGACAGAACAAAAACTCCTTGATTCATGGGCAATATACCCCAAAGAGGGAACAGCTTTCACTCCTAAATGAGTCAGAGAACTATTTTACACCCTGAAAACACAGCCTTTCAACAAGCTCAGTTGCTTTCCTGGATAATCCCTCATTTTTTCTAATCCTTCCTGAAGATCTCTTAGCTCAATGATGAGCGGTATTTAGAAATCCTTTCTCTTTCTTTAGGTAATTACCCTCTTCAGAAACTACTGATCCACAGTCCGATAAACCTCTGGAGACAAAGCCTCACCCCAGCAGAGAGTCCATTATACAGTGACCCAGCCCTTCTCTCCTCTCATCGTTATTACCCCAACTAGAGCCTGCTGCTCATCATCAGCAAGGCCTCTTAAACCAGGTGGATCAAATTTATCAGGCTCTTCTTGGTGCCATTGATGCTTTGTTTGCCATTAAATTTAGGGAAGGTAGAAGAAGTCACTGCAAGGAATTTTCCCATGATTATTTGCCATTATAAACCCTTTTGGGGCTCTGGTTTCTCTTTATTTTAGGAGGCAATGTGTTTAGAAATGGTACGTATATGCTGTGAGCAGTCTTTCAGCTTAGCCCTTTAGGGTTCAGTGAAGGGACCACCATAGCACGTCCCACGCTGTGGGCACCATGTGGTTACCACTTCAGGTCGTAACACCTGCTAAGAGCCATAGCCAAGTCCTCAACTCCTGCAGGGTTTTCAGGTGCTTTTTGCCCATCGGTGAGCTCAGTTCTGCTCTGAGTTCTCTATCTGAATGTTGTTCTTTTACTGTAGCAGCTAAAGGACCCAACTGAGAGCAGGTTCCATTTTGTGCTTCATGATGCACAAAGAGAGTAAGGGCTTCTCTTGCCCCCGAGAGCTCGCAGTTCGCAGCCACAATTCTCCATGTCGCACTGTGCAGCAGGATGGCCTGCTCTTTCTTTCTTTTTCATGGCAGTCTGGTGATTGGTGTCACCTCGTCTCTGTCTATCCAAATACCAGAAGTACTATGAAATCATGGCTACTTAAGGATTTGCTCAGTTGGTAAGTTCATGTCCATGGCCTTTCCAAAGGCTCTGCCCCAGAGCTATTTCCAGGAAAGGGGACTTTCCTAAGTTAATTTAGGGAACTTCTTTTCTGTGCTGTTGCCATAGAAAAAGATCTCTGAAGGAACCTAAGTGTTCAGAGTGATTGCAATGCTGATATTGGGATATGGCCTCAAAAGCCGTGGACATTTATGTTGTGTTGTCACTGTAGACCAACTTCTCTCTGGTGAAAGGACTAACATACTATAGAAATAGCCATTAATAGTTAACAGACTGTTGAGACTATCGCGATGAACCCCCAAACTGAAGTCCTGGCTTGGAGAATGGATTTGAAACTGCATGTCTTACCTTTTTAGCTTAACCATTTCTGGCATTCAGCATCTGTTTCTGATCAGAAATTCCACCTTGCGCAAAAACTTTAGTTAAATGACATGTTAAAATGAGAAGACCGGGATTAAACAAATGCCTGTTTTGAATGAAAAGCGGGTTTGGCCAGCTGCACTGGCCTCTCCATGAAGCTTGTTGTTTCCTCTGTAAGAATATTGCCGATGGCCCGTGAAGGACTTTGGACAAGTCTTCCTTTGTTGTCATGCATCGATCCTGTGCATGATAAATCCAACCAGTGGCTGAAGCGTGGGTATCTCGGCTAATTGGTTACATCTGCCTCTAAGGCCTGGCTACCAGCTGGCAGAGGTGATGGCGTTTGCATTGCCACCTTGGCAGAGGAGCTCTACGACTGCCATCTGTTGGCTTCCAGGGCCACATTTCCTAGATAAACATGGCCTCCCCGTGGGAAATGTGACTTCTCATCTGTGACGGATGGAACGTAAAAGGCCCCTCCAGCTTTCATGGGATCCTCAGGAACCTGTAGGGCCATTATCAAATGTGAAGCCGTTATTCTATAATGGGCAAAATCCTTCTCCTTCCTGCATCTCAGGTAAGAACATACTCCATTTCCAAAGAATCCATAAGGAATTCTACTTTTCCAGCAAAGATTTCTGTATTTGAACAGAATCAGAAGAGAAATGAAGTTTTCCTGTTTTGTTTTGGTTTTCCCATTGGTGATGCTGAATATTTAATCACAGCTTCACAAGGGCATGAATTTCTCTTTGGATTTCTCCCTGAGCTGTAGTGGCTGATCCTGGCTCAGGCTGGTCCCAATGGACTCTCTTGTTTTGTCCAGACTTGGCTGTTCTTGCTAGTTTATTGAAAGGCCTTCAGGTACTCAGAACAAAAGCTTCTGCATGCGTGTACATATGTGTGTGTATAGGTAAAAAATATTTTTCCCCAGTGGCTTTATAATAATGCTTTTGTAATGGAAATTTCTTATTGGAGAAAAAAAATAATAAAATATGAGTTTTCTTCTGAACTATTGTCAGGGAAAGTTGCTTGAGTTCCCTGGGTGCAAAAGAATATCCCAAGTTACATCAGGAATTTCTAGCATTTTTATATTTGTGTCCACTGAAATCCACAAAAGTCAGTCCTACCATCCCATAGAGTTCTCCTAACAAATGAATAGGTAATGATTATCACATTTGCTTCAGAAGGTTGGTTATTTCTTCTAAAATGTGAATAGCGGAGTTAAAAACTTGAGAAGATGGGTATTATCTAGAGGAATCTGCATTGTCTTTGCTGACATAACCATTTCTGACAGATTGATTAATAAATATAATACCAGTACTCATGGCAACAGGATCACACAGGAACAGGTACATCAGTTAATAAATAATGCTGGTCAAAGCTTCAAAAAAAATAGTTAATATTCAACCTTTTTAAAAAGCAATTATTTGGGAAAGATTACTTAAAAAAGCCCCAGCACCTGCCTGTTTGAAGTATCTCATCCGAAGTGAGGCTTATTGTCTTCCTTTCTTATATTTAAAATGACACTGACAATTTCAAAAGAACAAAAAGAGCCCTCTTAGGTAATATTGTAAAATGGAAGCTCCTTACAAGGCTCCGGCTGCTCTGTGGGCTTCAACATTTTCTCCAGGGCCAGAAAACTCTGGGGGTCTCAGATCAAATGCTAAAGTGGATGTGCTGGACAAAGCACCTGGAGCGTTTCCTCTGAACCATCAACTCCCCCAGGGTTGTTGGATGCGTGTGTTGACTTCTCATAAGGAGCCTTCCAGTCCCTTTTTCCAGGAGAGGCTGCCTGTGTAACTGAAGAACCAGGAATTACTGTTACCAGGAACCTGGCTTCAGCGCCCCAGGGCTAAACAAGCTCAGATCTGTGTTTTACCAGTCCAAAGAGACATTTCATGAGTTTCAACCAGCATCACAAACATGCTGGGAAGGAAACATGATCTGGGCTGCCCCAGTTGTCAACAGAGAGAGTCTGAGTGCTGCACTGGAGTGGGCAAGACTTTGAGTTATATGAAAAAAAATACGGAAATATTATGGGGTTTTTCTTTCTTGTTTTGTTGTTTTTTTTTTTCCTCTTACTATTCTTCCAAAGATTAAGCACTGGGGACTGGGCTCATTAAGAAATACAGGACTGTTTGTTGTAAGTAATTTCATAAAGACACCAGGCTCTGAATCAACAAGTTACTTAACATTTTAACCACTTAATTCTATGCACAAATGAAAATCCTGTTGACTCCAGCGTGTGCTTAATGCTCTGTTGAACCAGAGCCTTAGTCCAGTTAGCAAACTTGTCATGAACTGATCCTGATATATACAAATGGGTTTATTATTTGTAAGTATTCACCAAATAGGTTGGACAAATAATTTTTCAACCTATCGGCTTTTACTGTTTGCTTTAGACTGTTTGCTACTAATTCATTATTCATTATGGTTGGTCAAGTGCAACACATGATGCTTCTGAACAGGAAAGCTGGGGAGGGAGGAGGGGTAAAAAGAAAAAGATTAATGAATAATGAATAACATACTTCCTGGTATGAATCTTCATGCTGAAGCGAGCGAAACGTTAAAAATTTGCAAACATTTTCATAAATTCTCTTTTGCTTCCTGGGTACTCAAGAAAAGAAATACTATGACTTCAAGAGTCGTCGTTAACCCAATGGGGCATTTCAATACACTCAGGGTAGATACTCAAAGGCAGTAAGTGCCAAAAAATGCCAACAGACACCCACTAAGACTTGAAAGGTCTAAGCCGGCAGCATGCCTAGGGTGCATCACCAGTGGATGCTCTCGGGCGTCTGAAATTCCCCTTAGTGCTTATTTGCATCCTTTGAAAATCTTCTGCTCAACCCCACCCACTGATCTCAGCGTGAGGCCACAAAAGCATCTCCCGAAATCATTACCTATGAAACAAAAAAGCTCACCACCTGTTTGACCTGAAGCACATGCTTGAATCCTGCGACGGGTTGAAGTTATCCTAAGAGTGTGTTTGTGAGCCCGCAGAGGGGAGGGAAAAGCAAGGAAGAGAGAGGAGCTGCTGCGACCTTTGCAGGGCGGTTCAGTGGTCTGCGGGTCAGAGGAGTGACTCCTTCAAGAAGTCAGTGGGGGAATAGACCTGGCTGGAGGTAAAGGTTTTATTTGTTTGTTTTCCAACGGGAAATAATATTTTGTTTAAAAACAAACAAATGGTGAACACCAAGATGTTTTAATTTTTTAGACAAAAATGTTTTGGTTTGAAGAATCTTACAATTAATGTAGAGATCACTATTTCTTTATAGAAAACATGGAAATACATCCATGTACTTACTGAAAAAACCCTTTTCACTGAATCTTCTGGAGAAGGTCGGATAGATTTTTTTTTTTTCCTAGGATTTTGCACTCAGGGAGGTGAAATCAAATGAAACTGAGGGCACTGTGCTTTTGGTTTAGCTGGCAAAGCACAGCTGAGTGTTTTCCATTGGGAAAAAAAAAACCAAACACAAAACAAAACAAAACAAAACCCATCCCCAATCCATCTTTCTCTCCATAAAACTTTCTCCATCTCACTGGCCACGAGATATTTTTCTCTCCTTTGTAGGCAGGGGTGTTTTGAGCAGAGTTCACCCCGGGCTGCTCAGGGGCGTTTGCCCCCTGCCCGCTGCCCCCATCTCTCGCGCCGGCTGCAGGAAGCGCGTGTCAGAACCAATGGATTTACGAGCTCGCCACCAGCCGCGGTGCCCCGCTCATTAGCAACAATTTGCATGCTGAACATCAGTATGACAGCCCCAGCGAGGGATTTGTTTAGCTAATTTAGAGTAATGGAGAAGAGAAATTAATCACTTTAACACTGATGCTCCCTGGCACGGCAAGGCTGGTAGTCATCCCCCCCCACCTGTCAGCAAGGCACCCCCAATTTTCCCTGTATTTCCGTGCGTGTTTGCCCCTGAACAGAGTTCGGGGATATAATAACAGGCCTGGAAAACCAGGCCAGAAGCTGTCAGGATGGAGAAAAAACCAAGGCAGTGAGCGAGTGCTTACAGCAAGGTTAAAGCAAACAGGATTATCTGTTCAGAGCGCTGGAGAGTGCTGATGTGCTCAAAACAAAGGACAGGGCAGGAGCCTCCGCCATCGAGCTGTGCTCGGCTGTCCCCAGCCCGCTCTGCCGTAGCTGGGGAGAAACCCGATCTGGAGCTATGGCCTCATTAATGATTGATTAAGGGAATAGTGCTGGGGTGGAGGAATGCGGCAGGTGGTGAGCGGTGCTCCTCTCCAGGTGCTTTGCTCACCCCCGGAGTGGGGGGCCGCGAGGGGAGGGCTCGGAGGTGACAGTGCCCAGCATGAGCTCGACAAGGGCTGGGCTCAGGGATGGGGAGGAGAAAGTCTCACTTGGGAAGAAAACCAGAAATCGTTGCATTTTCTGCTCTATTTTTTCTTTTTTTAGTGTCTTTCAACATAAAATTTCGGTTTACATGCTCAGCTATAGAAAAAAAAAATCTATATTCAAGTATTCTGCTCAGCTAACTACTGAAAACATTCCCTTTATCAGGAAAAAAACCCGTAACCCTTTTAAACCTTTCCTATGTATTTCACTGCTCCCAGGTATATTTAGGATGTTTTAGGCATACACCCTTTCCAAATAAATGAAAATCTAGGTTCATGACAGCTGTGATATTAATAAAATCCGTATCGTGAACTCAAATATCATTATAATTCCTTGTTTGTTTAACATTTATGATCACTCTGCTTAGACATTGTCATGCGTGGCAGTCTGTATTCCTTCTCCCACACTCCTGTTTACAAGTCTAATGTGAGTGTTGCTCCCTGGTTAGACCTCCTCGGCATATTTAATTTCCCGTGTATTGCTCCCTAGTCCTCCCCTCATGCCTGGAACAGGTAGGACTTTTCGCATGGAGTTTGTTGTCTCCCCTTTCTCTGTTACAAGCGTGCCCAGAAGAAAGCTTTTCTGACCTTCACTCTCAACCTGGAGCATGGATGCAGGTTGTTTTCTGTGGAGTTCCTCTAATGTAGGACTTCTAGTCATTGAAAAGCATTAGAAACCCACATACCATCATTTATAGGTGCAATCCAAAACTCATCTCCTTTTATAGGCCCTAGCTTAATAACTGTGGCTGCAGAATGACCGCCGGTATTATTCCCAGAATAAGAACTACTGAGCTTAAACAAGTGTAATGCAATAAGGGAGAGATGGAAATACCAAAGCTTTTATGTACAGAAATGATGCCAGATTGTAAAAATGTGAATGCTGTAAAATAATGTGTTTAATTATATACAGAGAAAGAAGGTTTTCAGCAGCAGATGTCTAAAGATAGGCTCTCAAAACACAGACCCGTCAGTGAACTCTATGGAAAAAAAAGATGGAGAAGACATTTAGGTATGGACTGACAGCGATCCTTTCAGTTTTCCTTAGATGAGTGCGCGTACGTGTTAGTGTAAATCCAGAACAGGACACTTAATTGCAATCATTAGAATATATAGGAAGATTTATAAGAAAGATGAGGTATAAGAAACAAGAGCAGGGAGAACGGACCATGAATGATGCACAGCGGTAATCCTGAACTCTGCTCTCGCCTTTGCACTGCAGTGACATGGGCACCCCACAGAGCCTGGAGGAGACCTGTGCCAAGAGCCGCACCGTCTGGATACAGCCCCGAGCAGCGCAGGTAAGGGACACTCCACCACTTCTCCCAGAGCCTGGCTTCATTTCACAGTATTTTCCCTTAGGAGTGCAGGGGTAGCAATAGCGGATGGGGACCGTAAGGCATCGGCTGTTGTAGGTCCGTCATCAGCAGATGTAAAGGGATGATGAGCAGGGAACCAGCGAGGACTTTCTGATGATGAGGCTATATATGACGAGGACATATAAAAGTATCTTTAGCTAATGAAGGCATGCTAATTGTCTGTCTTGAGGAATGCGATTAAATTCCTTTGAGAGAGATTTGAAAAGACTGACCCTAACAGAGACCATGCTGGTGGCCCTCAGGGCAGGTCGGGTCCAAGGTTTTTCTGGAGTACTCCTACAAGTTAAGGAGAACCCAGCTGAGCTGCTCAGCAGTGGCTCTCAATACACTTCCCGCTGCAAAATTTGGGGGAAAGAAATGAAAAAAAAAAAAAAAAAGCCAACCACAATCCTAGGTGAGATTTTCTTGATTTCATTGGGATTTCTATCGCACCTGAAGAAAAGTATTTTTGTCCAGGGCTTTTCAGTAATTGGAGATGTGTGGGGAGTTTCACTCAGCACTTAAATCAGAACAATTGCTGTATTTTTAAAAGATTATCCTAATGTTGAGCTTTCTTTTTTTAATGTTTTATAATAAAGTCCCAGAAATAAAGGCTGCAATGTAGTTGCAATAGAATTTACATTAGCATATTTGGAGAGTTTTTTGATCATTTTTGCATGCATTAGAATGAAATATTCTGTAAAAATTAAACATTATATGCAAATGAGTGCAACAAACCTACATTTTGAATAATAATAATACATTATCCCCCTATAATATATGTAAGTGGCTTCCTTTTTTTTTTCCTTAAAAAAAAAGGAAATGCACTGTAGATATTAATTCAGCACAGAAGAAGTTTACAGAGGAGATCCACTGAAATTATAATAGAACACATTCCTCATTTGCATAAATCCCAGAATCCCACCTGCCAAAACCCTCCAGCTATTAATAGGTGATATGAATGTCACTTGATGCTCATTTATAATATTGTCGCTGTAATATAATGCATATTTAGGGCAGATTTTAAGAATCATTGTAATTAACAAAGCACACCATTACCAGCAAGTGTTTATTTGCGTTATAGGATAAAGATGTTGCATTTGGAAACAATTATAACTCTAGAGGTGTTGAATTACCCCCTTTGGAAGTGTTGCCTTCTTTAAGTGAGCGCAGTAGATTTCCACAGGCTAGTTGCATGTTAAAAAAACAAAAAAAAAGGTTTAAAGAAACGTCACGTCTGTGTATCCGCACTGATAATCATCGTTCATGTGCCAGGCTGTGTCTGTATGACACGTATTTATTCTTCACCCCTGGGCTGTCTATGTCTGAAAGCTTTTTTCTCCCTTCGTAGTTCTCTATGGGGAAACTGAGTTACCAATCTGTGAGAACAGGCTCTTTGAAGGAGCTTAACAGAGTTAAATGCACGTTTACAGGTGGAGTTACTGTGCGCTCCTCTGTTGTCACTGGTTTGAGTCCTGTTCTCAGAAGGTAGATATCTCCAGGACAGAGTGTGACTTGGTGTATCGGTTTTCCTTTTCTCTCCTCTGTCCTGACAAGGAGGCGGGGAGTGACAGAGGGTCAAAACTTTCTGGTAGCAAAACAGCTTTCTGGTAGAAATTATACAGAGGGATTGCATTGTTCAGGTTGATACTGAATTCCTTCCATAGTAATTCTCCGGTTTATTCCAACGTGAATAAGGCCTCACTAAATAGTTCGCGATTTGGCCAAATATAAGTTACTTAAAATTTAATCACCCACACCCTGCGGCAGAGCCGTGGCAGCCAACGTCAGAGCTGCTGGCTGATGAAGAGTCTCCTGCAGTTTTTGCATCCATAGACACAGGCAGCGATCCCTCCAGAGCTCTCCCTGGCCGGGGAGGCGGTGGGAGGCAGAACCAGAAGGAAAGAAACGCTCACAAAGACAAGAAAGGTGTCACCGTAGAGGTCGTTCTCCTTGAACCCACTAGTGCTTTTACACCCCGTTTACCTATGTCTGGCTCAGCTGAGGGTACCAGGACAGAAATCCTTCCTCAGGGCACCACCTTTCCCCTCTGCCAGGGCTCTAATGAAGAGCCACCAGCCCCTGGGGGACTGCACACCATCCCTCCGTGCTGCTGAATGTGCCTCCTCTGCCGGCTCAGGCGTTGTCACGCGTCCCACCCTGGGGAACAGCCCCCGTGCCACGGCTGAGGAGAGCCAGGATAAAATCTATTCCAGCCATAGCAGAGCTGTAGGTAAAGAGGAGGCAAAATTCTCATGCCTTTTATGCCAGTGGATTTATTCATTCAAATTTGAATTTTTAATGCAAATCTCTTTAAAATTTCAGGTTTTCGAACATTTCTACCTCTTTATAAAACTGGTTATATCCCGCCTACAGTGCAGGGTTGATTGAGGCAGACGTAGCCATAGATTTAGTAGTCTCCAGGCTCTGCTTAGGACAGATTTCAGTTTAGATTTTAACTAACTGGCATGGTAAGAAAATACTGTGGCTTCCCTCCCTCCCCCCTTTTCTCTCTTTCTTTCTCTCTTCTGAAATATTTCAACAACATTGAAAAAATATTCTTCAGCACTTTCCACGGGGGGAAAAAAGAAAAAAAAAAAAAAGCAACATCTTTTTTGTCAGAGAAACCTAACCAAATTTGATAGAGATACATCTGTTCAGAGACTCGAGAAAAAAAAAAAAAAAAAGAAAAAAAGAGAAAAAGACAAATGGAAACTCTCCCAGCGCTTGCCTGAGCACTGCTGAGAACAGAGACTTGTTGATCCTCAGGCTTTCTGGTTGCCCGAGGAAAAGAAATAATTAAAAACATTAAGTGAATAAAGCACTCTCTGAAAAAGAGAGCCAGTCTCTTTAGCTGAAACCCCATCTTGTCTTTTAAGGACCTTTAGATGGCAATCAGCTGACGGGCTCCCACGCTCAGGCCGCTGTACGGACCCATGTGTTCCACCCCCACGATTATTTTGGAGTCCCCGCTCCTCCCACTGCGGCCAGTTTTTATGTGTCACCCTCAGCTTAGGAAAAACAGTGTATTGTACAAGACCGACAGTTTGATATGACCAAATCCATCTCCGTTTATGCTCTTTCCCAGCTCAGCTGTGGCAATTCTTTGTAACGGATGTACGAGCCACAATCATTGGAAAGTCACCCCGGGTCATACGTGGGTTCAGCTGCACTTTATCGGATTGATACCACTTTTTCCTTGCCACATCCTCTAGCAGCTTGCTTGTTTTGATGCCTTCATCCAAGTTCCCCACCGGAGATCGCCCACCCCTGGAAGGGCTGGAGGGAAGATATCCCTCTGTAAGAGTGATCAGAGTGCGAGAGCAGAAGAGGAGCCTTTGAGCTTTCTGTGCTTCCAGTGAAGTGGCTTCTGAAGCAATTGCAGCGCTTTAGCCCTGCGCCTGCCCTGCTGTCCTGCAGGCTCCCCCTCCCGACTCCCAGGCATGACTTTGGGAAAAAAAATAAAAGGAAATTAAATAAAAAAAAAAAGAAGAAGAAGAAAGAACTAAAATGGCAAAACAGACTATCCCCTAGAGAAGTGCAGTCTGACTCGGCCAGGAGCCAGGCACGTAGGCTGCAAGGGGCAAGCACAGCTCATGTGGAGCAGGGATGCTTTGCCGGGCAGGTATTTTGCTAATCAAGGTATTTTGCATCTCTTGGGCAGCTTTGATGCCTGAAGGCAGAGCCTGGGAGCTGGCTCTCTCTCCCCGTGGCAGCTTTCCGCACCCCAGGGCACTGTGTCCCTGCTCCTGCTCACTGTCCAGCCAGATGTGGCACTGCCGGGACCAGGAGTCAGCGTTTCCCTTGTCCAACGACGGTGACAGCAGCAGCAAAGCAGATCCTGGCTTCTGCCAGTGGATTCTTCTGCTTCGTGCCTTCCCCCATCACACGCAAATATTGCAGATGCTGGGCTGTAGATCTGCCAGCCCCTCCACGGACACACACACACAGGCTCCCCAGAAATACTCACACACCCCTCACAGCTCTCGCCGGGGTGGACACCCAGCCTGTGGGTGTTTTGGATGGATGGATGGCGCTCGTGGAACAAAGCCAGGAGCAAAACGCTGGCAACACAGCCACCCACCCACCCACACTTTGCGCTTCCCCCCCCCCCGCTGCCGCGCTGAGGGGCCCATTGCACGCGAACCGCAGGCGGCTGCCGATAAATAAACACCCCCAGAGAGCACCAGCCTGAGTGCCGGCTCCCCTCAGCCTTTGGGGTTAAATATAGGCATTGGCTCGGCTCCAGGAGGAGGTACAAGTGGTTTCAAGATTCAAACAAATTGTTATGAATCCCATTTGCAGGGTGAATATGCTCGGTGAATGTTTCTTCCCCTAATGAGACCAAAATAGCAATTAACCGGAGCCCTAATGCTGCGATTCGTGAGAAATATAAGCATATATATTTTTATCCTTAAGATTATTCTTATCTGGCTTCAAATGCAGAAGACATCTTGTCTAAACACGTACGACATGCATCACACCTGTATCCGCATCTTTCCATTTCGCACTTGGGCATGGTCAGGTTGAGATGTGCAGGGGGAAAATATTGGCTTTGAATCGCGGCAGATCCAAGTCCTCATCGCTGGTAAATCCCAGCACCTTTTTTTTTTTTCTCTCTCTTGGTTTTGTTTTTCTCCTCTTGAAGATGACATAGAAGCAGAGCTTTTTCTCTCCCCTTCTTTGCTTGCTGCATTCAGGTTTTCCTATCAGGGTTTTCTATTTTTTTTTCTTCACTTTTATTTTTTTTCCCCCCCTACAGCCAACAGAGTGGTTGGTGAATACAAAATTAGCCAATTCAGACAGAGGCCGAACATCCCGAGAGAGCAGGAGAGAAAGAGAGAGAGACATGATCAGCCCTTGCCAAACAGGCTCGCTCTCTCGACTCCACCGCGCATTTCTCCCTTTCTCTGAAAATCACATGAAACAAATGAGAACTGTGGGGAATGCAAATTCCCAGTATAGTCAGGGGCTGGCCACCAGTGACCCTTCTGCCTGCAGCGTTTCCCTGCTCTGCCCATGCTCTGCCGCAGTAGCCAGCATTTACATCCCTGGCAGCCTGCTGCCGCCTTCCCCAAACACCTGCAGACAAAAGGGCCTTTTTTTATCTTTTCCCTGTGAACTAGCAAGCCTGACCAAAACCCTGTGGGACCAAGCCACGCGGGCGAATGCCTCTCCTGCTTATTCCACTCATTAAAGCCGCATCTTGGTCTTGCTTGTCCTGTTAAGGGGGATGCTTCGGCCTGATTTCCTGCTGGGACGACCCCCTGAGATCACCCCTGGGTTTTGGCACTGGTCACTGCCAGGCCGTGCCTGTGCGGTGAGGCCGGGGGGGCTTCGGATGCTCTCTTGGCTTCCAGCCTGCCCACACTAAGCACCTGCTGGAGAGTATTAATGAAAATCACAGGGTTCGGAGCCAGGTTTTATCCTGGGACACATCTTGGGGCTTCCAGCTGCGATGTGCAGAGTGAAGCCTGTCCAAAGAGGAGGCAATGCCTGGAATGCGGGAGTGGTGAGGCTGCTTTTGCAGGTCCGCGTCGCTGGGAGCTTCACAGCGGGACCTTATTTCTCTGAGGAGTCACGGAACGGTTTGCTCTCCTTAGCTTATTAATATTTGCTTAGTGCTTTGAGGACATAAGCTACACCGAGAGTCATAAAAGATGATTTTCAGCATTTTGCTTGCCCGTTCCTAGTTTGAGGAGGAACTGATAATGACTGTTAATGAATAATGCCCTCCCTAAAGTGGTCAGTCAGCTGGGAAACATCAGGAATGTTCTGGAATATCCTTTTCCTGGATGGCATCCTTCTAGTAGGGGGAGCAAAAAATTTTAAATAGAAGGGAAACCTTAAGGAGATTGACTTTTTGCAGTAACCTTTCAAGGTTCCCATAAATGCCAGGGCATCCGGTCCATAGGGCATCCTGTGAGGCCGAGTCAATAGCATTATTGACTGGTATCAGGAAAAGCTCCTCAGGTGTGTAGAGCTGGGACTTTGGTGTAAGAAGGGGAAATAAATCCATCCTAAGCAGATATCTGCAGCAGCATGTCTAGAATAACAATATTATTAGCAGTAGCAGTAGCGCAGAGGTGCAAGGCTGTTAGATGTCACTGGAACTCATGGGAATGAGGTTTTATCTGGACTGGTTTCCAGTTACCTGTTGTGCAAACTCGTTTATCCTCACCAGAGTCCCTGACTTTTCCCATCACCCCTTCCCTTGCATTTCTCCTCTCCCCTTTCACCCGTTCCCAACCCAGCTATATCTCCCAAGAATGGCTGATTTCCAAAGTGCCAGCGAGTGCCTGAGAATTGCGTAATTGCAATATAATTAATGAATTAAAAGAATGAGATGTTTTAAGTGCTTTCAATATGCCAGCACCTATAATTATCTACAGAAAACATGTTCATTAACAGTCTCAGAGCGTGAGGCTGTGGCTCCTGCCGCTGAGTGCTTCTTTCTCTGGTGGGGCTGGAGGTGGGAGCAGGGAAAGGGTTTTTGCAAATCTTTAGAAAGCTTTGCTTTTTCCCTGGATTTAGAGCAAATCGGAAGAGGAGCGAGAGCCTGCAGAATATCTGATAGCTCCCCGCAGACGTGGAGGCAGCACGATTTGCTAGACCAGGGTCACAAGACCTGTGTCCAAATCCTGGCTCTGCCTCGTGAGTCCTGTGTGTGAAACTCAGATGGACACGTGCATTTTAGAAGCAGAGGGTTTATCCTCTGCCCCAGACAGACCCATGCTGGGGATGGAAATTGCAGCCACTTCTGCTAGAACAGAAGAGGTTTGCGTCTATATTTTGCACTATTTTTCAATGCAATGTGACGGCTGGTGCTGAGCCTAGAGAGGGAACTGCCAGGTCTGGCTTGAACTGGTGGGGAAATACTGAGTATTGACCCTCCTGGACTTGCTGAGCAGGACTGAGGAGGGGGGAGGTTTATCAAGGATAAGCTGGGGAGGAGGTGGCTGGGGATCTTATCAACACTTATAAATACTTAAAGGTGGGTGTCAGGAGGATGGGGCCAGGCTCTTCTCAGTGGTGCCAAGGGACAGGACAAGGGGTAACGGGCACAAACTTCACCATGGGAAGCTCCACCTAAACCTGAGGAGGAACTTCTTTCCCTTGAGGGTGGCAGAGCCCTGGCCCAGGCTGCCCAGGGAGGTGGTGGAGTCTCCGTCTCTGGAGACATCCCAAACCCGCCTGGAGGTGTTCCTGTGCCCCCTGCTCTGGGTGACCCTGCTCTGGCCGGGGGTGGGACTGGGGGATCTCCAGGAGTCCCTTCCAGCCCCTGCCAGCCTGGGATTGTGTGAGGCTGTGTCTTGCTGGAGCGCTGGCCGGAGGAAAGCTCCCATTTAGGAGGTTTGCAGTGCTTTCATCAGGACATGGTGCTGTGCTTGAAAAGCTTGATTTTACTTACAGGGGTGTAAATCAAGAGCAATTCCTTTGATGCCAATGGAGTGGCCGACATAAGTGAGAGGTGAACGCAGCCTATTGGTATTGAAAGCACTTAAAGCATCTCTTGAGGACACTCTTATGAGGGAGCTCGCTCTGTGAGACTGATTGACAGGGTACAGCTCTGCTCAGTGTCTGTCCTTCCCGGGATCCCAAATTGTAAATTAACTCAGCCATAGATGTGACTAACATCTGGAATGTTTTAGCCATGTAGCACGCTACAGGCGCCGTAAATTGTGTTGTGTTAAACTTGGGGGATAAATGGATGGTTCATTTGAAAGGGTTGAGCCAGCAGCACGGCGATGTCGGCCCGCTGGCCAGTTTAGGGAAATTACCAAGGATGAATTACAGGGTTATCTCCGCACTTTAACAAATCCTCGTGTTTCGATTGCAATAACCTGCTCTTGCTGAAAAGGCAATATCCTCCAGCAGACGGGGGTTAAATATCCAGCGGCTGAGGAAGAAGCTGAAAGCGCAAAAGGACTATGGTGAGGGCAAGGGTTAATGAAGGAAGATCTTTGCCGGAAAAAAAGCAGCAGTCACTGGTTGACAGGGTTGGGCCCTGGTGGGCAGGAAAGCCTTGACATTTCCATTCAGAGGAACCTATGTCCAGAGCACGCTCCTCTCCTTGGACGTGACTTTCGGTATCCCGAAGCACTGCCACCGAAGGAAGAGCCAAGATTCGATGCGATGGTGCTTTTTAAGCTTAATGGGACAGAATTAACCGAAGGAAGACAATTACAGCAAGAGCTGGTTCCTATTACTGTTTTCACACGGGAGCGGGTGGTAGCAGCAGCCCAGCTCTCTGCAATTAGAGCTGCACATCCCAGCCTCAAAAAATATCGCATTTGACTTTCAAAGCCTGGGAGCCCAAGGAGGCTGTTCCCGTCCTCTATGTGAAGGATTAATCAGTCACTTAGTATTATAGGAAGTAAAACATTTCAGTGGAATAGGGAGAAAATGGCTTCCTTGTCTTGCAAACCCTTTTTTCTTTTTTACCTTACTCTGTCTCATCCTCAGTCAGAATGAGAAACCAGAATCAGGAAATTGTTCACAAAACTGAGCTCTGGAAAACATAATTTAAATAATTTTGAAATATCACGCTTTGATTTGGGCTTTTTCTTAAAAACTACTTCAGTTTGTAACAGACAAGTAATTTTAAAGGGGAAATCTGGAAGGTTTTGTTTCAAAGTGAGAAAATGGAAATTTTGGCAATCTTAAAAGGAATAATGTTTTTGCTTCATGTAAAAAAAGTCATGAAAACTGTCTCTTTACAGAAAATATTTTCATTTTTGACAGTTTGCTATTTTTCAACCAAAAAGTGTTATTAGAAACATCTGAAAATAAACACAGAAGGAAAGAACTTCTCTGTGCTGGGAAAGACAGGTACATTTCTGTGAAATAAAATGAGTTTCTTGATGTCTGCTGAGCATCGCTCTTAGACTAAATCATGAGCACAGAAAACACAGCTTATTGGGGTTTTGTTTGGGGGTTCTTTTACCGTATCAGGAGGTCAGGCCGTACAACCGTTTGTAGTGTTTCAGCGTTTCCAAAATTCAGCAAATATATCCTGAATATACAATACATATTAATATACAATGGGCACACAGATCAACCTCGAACTGGGCTGATTTACCCGTGGGATGAATCAAGTCCGCAGTGTCAACTCAACTCTTCACCCTCTTTGCACTTTAATTGTATTTCCAGCTTTTGTGTCCATCTGCCGGCGACGAGCCAAGTGCCGCACCGGCGTTGCCAGTGCAGAGGCCCTGGCAGAGACGAGCCATCTGGCCATTCCCGTCCCCGGGTGCCGGCAACAACAGCAGTGTGGGAAGAAGCCAAGTTCGGCTTTCGCTGCAGCATAAGGCAGGAGTCGGCGGGGTGGCTCTCCGCCGGACATCGGCTCTTCTTAAAATCTTCAGCCAGTCTGCGAATTTTGGTGGCGGTGAGCCATGTCCTAAAAAGCCAGGACACCCTCTGAGAATTTCAGTGCGTATCAGAGAAGAGCAGTCTTTTGATTTATTTATCTATCTATTTATTTATTTATTTAGGTCCTGTGGTGGCTGCGCCTGTTGTGTTCAGGGAAGTATCTGCAGGAAGAGCAGCTTGTGGCAAGGGAAAAGTTAGAGAACAATCCAGAAGGATTTAAGGGCAGACAGTGTTACAGCAGAATACGTCTTCTACATCCAGTAGCATTTTTGATTCTGGATTAACAAGAAAAAAATCGACCATGGACAGGACTTCTAGATCTATTCTTTCTTCTGCCACAAGAAACACAGTAAAAGCAGAATTTTAACTAAACCAGGCCTTGGTTTCCTTATCTGAAGAATATAAATTATAACACTTTGCTTCCTGACATAGTTCTCAGCAAGCACAATTCATTAACTTTCCCGAAGTGCTTTTAAATCTCCTGTTTCAGGCACTACACAGGTATTCAAAATAGAGTTCACAGAGCTAGCTAAAACCACTTAAAATGAAATTAAAATGCCATAATTCCAGATTATGATAAATCACACTCAGAAAAGTTCTGATGACAAGTTTATGGATTTTTCGGTGTTTGTGGGGGCTGCAGGAGTCCTAGGAGATATAAAAAAGCAAAATTTTTTTGACATTCTGAGATTGAAAATTCTGTAACAGTTTTAGAATTTAAAATTTCATCTCCCTGTTGCAGACCTGGGAAAGGATGAAGGAAGAGCTGGAAAGACGGAGAAAAAACAAAGGACAGGGAACTGCTGGAGAGGGGACAGCAAAGGGCTACTAAGATGCTGAGGGGACGGGAACATCTCTCTTATGAATAAAGGCTGAGGGATTTGGGTATCTTTAGTCTGGAAAAAAGACGGCTGAGGGGGGATCCTATCAACACTTATAAATACTGACAGGGTGGGTGTCAGGAGGATGGGGCCAGGCTCTTCTCAGTGGTGCCCAGGGACAGGACGAGAGGTGACGGGCACAAACTTGACCATGGGAAGTTCCACCTAAACCTGAGGAGGAACTTCTTTCCCTGGAGGGTGGCAGAGCCCTGGCCCAGGCTGCCCAGGGAGTGGAGGAGTCTCCGTCTCTGGAGACATCCCAAACCCACCTGGAGGCGTTCCTGTGCCCCCTGCTCTGGGTGACCCTGCTCTGGCAGGGGGGGGGAGGAGATGATCTCCAGAGGGCCCTTCCTACCTTACCAGTCTGTGATTCTATGAGGGATGTCCAGCCCCTCCACCTCTCCTGATCTCCAGGAAAGCTGCTGACACTTTGAAATTCAGGCGTAAAAACTTTCAGAGACAAGGAATCCCCAGGCACAGGAGATGAAGAGCTGCTTCTACCCTGGGGACCCAGGCAGGACTGACCTGTGCTCCATCCCTAAAGCTACCAGGCACGGCATCTGAGAGGGACTAAGCCATAGGTGACCTGACAGTCCACTGCCTAATATTGAAGGGATAGGCAAGTTGTCCTTTTAATATGTGAGCATGTCTGTCTTGCTCTCTGTTCTCCGTGTGTTCAATAATGTAAATAAAGTCTTTAAGAAGCCCATTACTTTCATCTGCAGTTCTGAGAGAATTGCTCAGATTCTCCCTTGGCAGTACTGTTTGTGCATAATAACAATACTAATAAAAAAACCTCGGGAAAACAAGCGAAACAAAATAAAAAAGATAATAATGGTAAGAGTAGTAATAAAATAAAGTTTTGCCTTTTAAAAATGCTTCCCCACTTTGAAAGAAAGAAAAAAATAAATTGCAAAGACTTTGCTGGTATCAACCTCCTCTGTCTGTGCTCGNAGAAGGTACCTCACTAACGCTCATCAGGGCTGACTAAAACAAACACGACGGATCGGGCTTTGCTGGATCTCGGATTGAGTTGAAATCTTTTCTGAAGTCGTCTTGCTTTGCCAAAGTGGTGTTTCGGAAGGAGAAGCTAGTATAGGAAATTTGAGGAAAGCTGAACAGTGACAAAATAGTTCTTTCAACATTTCCACTGTATCACATTTTTGTTAGAGCTTTTTAAAAGCTTTCCACTTTGAATTGCTTTATTAGTGCACAGTTTTGCTGATTGCAGAATAGAGACAAAACATTTTATGGAAATAAGATGTCCGTCCAACTTCAGACGTTATTAGTTTGGGTGGTTTTTTTTTTGTTTGGTTGTTTTTTTTCTTTTAATGCTTCCACTCTGTGGAGAATTTTCAAATATTTGTTATTTTAATGCAATTTGGCATTATGTCAGGTTTACAAATCTAGAAGGACTTTGCAAAACTGAGATGTCCCAAGGCACCACCAGTGCCTTGAGACTTTTCCTTGCCACCTGAGAGGACAAAACCTCTGTTCCCTCAAAGGGTGTTCCTTCAACTCCATACCTTGCTCCTGTTCCTGTCCTGAAAGCCTTACTTTTCCTTTGCCTAAACTTCATGGTTTTAAATAAGCCATTTTAAGGTCAAGTTTGTTCTATTACATTTTTCCTGTGTAAATTGAAGCAGTCTCATTGTGGTCCTCAAACTGCTCACTCTCTGGTTTACTCAGCTCATCACCTTGGTCTCTCTTCCCTGAGCCAACCTATTTCTCAGGGAAGGAACTTATAAATATTTTATTCTCCGTCTTTGTGAGTCAGTCTTTGCTTTGATTGAATTCAACAAGTTAGGGAACAACAAGTAAACACTGTCACTGGAACAGACAATGAGGTGGCTAGGGATGGTCCATGGCCGGCTGCTGGGGTGAGTGCTCAGCGGAGACAGAGAGCAAAACAGGGGCCTCCATGTCCTGTTTGTAGACCCCTTTGGAGTCCCACCACTCCTAACAGCGGGATCTGCGAAACTGCTTAGACAACATATCATCATTTCTGTCTTTGAACATCTATTGGAGCCACATAAATTGCCAAGAAATAATAAGCCGAGCACAAAGTTCAAACCCCATCTCTGCTGGCTCATTCCATCCCCCCACCTCACCTCCCCTCTCCCCTGTGCAACCTCCAGCAAGATTATTTGAGGTTCAGGAGAAGAGGTTTGTTCTATAATTAAAAAGAACGGTTTTGTTTGGGTTTTTTTTTTCATTGTTCTATTGAAACAAAAATATAATTCTATTGAAACAAAAGCGTGTCTCACTAATGCTTCAATTTCCATCACATTTTCAGCAGAAGAAAACATAAACACATAGTTTCGCTTTTCATTTCGTTGAAGTGAGCCTTTTTTTTTTTTTGGCTGCGGTAAAAATGTTCATTTTGATGATATTCCTGAAGTCATACTCTTTAAACACATGGCTTATATTGAAACAATGAACAAATATTATTTGACGTTTTCTGCTATGTTCGCTTTTCATTATAATAGCTCAACACTGTTGGAGTTGAAGATGTTCATAAAAATCAAGCATCGGGATGCTTCCTGATAATATTTTGACATTTTTGATCTGGGGGCAATTTTGCATTTGCATTTTGATGTATCACAAAAGCAAATGTTAAAATTTCAGGGAATTAGCACTGCCTGTTCTGACCAAGGGGGATGGAGGATTTCCCAGTGATTGTGTTTGGACAGTGGTTGTGATGAGAAGCCCTTCTGCAACCGATCTAGTACAAGAGGAAATTTTTTACTATGATTAGAGAGGGTTGACATTTTAGATTTGTGATGTTAAAGAATTAATGATTAATGCAAATTAAAATGCTTTAGAAATCTAACAAAATTTTAGTTAGCAAAAAGAAGAATCTTTCAGGGAGGAAAAAAAACCAGATTTTTTTTCAACAACTTCTCAGTTTAAATTTGAATGAATATCAGGGGAAGAGCCTCACATCCATCACTCAGCTACCCTAAAAATACTGAGTTTTTTAAAAAAAACCCACAAAACTCTGTCTTGTTTGTTAAATTAAGGTATTAGAACCTGTCACTCTGCTCATCTCTTCTTCTCCAGGCCAGGATTATGTTCCGATTTGTAATAAAATTTGACACAAATCTGACAATATTTTGACCAGGCTTTGCATTCTGGAGATTAAAAATAAGCATCTGAAAATGGCAGCATCCTTTGCAGTGACATTCCCTGGCGTCCTCTCCTTCCCACTGCTTCCCTGGCCAGTCTCCTCGATCTCCAGCATCCCCAGCACCTCTCTCCTTGTCCCTGCTTTCTGGCTCCTCGTCCCCAGGCTCCACGGACCCTTCCCTCTGCCCAAGTCCCTCTTGTCACCTTGATGAGAAGGACTTTCGCCCGCTCCCTCCGGCCGCCTGGCTCCCTTCCACCGCTGTGTCCTCACGTCACAGCAGCATCACGCAGGTACCATCGCTGTCCCTTACATTCCCTCACAAATTGAATTCATCATGGGCGTATGAATAAATCCCCAAGAGAATAAAAGTTCTCGGAGGTAATTGAATCACACAAGAGTGATGGGGCTTTCTTTCTTTTTCTTTTCTTTTCTTTTTTTTTTTTAANTTTTTTTTTTGTTTTTTTTTTTTTTTTTTTTCCTTGACTCATTCCCAGCCGAGGTTCAATCAGCATTCATTACTCCCACCTCCCTCCAGCTGAAACGGCAGAGGAGCCGGGTGAAGGAGGACTCTCAGCCTTCTGATTAAATCTTCCAAACATGATGGCCTATCAAGCCCAGTAATTTGTGAGCCAGGAAACACGAGATTTTAATTCAAGGCAGATAAAAAGGCGCAACCCATAGAACCAGCTGAGAAGAACAGAGGAGGAAAATCGCATCGAGACTATCACGGTTTAAAATTTTCTTTTGAAAAGACAGTTTGATTAAAAAGTGTTTGAAAATATTTTCAAGCGTGGAGCCACTTACAGTAGAAAAACGCTGAAACAATTAGCAATCAAAAGAAAATCTTTTGATTTGACATTTTTGCCCTCTTATTTGATTTTGCTTCAGTTTAAGAAAAATATTAGGAAAAAAACCCTAAAATTGAATGGAAATAATAGCAATATTCCGCACATACGTGCCACTTGATTAAACATTTAGATTGCAGTGTTTTGACACTCTCAACATGAAACATTTTGACATTATGAAATGGAATTTTTCAATAAGCTTGTTTTGATCTTTCTAGATCAAAAAAAAAAAAAATCCTGGAATTCTCCATCAAAACGGTGCGTGGAGAATTCACTTCTCGGGCTGATTTGAGGGAATGAGTTTTCTGCTTTGCCAAGGCTCCGGCAGGCAGCGGCCCGGGGTGGCTACCAGCCCAGCGGTTAGTGATGGAGAGGCACATCTCACCCGGACGCCGTCCCCGTGGAGGGCTCCGATGTGGCACCTCTGGATTATGCGCAGAAGCTCGTCCGAGCACACGTGTCGCAGCCTCACACATGCCTTTAGGCCGATGAAACGGAGTCAACCGTTGGACATACACCACGGAGGCTCCGATGTCCTCAGCTGGGATCTGACCCGTGACCTTCGGCGCTAAAACCAGGAGAGTTTGCCACCTGAGCTAAAGGAAATATTTCACAGCTGCACAAAAATCCCCGGCTCTGCAGCGCTTTTGCCCACTAGAGGGAAGTGCATTCACACGCACCCGGGGTGAGCGTACAGCACTGCACACACCGCGGGCTTTGGACACTCGCTTCCCACACCGGGACCGAGCTGGAGCCAGCGGGAAGGCTGCTGGAACAGTGGAAAAGCTGCTGGAACAGTGGAAAAGCTGCTGGAACGTTCGGCTGCCCATCGCGATTTCTCTGCCATCTGCTGATGGCAGCCGAAGGGGGCAATGGGCATCGCCCGAGTGACCGTATCCACCCTCCCCATCCCTTGCCATTCCCAGCAAGCTCGCACAGGCACAGCCCCGCTGGTGGCAGATGTCCCCTTAGTGGATAAAAATACAGTGGCAAAACTTGAGCTCTGCAGGGAAAGGATTGAGCTACAGGCTCAGTTGAAGAATAGCTGTGAAGTTGTGCTTGAATTGGTGAAGGAACACCGAGGATCTGACCCTGAGCCATTCCAGCACTGTCTGCACTTGGAAAACTGCTAAATGCACAGATGTGATCCATACAGATGGGTTTAAATATGAGCATCCGAGGCAATGCAGTGCAGTGCACGCAGTGACAGTATGTATATGTGAGCACTCAAACACAGGCGGTGTGAAATTATATCCCTGTGACCAAATACACACTGTCTGTTTGTTCAGCCAGCAAGGTTAACATATATTCTCCCGAGTAAATTGGCTTTTAAAGCAAAGCTCCCACATGCTAATGCAAATGTAAGAGAAGATATATTTCGAGGAACACAGAAGCAAGGTAAACCTATTTGCGATATGCAGATTTAAGTGAGCTGCACAAAGCTATGGATATAAGCTACCTAATAGCCTGTGTAAAACTGGGAATACTGATATGTGACTGTGCACAGAGGCACATGCAGCACGCCTCGGTCCTTCCTGGAGGTACTGCTGGGGATGCACGGAAAGGGTGTCGCATGCACGAGTGCACAACCTCCCTCTCCTCCTACCAATACGCTCCAGGTGTGAATAACCCTTAGAGAAGGCTGCAGACAAACCATCTCAAATGCACCTTCACAGATCCTAGCTAGAGACCTCGGGATCGAAGGAGTAATGAGCAAAGCAGGAGAGGGAGAATACAGCTGGAGAGATGATGAGAGATCACACTGAGGAACCTTCAAGTGCTCTGAGGAACTACGTCCCTGCCCTGGGATGCTCAACAGGCTGCATCCATGTGACTGTCTCTTCTGGTGGCTATGGAGATGGTGGGCACTGTGGAGTGTGTCCCTCACACCTAGGGAGGGGAGAGCACCCTGTCCTTTCTCCCTTCGAGTCTCTGTCTCTCTGTGGCTCCATCTCCCGGGGAGTCCAGTAACGCTGGTGATACTGGTATTGCACAGACATTGACTCCAGCAGCGTCAAGCATGAGGTAAAAAGCCTCACTCCTCAGCTTTCAGCTTAAAGCACAATTTTGGACAAGAGAGGACATTATAATTAACCTGTTGATATTTGATATTCTTCCCCCACCAAATGCTCAAACTATTGAGACCTTTTACACTTCAGCTATTTTTTTCTATTGTCTAAAGCACTGTCTTCATTCCTGGGGAAAGACAATTGCTATTTCGTCTCCTGTTTTGGTATTTGTTTTTTTTTTTCAAAATATGAGAAAACTCATCCATTTTCCTTGGTTCACTCCAACAGCTCTCAAGAGCTAGGTCTTCAGCCAATTTAAATTTGTGATGCCCGGTGGAAGGCAATAGAGATTTAATGGAGCTACTTTGTTTTAGAGCATCTGGCCCCAAATCCTCCAGGGAAGCAGAGTATCATGTACCAGATCAAAGGGCCAGGTTGATGTGTGCTACTAACAGGGAATGGGGAAATTTGTTGAGATGGAAAATTATTTTGCCACCTGCTTCCTCACCTTGAGCAGGACCTAAAACAAAGTCCCTGGCAGGGTTCCTAAACGGAGTTATATTACAATAATTAACAGGAATATTATTACTACTAGTAGTAATTTTTGATTTACAGTTTCATGCTTGTTCCTAGCTCCTTTCATTCTTTCTTCACTGAAAGAAAGAAGCAGAAGAATATTATGAGATGAGGCTGCCTGATGTAATGTTTTAAATATATTTGACAGCTAGAACTATGGAAAGCCCATAAAGGAAGCCTGTCCTGATATAATGAGATTTCCAGGGTAAATTTTTCCTGATACAGATACATTTGTGAAAATTCAGCTCAGATTTGGGGTGTTTCTCCACCAAGAACATCCTGAGTTTTGGTCTTATTTCTTGTCTCAGATACCAAGTTCTCCATCTCCTGTATCTTTGATGTAGGATCACTGCAAAACTCAAAAAACAGAAGATGTTTTTTATCATTATGGTAATCCCATGCGATAATAGCATGAAGCAGAAACCACACGGGACATAAGGAGCGGTGCTGTTTTCTGGCCCTGAATTTTCCGAATCAGAGACTAGTGGGTGACTGAGGATTTTCTTCAGGTCTGTGTTGAAAGAAAAAAGAACAGTGTTCAACGCTACACACGAACAACAAAACCTAAGCATGAGTTAAAATGTCAAACTGGCTTTTTAAAGATCAAAAGTAAAATAGAGACCTTATCCCCGGTTATTTCAAAGTGACTCATGGGCACCGCGAGCGGTATCTCTGGAGTGAAAGAGGTCCCATCTTGATGGCACCAAGTCTTCTGACATTTTATGATCCAAACACCCCACTCAGCAAAGGTCTTGACCACCTAAAATGCTGTCTATCTACTCCATCAAATCAGCAGAGCAGTTAGTGATGGCCTTGGGGGAGATTTTAATCTCAGCAACTTTCGTCTTTCCCTTTCTTGTTTTCCTGTTGTGAGACCAGTTGCCAGGTCTCTCCTCTCAATCTGTAACTGGAACCCCTGAGAAGAAGCAAGCTGAAGAGGAGCCAGCTTATTTCATTAACTGGTGCCGTAAACCCTCTCCAGCTGCTCTCCTTGCTCTCGTGAGCACCGCAGCCAGGACTGCTGCTGTCTCCACGTCGCAGTGCCTCTGTCACTGCGATAAGGCTGCAGCAGCACACAGAGCATCCGTCACCAAGAAACAGTGGGACAGGACGGATTCTCTGACACGGTACATGGAAAACACACCTCTGCAAAGAAATACGCACATAGACCTGCAGCAATGTATGCCCACATTTGCATGTATGATAATATATAAATGTACATAGTTATCTGCCTGCACCTCAAAAGTCTATGCACATTCCAAGTCTCTCTATGGAAAGAAATGTATAAGGCTGCCTCATCCTGCCCGTAGGATTGAAAAGGAGTATTTTTCTTTGGTCTGATAAGCTATGTATTGGAGACAACAGCACAAGTATCAGAAATGGCAGAATTAACTCCTGTGCAAGGGTCACATGCCAACAGCTGAGGTTGTGGAAGAGCATAAGATAATCCTTCCAAAAAGACAGGGAAGCTGCCTTTTTCATCAGCTTTTGGGGGGAGGTTTCGGAGTCTGCTACTTCTAGCTGAAAGATTGATCCTGGTTGTCTTCTACCCAGTGAAAACCTTGTCCTGTATTGTGCTATTACCAGGAACAGGATCATTAGAAAACATTACTGGATATATTTTTTCTGATTTGAGTATCTTGGGTTCAATACTTAACTGCTGTATGCTCCCCATGTGACCCCGATCACGGTCAAGTCAGCTTCAAAAAAAATTTCACATGGTAAAAGAAGTAGTGCCTATAGGGATTCACAAGAGTGCTTACATACATGCAAAATGTCGGTCCCATTTATTTCCTTCTTGATTTAATTTGCGCTTGTACTTTTGAAAACACTGCCAACCATCCAACCATCTCTGTGACCCTTCATCCACCTCCCTACTTTGGAAATCAGTCTGAAAGGCAAAAAAACAGAGATATATTCCATGTCTGAGGCTGGAAACAGCTGAACTATTAACTAGACAGGTTTAGGCAGGTTATTTTGTGAGGAGGGGAAGAAACATCCTTCTTTTAATTTTTTCTTTGAAAAAATAGAATAACAGAACTTCTCTTCCAAACTTTCAAAACAGGTTGTGCGGATGTTAGCTTTGGGTGCACAGATACCTCCAACTATGAAGGCACGATGCAGCTCAGGCTCAACTACAAGGTGATGTTTGCAAACTGGGATCAAACTGGGACCAAGGCTGTGGTCAGGTAAGGACTCAGCCCTCGCTGTGAGTGTACCTGAGGCTTTTTCAAACTGTCTAGTCCCTATTAATCCGCCAAAATGGATGGACAATATCATAACAGCAGGTTTTCTTCCTGATATTTTTGTCATTTTCTCTTCACTTATGCTTCAGAAATACAGTCAAGAATTAGCTTCCTTGCTGGTATTTCAGGACATCTGCATCTGATTCCAGGTGTAATCAGAATGATTGGAAAACATTGAAATGATGAGTGAAATATTCTTTTAATGAAAAAGAAGACTCTTGGGTAGTAGTTGAAGGCTTATTTTTTGGGTTTTTTTCATTAATCTGAACCAAGATTCTTCAAGCCTTAGATCTCAACCAACATCTTTATCCTAACTAGGAAACGTGTCCCAGTAGGTCTCCACTTTAGCGATGCTTCTTACCTAAAGTCTGTCTGAAGTGGAGAAAAAGGGAGTGCATCTGTTTGGGTTTCTTTTTTTCCCAGACATTTTTGTTTTGTTCTTTTTGTTTACACAGGCTAATGATAAATTAATGGGATAAACCAAAGGCCTTGCTGGAACAGCTGTAAACTCAAAGCAGGAAGTCATTCAAAGCCTCCGAAACCTGGCTGTGTAATGCTGGAGGAGTTAATGATGAAGAACCGAATCCTCAGCTGGAGCAAATTGGCATAGTTTGCTTGAAATACATGAGTTTCACTGATTTACAGTAGTTCAGAATGTGGCCTGAAGTGCCTCACCATTCTGCTTTGTTTGCATTTTAAAGTGATCTCTGCTAGTTTCTTAATGGTTTTGTCTCCTATTGATGTATTTATGGGATGCCAGTAACTTAACCAGTCTCCAGCAAGCGCAGATGGTAGAGGATGGAAAAGCACTAGCTCGGTTTCCTAGGAAAATCTTTTTCTAAGAATTTTGGAATAACAGAGGCTATTCCTGCAAAGGTTTCTATGGTCTGACAGCTCATACTGCCATAAGATCTAGTATCTGAGGTTTGCCTGAGCTCTTCTAAACCTGACGAAGTTTAATTTTAAAGTGGCTCAAAGATGGTCTTACATTACAGAGGATATTTTCATTTGCTTTCTGACACTAATGAGAGTGAAGTGCTGGAAAAAAAAGTAGCCTGGGAAGATGGTGGAATCATGATGACTGGAAAGCTTGAAGGACAGACTGGAGAACATGCTTTGGGTACAGCGCCATCAGGGTTGGTCCTCCCTTTAACAAGTGCTGGTTGTGTTTCTTTGTAGTCTTACATTTTCTATTACTAAAATTAACCCAGCTTGAAAGACTGCTAAATTTACCAAGAGAAAGAGTGAATAAGAAATGAGTTATACATTTGCTCGTTGGCAGAACCAGAGCTTTATCAGTCAGACCAACCAAGAGACAGTCTTTCTTCTGCTGATCATATCAGCTGATGATCCCAGCATCATCTGGAAGTCCAGGCTGTGAGTGAAAAATTGTTAGCAGTGGCAGAGAATATTTCCTTAACACTTGTTATAAAGGGTTTTTAGTGGAGGGCACATGAGCATTCAGCTCTGCTTTTGCCTGAAAATGAAAGGCTTAAAAATTGGAGGAAACAATCTTGTTGCAATTAAGCATAGGCAAAATTGCCCACAGTTATTTGCAGCTACTAAACTGGAGGCCACTCTCTGAAAGCCAGGCTATCAGACAGAGCAGCTACTTCCAATTATATCCTACTGGAGGGGACTCCTAAGCTGCCAAGATCCATGGAGGAAAGCCATTCAGAAAAATTGCGACAAACTTCTGCCCATGGAAATAAAAGATGCTTTATCGAAGTCTAAACATTTCTTGGAAATATATCAAGTGCAAAAATATTTCCATAAGGAAGATTTATGAGATCCAAAGAGAAATTTCAAAAAACGGGAGAGTAAGAGAGACAAATAAACAAACCAGCCAAGTGAGTGAGAGAGGCCAATTTTAAAAGTGAGTGTTTAGCGAATAGACCTGGGTCAGAGAGAACAAGGCTGGATCTCCACACCCTACTGAAGGAGCATCAAGCTGGGGATCCCTCACTTGAAGTAGATCTGGGCAATGCTGAATAGCATAAGTTTTTGTCCAAATTGGAGCAAAAACGTAAATATGCTTTGCATTTCATATTGCCTCGCCAGAGGGGATAAAGGATATGTCTACTTTTACTACTTCTCATAAACTGTGTTCAAATTCAGCTACGGCATCACCTCAGTCTGCGTTATCCATTGCATGTAGCATTCAACAGTCCAGTCCCCAGGGAGCTGAAAGGGATTCTCATGACCTCAGTCACCGTGCTTAACGCGTAGATAACCAGAGGAGCCCAAATGGACCCTCCAGGGGAGGAGGTGGGCCAAGTGCCTTGCTGAGATCTTTGGGCTTTAAAACATGTGAAATCAGGAAAGTGAGTAGTCAAGGTGTGGCAGCTGGATGGAGAGAAAAAAAGTATGCTCCAGTAGAGAAAACAGGATTTTATTATTATTTTGGTTTAGATGGTAATTAGTAGAAGGCAGAAAGAAAAAATTTCCAGAGTGATAGGTTGTGGAGTCTGTGAACAGAATTTGATGCTTCTAAACTGATTTGGTCAAAGAGAGTTTTGATTTAGAAACCAGGATATCTGTATGGGTATATTGTAAAAGGTGATAGCAAGGAGGGTAGGAAGCAAGAAGTCAACAGGGAAATAAAATAGAAGTCATTTCAACAGATTGCTTTGTGCAACCTGTTCTGATTTTTTTCCCCAAATTATTGGTTCACACTGCCCTTAACATTTAGATTTTCATCTGTTTGCTCCTTTTTGTGAGAGGAAAACTATGTTCAGCATCTCTTAAATGCTTACATGGAGATGCTTCCCATCTGTTTGCAAATGCACTGTGCTTGCTTTCTGCTAGGGACCTGGCAGTTCTCAATGGTTAAATGAAACTGAACCCACTCCATTTGCTGAATGGGCAGACTCCAAGGAGCAAAAATGAACATTTCTCTTTGCTGGTGATTCTGTTACAGCGCACTGAGCTCTGAAAATCCTTTGAAACATCCGCTGCAGGTTGTATTCTCAAGAAAGGACCCCTTCAATGAAGACCAAGAATTAAGACTATTAAAGCTATTCAAGATGCACACGCTCATTTGTATTTTGTGCATAAACATGATTGTTATTTACATTTCCTCGGTACCCTTCCAACTAATTCTATTCCTTTGCCATACAATACATATATCTCTTTCTGATCCTGCAGCACCACGGTACGTCGCCATACATTGTTCCGCGGGGGCTGCCTCCACCCCAGGATGGTTTCACTTCCAACAGTAGGTTGGAAGCACCATGTTTTCTGCGTTCACTCCAACACTGAGGTTTCATTGGGCATTGTTAGTCACTCCTTTTGGCACACTTTGAAATTCTCGGATGTGTAGGGCTCTGCTCTACCCTCTTCTCTATAGGCAACCCAGCCAAAATCCAGCGGTGCCATCCAAACACTTAAAACCTTCTCAGTTCTCTGCTTGCGTGAATCTCATCTGTCTCTTTCTCTTTTGATTCGCCTGCCTCTGAAAGGTTTCTGCATTTTGCAGACAGCATGGAGGCGGAGGGCGGGGGTGGCAGGGAAGATGAAGAACTCGGTGATATACCGAGTATATAGAACAGTGTATAATATGCTGAGTGATGTAACAGCGAGAGAGCTAAGTGAATGCTCCTGCCTTGTGATTTACTGCTTGCAAATGGCTTCTCTTCTTCTGAAATACCGTTAATTTAATAGACAAACATCCTAGGATAAAGGCTCGCCAGAGACGCAACTGATGGGATAAACATCAAGAGATTAAAGACCTGTGGGCAAAGTGTATAATTCTGTTATTAAAATCCCAAAGTACTCCCTTAAAATTAGACCCTAGCAAAAGAAGAGGAGTGGAAAACCTGTGCTTAAAAGGGGGAGTTATTGTGTTGAGCACTTCAGAATCATTTGCTAAGCAAAGTTAAAAGGAATAATAGCGCCGAGCTAGGTCTTCCGCTTGTTTTCCTCCTGCTGTCCCTAACTATCAAAGTGGTATCAAAGAAACCTACTTATTAGCTATGTGTTGAGAACATTTTCCAAAGGCAGTCAGAAAGCCATCAGTGACAGCATTTCTGTGACCTCCTAATTGCACCCCACACAATGTGGCTGCTGTTAGACCCAGAAGACAGATGCATTTGCAAAGTGTGTCCCATGTCATTAGATCCCAGCTCACGAGTGAGCATGCCATGCCGAATGGTGCCTGTTAGGGTTTATATTTGCAATATCTAGTGATTCCAGCTGAGATCAAGCTGTCAGTAGACTAACTGCCACCCGGGCCCTGGCACAGTCCGTACCTAAAATGCACAGTCTCAACAGGGAGACTATGCAAAAGGAGTTACCACCACCAAACCGGACAGTCAGAGGAAGCTGAGGCACAGGGATCCCAATCCTCTGGATCAACCCAATCTGAACAAACCTACCTGTTGATTCTTTACACTTCATTGACCAGTTTCATTGCAGATTCCTCAAACAATAGACCAAAGTGGATGGCTTGGGCTTCCTTGCTATTGAACACCCACTCTGAACATTGTCCATGCACCCAGACCAGTGTTGGGTGAGTCTTTTCTGATGTGTAGGTCACAGAGACAGCTACTTTGGTTTTCTTGTATGAGAGAAGGTCCTGACCTAAGGGAGGGGAGATGCTGAAGTAATTGCAATGACATATAGGAAGGATTTGAGGAGCACCACTGTGCAGCAAGAGCTCTGCATTCCCCTGCCACCAGCCGTCAGCTAGAGGTATGTTGCTTCTGTTGCTTACCAAGAGATGAACAGCCTGGCAGTGGGACGTGAGCGTTAGGTAACCAAAGATAAAGACGAGGAGAGATATAGTAGCTGGCTCTGCATTCTGCCTGAATGCCAAATGTTCTGACCGCTTCTGTTAGGTGAGCATTATTGCTGATGTCATATGGGTCCGGTGGGTAAATAATTGATGAAGACTTAGTTGCTCGTTGCTCTGGATAGCATAGTTGGGCACGGGAAAGTTCTTTTGACAGAGAGTTTCTGTTTATAAAGCTACTGATTAGGTGGTGCTTTGACTCAGAAGGCATTTTCAATGCTCTGGTCAAAACTTGGAATTTATCTTTCAGTGCGCATTCCAGTTTTCAACCTTATTTCCTAAGGTGTACTGAAAAGTCAACATTTTCCTATGACCTATGATGGGAAAATTCTGAAGGAAATAGTTTTTTACAAATCTCCAACAGTTTTCCCCCCAACATACACACACTTTGTTATTGGTGGTGGTGTGCTTGAGAGGGATAACATACATTAAGGGGAAGGATAGTGCTTTAAGACTGAAAAAGATCAAAATATTCTGTTACCACAGACTAAACAGCTCTCTTCAATCGAAATTTTACTGAAATCAGTGTTTGTTCCTGTAGCATGTTTTGATTTTGACAAATTGATGTTTTCCAGTGGGAGAACATCCCATCAAGATGCCAGCTAGTTCTGTGATCAGTAGTGGAAATGAAGCTCGTTTTCCATGAATATGTATCCTATCGTTGAATTCCTGGGTGTGTAGTTCATTAGGAACTCCAACAGAATCAGCTTTTTCATGAAACTTGTGAGAACTTAATGGTTTTGAGGCTGCAAATCTCTATATCACATTTGATAAAAGCTGTTCAATTAGTTCAAAAGTTATTGGATGGGACTGTGTAGTGGAGTAGGTAGATGAAGGCATTTTTATATGTTTGCACATCCAAACACAGAGCATGATTTTTTTAGGAAATCTGGCTAATAGTGGCTAATTAAAGGCTAAGTTTGGCTCCACTTTGATTGAGATAGGTCATGTTTTCCAGCTGGAGACTAGAGACATGAATGATCTTCACACTAGAAATCTCCATTATTGCCCAGATGCTTCCAGTGACCCCAGCAACACTCAGGAAATCAGTGCCATAGACTGTCCCATACTGTGGATCTCTCCATGAGTAGATCACTCCACTCCATGTTTTATGCGGGGACACTGTACAAGGACACAATGACAGCAAGACTCCCTCCAGATGCATCTTTTGGAGCTGCATTAGGAGAGAGTGGAAAAGAACCCCCGGTTTAACAATTGCCAATGACAAATTGCTCTGAAATCAACCGATCATGACAAAATGCATTTTACTATGTATTAGTCACATATCACTGATAGCAATATTAGAGTCCATAAACATGCTTTTAATGATCAAATATTATTTAATGTATGCCGAAACTCACAGTAAGTGGAAATTAAATGGACAATTTAGTGTATCATCTCTATGCATAGGCTCAGAAGCATTTCTCCAGCGGGTAAACACTGACAATAAAGCTGTTGTTCAACAGAATACTACAGCTGCCAGATGTTAAAGGTTTTGGCCTTTGAACGTGTCGTCCCAGAGAAAAAGGTTGACATTTGCTGTTGCATTGGCATATATTTTGTAGTGAGAAAAAAGAAAATCCAGTTCTATTCTGAAGGCAGTAAGGGCTGGTGAGTAAAGGAAGGGACCTAAAAGATCTAAAAGATGCCCATTTCCAGGCCTGTAGTTGCTTAATTGAGTGACAAGTCCCGTTCATCTGTGCTTTTTTTTTTTTTCCCCACCCTTGTTTTCTGTGTCACAGTTTACGCACTTATATATCCACAGTAAATTACGCAGCAGCTCAGGCAGGTACCAGCCCTGACATCGAGACCAAGTTGCAGCAAGGAGAGGAGAGATTTATTTAACTTTCCTTGGCATGACTCTGTCCATCAGTAGTCATACGAGCCCCCCTCCTCACCTCGGAAGAAAAGTTTTCTATTCTTTTGCTGCTTCTAACTTGTATTAGCCCTGCAAAGCAACATAGCAATAAGAAGTATTAAATTAATTTGGCATGCAAGACAGAGAGCACCTGGTAATTCTCTGGTACCATACCGCGTTTGCAGAGGTGGCTGTTAAGAAAACAAATTTCTTTTTTGATTTGTAGACTGAACAAATTTAAACTGGAGTCCTTGAACACAGTCACTGAACCTCGGTGTGCTTTTTGTTTAAAGACCAGAAAAGGAGACACTCTTGTCAAGAAAATGTTTTAAATACAATGGACTCTCTGCAATTCTACAGTTCTTTCAGACTCCAGCATATTGCAAAAATACTGTTAAATTCACGCAATCTGACAGTACTGTAGGTTGAGGAGCAAGGTTCTGGTATACCCGTTCACTTTGAGGTAAATCAAGGAAAAAAAGTCCAGGTCAGGGGGGAAATGAACAACATACAAAGACGACAGTGACAGGAATATCCCAAGACAGACTGTATTCTCATCAGGATTCCCTGAGTGGTTTTTATGGACATTTGCATTTAAAACTAAACCAAATTAAAGACCTCCATCAAGTATGCCATATTAATGGAAATTTCAGCCCCCCATACTTTCCTTTTCTGCCTGTACTGTGATCCCAGCACATCATCAAAGTGCAAAAAATGCTGCAAAAGAATTCCTGCAGACACAGTGAGCAAGGTGTTCTCCTCTGGGGAGAATATTTACAACCCACAATCAAAATAACTGGCTTGCACCATAAAACTCCCCAACTCAAGCTTCACCTTCAACCCTGCAAATGCTAAAGGTGGCACATGATGCATTTCCCACCCTCCCACTTTCAGAAAATCAATTTAAGATTCTTTGAATAAGTGTCCAAAGAGAGGGCACACGAGCAGCAGTTAACTCCTTGTGCGCTGGGGTGGCATCTCTATCAGAAGACAGCCTTACCCGACTCATGGTCACGAGCATCTGACTATATCCTTCTGATAACCTGCCCTGAAATAAACTCACAGAAGTCTTCCCACTGTTTGCTCAGACTCACACACAAATCCCCAGTTTATTCATAAAATCGCAATGATGATCTGGGGGAAAAAATAAAAAAAGGAATTTTTGTGCCTCCCATCTTAATATTTTAGCTTATCCCTTTGCACAGACTTGCCTTCACGTGCAGAAGCTATAAATCTGGCTTGTCACTTTTATGATTATTAGTGGTTAGACCTGATGAATATTGATATGTGGCAAGCGCTCTTTCGACATTAAATACATTTGCCAATTTTCCTCCTCCAAACTCCACCCGTTAATGCTTCATCCAATATGAATCAATATTGGTTTAATAATTAACATGTTTAAACATTTTTTAATGTATATTTCACGATGAGAAGATCTATGTTTATTTTATGATGATAAAATATTTAGGGCCCAGGGAATTTTATTGTGCTGTCATCACAGCGTTAGTTGGGCCCTTTTCACTTCGCCTGAGGGGGCATCTCTCTGGCTCTTCTCGGCAAAGCCGAGGCTGAAAAGGTGTCAGCTGCTTGTGCAGAAGGTCTGTTTGCGTGGATCTGAAGTTATCTGAAATATGTGGCAGGGCTGGAAGGGAAAGGCTGCCGAGGGACGGTGCTCACGGTCCGCAGCGCGAGCTCAAAACAACAGCAGCGGAGGCGGACGGGGATCTGACCTGGAGAGACTTGTAACAGGTTCAGCATCAAAAGCAATTCAGACTAGAAGTTCAGACTTTGGAAAACATGCACAAAGGCGAACAGGGAAAGAGAGAGAGAGAGAGAGACTAAACCTGGCACTGGGAAGGCTTTAAAGAGCCCATGGTGCTTGCTGCATAAGTGGGGGCTCACGGTTCCTCTTGAAGCCAGCAGGCTTGACTTTCTGCTGCTGTTTCTGTACTGGCAAAAGCAGGTCTTAAAACAAGTTTCCTGGAGTGGGAAGGTTTGGTGGGAGTTGATAACCTCGCTACATAAGTGAAGGGGTTATTCATTAACGCCTATGCAACATGCAGAGGGTCTTGACAGCCTGACAGGGAAGAAAAATACCTGTAGGGTATAAAAAACTTGAGAAACACAGATTTGGTGCTCTGCTGCTTGGCCTTAGTGGTGTCTGGCTCCTCAGATGCTACAAGGTCTCACCACCCCATCACCTTGCAGAGGACAGATGCAAAGAGCTCAGCCTGCAGATCCATGCGAACGGCATTCAGGTGATGCTTTGGCTTCGTGCTGGCTCTTACACGAGGGTGAATTCTGCTCTGGCTGCCCAGCGCCACCAGGGAATCAGGGATAATGAACAAACTGGCTTTGCATTCACTGAAATCCAGGTGAAGGTTTCCTGTGAGACTGTGATTAATGTGATAAAGATGATTATGTTTATTTCCATGTATTTGTTGAAAATTATTCAACTGGTCACAGTCCAGTGGCTCCTGATGTTCCACTTCTGGGCAGCAGAACAAATACCTTGTAGTACATCTGATCTGGCTCTAAGCGGGTACCAGCCCTGACAACAGTCCTCACGTGGACGCGTTGGAGGAGGCTACAAGCTGTTTCAGCAGGGCTGCTGATTGCAGGAAAATCCTTTCCTTGCAAGATTTGCTGTGGAACATGTTTATTCCAGAAATAGATTGAAAAAATAAATAAAGAAAAGAACGTATCAAAGTCACAATGTCTCCTGAGAAGTGATTTCCTTGTCAAGGTGTGTTTGCTTGATAGCACATCCAGGAGGTGGAAATATAACGTGGTTTCACACTTACTTTTTCAACCCGTGTAAACTTCTGGCTTTCACAAAAAACAAAGTTCTACAAGCTTCACTATGCATTTTGTGAAGCCATTGGATACTTCATGGAAGAAAAAAAATCCATCAAGGGCATTAAACCCACAGATAACACCTCTGACTCAGGCAGTCCCCGAGCTGCTGATCACTGGAGACTGAGAAAGAATAGGAGAGAAATACTGCCACTTACTTACCCTTTTTATATAGTCTTTCCTAGTGGCAATTTTTGGCCACTATTGAACATAAGATACTGGGCTTCGTGGACTTTTCCTTTCGTCTGACAAAGCTCTTCTTTTACTTTTAAGGAATGACATGTGAAAGAGAGCTGGGGGAAGGTCAGTTAGGATGTTGCTTTCTAAAAATACCCTGTGTTTTGACTTGAACTTAAAAACCTTTCTGAAAAATAGGGAGGAGAAGGCGAATGCTCGCACATCCTGTTTGACACCAGGGCACTTCCTGCAGGATTTGCACAAATAAATAAATATTTTTTTAAAAGCTCCCCCCCCTCAAAAAAAAAAAAAACCCCTGACAGGTTTTAAGGGTTTTATTTAACTTCATTGCGATTATTTTCCGCAGCTCTGGCTAGGAGTAGCAATTATATTAATCCTTCTCCTCCAGGTTGTTAATCCTAGTAAAGCAACCTGTTGCTCGGAAGATTGTATGTTGTTAAGGAGCTCCCTGAGAACAATTATTCATGCTTGGGGAGTGCATTGCAAATGCACGCGCTTTTCATTTAGGCTGAAATTCACCCCTAGGAAGGGGGGCTGTGCTCAACGCTTAGGTATCACTTAATTCACGCTTAAACCCTTCAAATCAGAGGATAAAATGGAATCCAATGGAAAACTCTACTGCTGAGGTTAGGAGACCTCAGTGCAGCTTTGGGTGAGAAAAGGAAGATCACTGAAATTAAAAATCACTTCCTCTGAACGTGATGGATCTGAGCCGGTGTGAGAGATGGGAAGCAGAAGGAAGGTGCTCGTGTAGTTATATGAGCTTGTATATTTATGCTCCAAAGCTGAGTGCATAGTGTAAATCGGACGAGACAAGTAAATTGCACCCAACGAGCAGTGAAAGCAGGCAACGGCATTCATGCGGAATCTCAATTTACACCACAGCTGGGGTCCGGAGGAGCTTCACTAAGAAAGCAGGGGTCTGAATTACAATCTGCTTTTTTTCTCCCCCCTCTTTTTTTCTCCCAGTTATTCGGCATGGTAGGTATGCTCCAGCGAGATTGGCAATACAGCACGGCGAGGCTGCGAACCAGCCACCCGGTGCCTGCAAAGAAGTGTCCCACATCCGAGGAGGCGTTCCACATACTGCTAATAGCCTAAGAAAGATTTGCATGGGCACCGTGCTCTGACAGGGATTGCTGTCATTTCCATGTTAATACGCTGCTGTTCACCAGCCAGCAACCTTTGTCCTTGTAAAATGCTCCCATGGCTTTGTCACAGCAGAGTGGCTCAGGGGGCGAGCCAAGCAGACTCACTGCCTAATGCTAATGGCGATACATTCCCCCGACTTTTGCCTTTAAACCCATCGGGGAAAAATTCTAAAATGTTGTTACTCCGAGCCTGTTTAAAGCTTTTTGTAACATGGCTGTATCCCAGCTCCTCGCAGACCTTCCCACCACCTGCTTCCCAGGAGGTGCATGGTGGAGATCCCGGGCGCTGAGGGAGGGATGCTGCGGGGATGGAGCCAGCAACAGGCTCATGGGGCTGTGGGCAAGACCCTGTGGGATGGTCCATCTGCACACTAGGGCTGGGATTCGTCTCTTCTGACTTTCAGCAGCTCCAGTGCAATTGCCTTCAGCCGAGCTGGCTGTCTAAACTCCACCTTATAGCTGGGAAAGAGAAATAAGCAATTCCGCAGCACAATTCGTCTGACTTGTTTTAGACGTCTGCCTCCGAACGAGATGAATTGGGCCCTGGAAGTGACAGTTTCTCTGCCTTGATCGTAAAGGCAGGCTCACCAACCTGCAGGGATTCAGACCTGTGAGCTCTGGATGCCTGTACACAGCCGGATAAACGCCAGAGTACCTCCTCGTACTGCTGTGGCCCAGGGCCCCTCTGCTCTGGGGTGTCAAGTGACACCGTGGTTGTGTCCTCTCCTGAAACAAGACCTCCTCTGCCCTAAGAAGTGTGAGGTCCCAGCTCAGAGGCTCACAGTGCCTCATTTCTCTTGATCATGGTGGTTTGCTGTGACAGATATTCCGATCTGTCCCTGTATAAATCTCTTCTGAAAAGCTGTCAGGCCATGTAAGAAAGAAAGATGGAGCTCCTTCTTGCAAAGTGCTGACAGGGTGTCGCCTCGTACCAGCACAACACCACGGCACTGCGCAGGAGCCAGGCACTTCTCTTTCCCCACAAGAGTCTGATCCCCATGCTCAGCTCCTCCTGTCCCCAGCTGAAGGCTGAAAAGCTTTTTTGTTTTGTTCTTTTTTAATTTTTTTGTCCAGCGATAAAACGAAATTATTTTTTTTTTCCTGATTGTCTTCTTATTACATTTAAATCGGTGTTTGATTCAAATCTATTCTTGACAGGTGTTTGTTTATTTCCTCATACCCCTGACTGCAAAAATATTGTTGTCCACAAGCATATTTCCAGTGGAGATTTTATTCAGTGGCAGCAGACGTCTTCCTCTGGAAAGTATTGGTGCAGATATTGAGTGCCAACCGTCCTCTTGTGTTAGGAAGCATTTTATCCCAGTCTTCTACAACCTGCCCTTCATAAGCGTCTCCAGCAAGCTCCACTCCTGGTTTCTGCTGCAGCTCTTCCCAGAAGCCTCATCACCCACTGGTCCCAGTCTCCTTGATGCTGACCCAGCATCGTGCACACTGACCCCTTTACCAGACATCTGACAACATGCTCCCAAAGGGAAAAGCAGGTGGAGCTCAAGAAGAAGGAAAACATTTTGAGACCTTCATCGGTAGAGGTGCGTTTTCTCTGCACGCCTTTCTCCATACACCTCCGTGGTGCTCAGATGTCACTGAGGCCACGAAGGCATAAGGGAAATGATGAAATCGTTGAATCACGGTATTTGAGTGCTGGTGACCTCAAGGTGTACGAGTCACCTTCCTCCCACTGGGACCTGTGTGCACCCTCTGAGAGGGCTGAAACGTGTCTTTTCTAGCAGATGACCGTGTTCAAACTGGAGGAACTAGCCAACATCAGGCGTTTTGGTCATCAGTGGCGCAGCTCGGCTCCCTGCTGTTACCATAGGCTGTGTGTGGTGGGCAGTGATGTACGTACAGGCAGAAACCTCCTCTACACACATAGGCATCTGCTTTTTGATGCTTATATGCTCTCTGGAGGCACACTGGCTTCAAAACCAAGCATGGTCTGTGAATGCCAGACACGTCCCGCTATACCTGCGGCATCAGCCGGGCATTTCTATCGAAGTGCGTATACACCAAACACACACACGTAGTGTGGAGACACACAAGAACGGGGGGAGTCCTGTACACTTACTAGAACACACTCACATACCAGTGCAGGGAGACACGCTACATGAGCAACCATACTGTGTTTATTTACTGGAAAGTAGTCCTGTGAAGAGCTACGGTAATTGCATACAGGCAATCTCATCTCCATGTGCGGACGTGCAGGCACAAACTCTTTCCCCTGGATTTTTGTGCTGTGCAGTCTTCAGAGGTGAATGTAGCTGCTCTGTCTCCCAGATCTATCACATTCCAGGACTTTATCCAGACCCCTTCAATGAGGTTTCAAATGCTTCTGTGCATGTTTCAATCAGTTCAGGCATGTCAGACAAGTAAGTGTTGTGGAGGTACCTGCAAATTACACCATCTGGCTGCCTCAGTGAGCCAGACAAGAGGCAGACTGCAGGGAAAGGGAGAATCCAGGCATTAAAGGAAGGAGGGGAACGCAAAACTAACCATTTACAGAGGAGGAACACTTAGAAATCACTCCAAATAATCTTGCAGTAAAGGTTTACCCATTTCATTTTATTAATCAAATCTGAAAAGTGTGAAAGAGGTTTTTTTGGAGCGAAGTCAGCCCACTGGAAGATCATTTCCAGCTAAACCTTCGTGTTTTGAGTAATGCCAGGAAATGTCCTGTGCAGCAGAATCTGCAGATTCCCAGGTCTGGGCCTCTGGGGGTGAGAATTGGTTCATAACGGGATACCAGTGTTCAGTGCAGCTGATATAAATAGATAACTCCACAGGTAGATAACAGATGACAACGTCTTTTACCCCCAGATCTATTTAAAAAAGAACATAGATAAATTTTCATGTGTAAGTCTGCATGAAACTGTCATTTTCAGCTAAAGAAGGAGCTGGTCAGGCTTTTTGTCCTGTGTACAGCATTTAAAGTTCTCATCAAAAACAAAACCCCTCAAACCACTATTGCAAGGTGGCTTTAAATTAGAACTGGAGGATTAGTATGGGGGGAAGGGATTTTTTCAGTGGAAATAAATGTTTTTTGGACAAAGTAGACCTTTATTTCAGAAAGTTTAAAAGGTATGGGGAAAAAAAAAAATGTTTAGAAAAATAAAGAAAACCAGTTAAGCAGGCTCAGGCTGGGTTCTCAGACCAGGATGGATGGATAACCGTCTGACTGGGAGCAAGTGCTCAGAGGCAGGTTAAGGGACAGGTACAGCCAGCGACACAACAGCTCGTGTCACCGTGATGCTGACTGTACCTATTCTGCAGGTAAATCAAAGATGCTCATCTCTTGAGATGTCGATCTGGCCATTTCCCTTAGCAGAAAGTTCCTACTGGGAAAAACAAGGAGGAGGGACTAAAAGTGTTTATTTGTTGAAAGGGAAGCGTGTTTTTGTTGACTCAGCCTTCATTAAATGGTGCTCATTATTGCCGCAGTGTGAGCTGTTGGCACAAGCCTCTGCTCTGTCACTAAACCCTAATGCCATCTGGGAAAGAGAAGAAGGGAAGCAGGGCAGAAGAAGAGCCCGAGCGTCCATCCCTCTTCCCGCACCCCATCCCCGAGCTTGCCCTGATGTGAAAGAGAGATGCTGTGCTGGGAGGTGCCAGGAGCCCCGTGGCTGAGCCATAAATCTCACTCAGTCAGAGAGGAAGATTTATACTCACAGCTTGGAAACAACGCCTGTCAGGGCAGAACACGCACACACACTTACACGCACACACATTCCCGCCCGGCAAAACCCAGCAGCTCTGCCAGATCTGAGACTGAAGACAAGGTGCGGTCCCAGGAACAGCTAAATCGCTTTCATGACTTTCCAGCAGCGTTTCGAAGACAAATTGGGGGCTTGTGTTTTAAATGTATCCCCAATTTGCATTTTGATTGGCTAACAGGCCATGCAAATTCCACGGTAAAATACTGATCTGTCAAAGGCATCTGACAGTTTTCAACAATTGCTGAAATGGCTTTAAAACAGACCTGGGAGAGCTGGGGAGAGGAAAAAAAAAAAAATCAAAACCCCTCTGCCTGATGAGTGAGTTCTTTCATCTGCTAAAAGCTCTCCAAGCCCACAAGCCTGAGGCTGACTTTAAATAGAGTCAATGGAGAAATATCTTCTAGACAGGGGAATGATGAAGCCCTCCAATAGTGTCTCTCCCTTTCATTTGCACTCTCTCTCTCTCTCATATGTATTTACCTTTCCACTCTTCCTCCCTCCAGAAAAAGTCCTATCCAGGCTGGTGCTGGGAGCCCTCCCTTCTCCTGGGAGTCAGAGGTGGCTGCCATTCGGCACCTCATGGGGCTGGACTTCAGGACAGTCCCGCAGCCACAGGGTCATGGCATCTTCTCCAGTTGTGAATGATGCTGAGGCTTTAAGGTAATTTTATCATGAGGTAAAGGGATTCTCTTTTTTTTACGCTCTCTTTAAATGAGTCACAAGGGATTTTGCCACTGGGTTGCAAATCAGACACAACCTGGTTCTGGATTCAACCACGAGACAAAATATTTCCTAAGGATGTGTCATAAAGAGGCATTAAACTGCCCTGAAATACCACTGGGCGGTGTGAGAGGAAGCTAGTTGGGTGCTCCCACATCAGACCACTGCACAAGCGCTTTAGCCAGAGCAAAAGAGGCTTCAAGACGCAGTGGCAAAGGGCTTGTAGGGACCCTTTGCCAGTTTGTCACATTTCTGGTAGATATAAGGCAACAGAACGAGCCTACATTTTCTAGGGTCGTACAGCTATACTGAGTTATCTGTCTGCAAACCTTTTTGTAAGTTACAAAAATGTTCATATCCTGAAGCAAGTCACAAAACTAAAATTTCAAGTCCTCTGCAAAGTCAAAATGAAGAAAACAAATACTCAAACCCAATCTCTTTTGGTCAAATGAAACTTTGCCTTTCAATAGGCTATGAACCTATTTCTTTCATTTTGCCATATATTGACAAAGCAAACAAAAAGCCTTTCAATCCCATAATTTGCTAATCTACAAAACGAGAAAGACATTGCAAACTGTCATTTTCTGCATTGCACACGAGATATCCTTTAGACGGTATCTATTGCCATACCCCCCACCTCCCAAACTTTTAAGTGAAGAAGATATTAAAGCTGGCTCTATCTCCATCTAAAAAAGTTTTCAATGAATTTTCAGTTTGGCTTGAGAGAGTCCTGAGATACTCACATCAAATAGAACCTAAGAAGCATTTAGAAGAATGATGGATACTGGAAACTGCAGTTTCAGGCTACCAAGACTTCAAACTCTTTCTGACTCCAGAGATTAAAAGATCTCACCCACTCCTTTTCCGTGTGAAAGAAATCAGCTCGTCTTTGGGTGCCTTGTTATGGATCAGCCCACTGACCTCCGCAAAGCCCTTAGGCCATTTCCATGCGCAGTGACATAATAATGATGGATAAGAATCATTTACCATTTTGGGGGGAGAGGCAGAGCAAGAACAATGTTTCCCAGGCCAAACTATGGAGCCTGGCTCTGCACCGACCTGCCCCCGTTCCCAGAGCAGTGCGCAGCTTCTCAGCCCGACAGCACATTCCTCTCCCTACCCGGCAGCTCAGCAATGATACCCCGGCAGCTCCTATACTTTTGACCTTACCAGCATTGCACAATCTGCCTACGAGCAGCTTCGTCTCCGTGATGCAGCATCAGCCTTAGGCGAACTCAGCTGTGAAGAAATGACTACGCCTGGAGGCTGCAAACCTTTCGAGATACACATGCAGGCTCTACCAGCTCCAACAGGCACTTTTACCTACTCCACTTCTCTTGCTCTTCCTGGTTTCAGGTGTGAGGCATTCCTTCTGCATGGTCCCTAGCACACGTCCTGCTGGATGCTGCTGCGTGCCGTAAGGTGATATGTTAAATCATCATAATGCGGTGGGATGAGGAAAGAAGGTTGACACTGAACTAGTGTGGGCTGGGAGAGAGCAACGGTACCTTCGGATTTGCCGCGTAGAAAAAAAAAATACGGTAATGTGTTTAGGAGATATCTGTGTGTGAATTACAGAGCTGTGAGGGCAACACGTTGTTTGTAGCATGGTGTGGTTGCCAAGTGCTTCAGGACCTGTATGGCCCATGGGGATGGTGAATGTTCCCTCCGTGCTTGTTCCATGTGAGACGATCCCACCAGGACAAGGAGAAAACTGAGTCTGGTGTGGAGGTACAGAGGAGGAGGAGCTGCACTCAAGAGGCTCTGTCCCAGAGTTAATATCCCTGAGTGTCTGATTCTGACCCAGCTCTGCACAGTGATGTATGGCTCTCCCAGCTTGCGCTAGCCTTGCATTAGCAATGACTGATGAATCTCTGCACCACTTGTCTTTGCATGCTCTGGATGAGGCCTCAGCAAATTACCTCAATCATCCGCTTCTCCTACACACAGCTCCGGCCTCACTGCATCTTTCCAGTCACCTCTTCCACACTCGCTGGCCCCTTCCTCTACTATTCTCTCCCTACTTAACCCAAGCACATCAGTGACTTGGTCATCTATTTAAACCTTAGTTAAGGTCATTGGAGTTGTATTCTTGAGAGAGGAAAGAGCATGCAAGGTATTTTTTCTCACCACTTTCCCTCCTTCCCCAGGCCTTCCTCCAGGAGGATATCCCTTTGGCCTGAGCTAATCAGATGATCCAGTTCAGTGAGTGGGGAAAGCTGCCTGAGGACAAAGTTCAAGGCTTTTCTCCTCAATGGGATTTTTGTGACAGTTCCCATTCAGCCTCTAGCAGCAGGTATTTAGTTATTAATTCCCCATCTCCATCAGGTGGACGGTGCACAGAGATGGCTGGTCTTGGGGCTCAGAAGTTTTCCCTTTGGGAACAATTTTTTTTTAAAGGTGTTGCCCTTGGCACAAACTGGACATCTTGGTGGGTTAAACACAAAGATGAGGAGGTTGGAAGGAGAGGACAACGTGACTCCTACGCGCAACTCAGCGATTAGAACTGGATTGCTCTTTTCTTGTTCTTTCCCATTCTCCCCTTGTGCCTTCTAATGGTCATTGGTAGCAATTTGTGTCGTGCCGTCCTGGGCTCTGAGATTCTGCAAATCCATTCATTACGGCCCCCAGGAACAAATCCCATCAAATCACCAGTTTATAAACTGCATTTCAGATACGTTACATGAGCACTGATTGCAAAACTGAAGACATTTCCATTTTGCCCGAGGCCAAGATTTTTAATTTAAAAAAAAAAAAAAAAATCCAGTCAGGGTCTGTGCAAAGGCTCTTTAGATATTCCAACCAGCACAGTTTATTTAAAAATTCAATAAGGCAATTTTCATGGCAGCAAGGAAAAAGAAGTAGTGCCGGTGTCTGCACACCCAGTAGGCAGGAAGAAGCAGCCAGGATCTCCTCTCCCAGACCAAGCCAGACTATGCTGCTACTTCATTTTATCTTCCAACAGCCTACAACCCCAAAACTGAGGTACCCTATCTACTCAACAATTCAATTTTCTCCAACAGTGGAATTAAGATTAGGGAGTGGGGATCAAAAGTAGCCTTTTTAGAATAATCTCCTGCCTAGGAGTCACATTAGCTGACACAGAGGAAATATAAATGATCAAACCTATTTCTGGACTTCATGAGGCTGGTGATAATTGTTAGATGAAGAGAGCGGTTAGCTTTGCATAGACACAGCCATGGGAAGGGGACAAAAAGTAGGTATGATGCATATCAAAAGCGGTTATTCTCTGCTTTCTATGAACCATAAGGGGCTCCTTGGGAAGCAGGGACAAAACCGAATTGCTGTGTTTAGACAAGAGGTGAAAAAACACCCCTGACTGCTCTAGACCACGTAGCAAAGGCATTTTCTGCAACTTTATGGCCACTGTTAACTTACTATCTGTTCCTCAGCCAGGAATAGCCAAGACATCTCCTTGCCCTGACATGGCATCAGGGTGCACCCAACCCCAGTCTTTGGATGTTTGTGACATTCCTATCCCATCAAGGAAAGAAGCAGCCAGAAATTAGTGATGTTTAACTATGAAGAGAACACAGAGAGACCTCAGTCAGCCATCCTGCCCCACAAGAGCTTAGCCCAAACACCCACCCCACCAGGGAAGCAGAGACACCCGTGTGACTTCCCCCATGGCAAGTATTCAGGTCTCAGCCCACTGGCAGAGGAGCCACAGGACTTTCTGAGCCTGCTGCTAACGAGATCATTAAGACAAACGCAGCGATTACATGAACCTTTCCAGTCAGAAGGATGAGGTGGGCTTTTAATTAAGGTAATTATACTCAGCTGGAAAGGCTATTTGCAAAGGCATTTAAAGTCTCTAGGAAGGTGCTGTGCTGACAAGCTGGGTTTAAAGATAATAATGCTGATAGAGGGTATGAAACCTGCTGCCTGGGTGGACTACTGGAGTTGAATGACCAGCATTACTAGCGTCTTTCTTGAGAAACCTGATGCTGTGTAGGAAAGGCAGGCAATGCTCTGCCGATGGCAATGTCAAGGATGAGTTTGTGCTGCAGAGTGACCATTATGGAGAGGACGCTGCTCTCTCAGCTCAGGGGAGTTTTTGGAGTGTCAGCGCTTTTTTTCTCTCCAAAAGAGGACAAAGACTTCTCACTTCAGAAACATTCCCAGGTCAGTAACTCGTGGGGAGAGGCCAGTATCTGTGTCAGGTCAGCTGGCACTTTGTGTTTGAAATTGAGTGTTTTTGGGTTTGTGTGTTTGTTTTGTGGTTTGGTTGTTTTATTTAAAACTCTTTTAGTGGAGTGAACTGCAATTACTATAGGAAAAGCCCTTGCAACTTGAAATTGGGAACTTTGCACTTTCAGAGTGTTGTGCTCTTGATAATTCAAAACTTTTATGAATTGTAGAAGATGGGTCAGAACTGACCCTGGCCTGCAAGAAGCTGGGATTTTGATAAATCAATGCTTCCTTGTACAAGTTCCTATGGAAAATTTCTGCTCAACTCTGGTTCAGTCCCCTTTACTCCCTTTTTTCACTTTTTCTGGCTAAAAGCTGTTCACACATCTTCCCCACCTTGTTAGAGACTTGCCTTCCTCTCCCTTTGTAACACCTCTGCTGAGTATTGGGGACCCACAGTAAGGACACTTTGTTGTTTCCTTATCCTTGGCAAGAAAGACAGAGCAGATGAATGTGACTTACACTTCACCCTTTCCCATTCAGTGCTGCCTCTCATTTTGTTCTGCTTTTAATATCATCTTTATTGCAAGTCTGTTCTAATGCTGCCTGTTTATTTATGGCTATTACTGAGTTGATGCTTTAATTGTCGGATCAGCGCCTCCAGTCCATCAGCAAAGGAGCAGGCAGCTCTTTATAAACATCACTTTTTATTTAGCTATGCCACATGCACACACACTGCACACACAATTAGGAACAACAATGGTGGTGTTCCCAACGAACCCTGGTGCAGTTCTTTGTAACTTTACCCCGTCTTGAAAAGGACAGCCTTTGAGTCTGTTTACTGTTCTTTCTGCACTGAGCATTTTGCCTTGTAGATCTGGAAAAGGGAAATTTAATTAGAGTAGTATTCAGGATGGTTTTTATATATATTTTCTACCAATTAGCATTTCATTAAGGCAGTAAAATTGCATTTGCCAGAGACAGACACAACCCATTGCAGAGTATTATTTTAAGATCTCATTTCTTTTTTCTCATCGTGCAAGCTGAAAATGAAATCAGGTAGTGATTGATTAATTATTAATTCATTACTGGTGATTGGGTTAGGTTAGAGCTGGCCAGAAGTGTGAGAGAGAGGAGGGAAAGTGCTAAGACGCAATCTTGTTTTATTTCTTTGGACAACTTTGCAGGAGCTATCTGACGCGGACAGACTCATCCTAAAGCCAAGCAGAGATGATGGGCTCCCTTGGATGCTCGGCACTGCCAGCTTCTGCTTATCTCCTCACCCTGACCTCCCTGCAGGATGGAGATGGTAGATAGGAAGTAGTAATACCTCATCAGTATTGCTTCTAGAATCTTTTGGGCAAGAGCCATCCTACTCCTTGGTTAATCCTGTCTTTTCTTCATGATGGAGCCTATCAGTGGGATGGGTGATTGCGGCTCTTCCTGGAAGGCTGACCAAAGAGGACACATGCCCACATGTGGCACCCTCCTGCTGGCTGACACCAGCTGTCCAAATTGCACTTCTGCCTTCCTCCAGAGGAGAGTTAAGCTCTACCTTCCCTTTCATTTCTGCTTGCTCTGAAGGCTCCTCTCCATCTCTCCCTCTGTTTGCAGTGTGGCTTTGTCTCTCTTCATTGCTCTCAAGGTCACCATTGATCAGATTGTGAGTACTTTACAGCTGCAGCCTTGGATGGGCAGAAAGAGAAATTGATTGCAGTCAATTCAGCAGCAGATTGAGCTGTATTGACTTGTCCCCTATTCACGCAGATGTGGAGCTTTGCTACTTTTAATTACTACTGCTATCCCTTCTCAGCATCAGTGGAATGGTTGGGTGTGCGGATGGGAATGTGGGGGGATAACATGGCCTTAAGGAAAGCCTTTGGGTGTATGTAGGGATTATCTCTTTTCTGACTAGTCAGGACCACATGAGATAAGAGGACCAGCACTGGCTGGCTGGTGAGGAAACCTGGGGATAAAAAACTTTCCTCTGTTTTCAGTTACTCCTCCTGGAGGAGTCACTGTCACTAGAAGTGATTTGTTTTCCATGGTGGCAGCCAACCACTTTCAAGAGAGTGTCATTCTGAAGAAGTGGCAGCCACAGGCGACAGAAGGGTGCTGCTCCTTTGAACTGGACGCATTTGGCAAGAAAGGCAGAGGTTCATCTTGTAGAAATCACACTGTGAGAAACATTGCTCCTTCCCTCTCCCTGTCTTTAAGCGCACAGAGGAGGGGTGTGCTGCTGCAAGCTTTCTTTAATAACTGTCACCTTTTTAGCAAAGTCCTTTGGCCAAATCCTGAATTTTCTTGTTGAGGAGGAAGAGCTGTTTTTCTGGTTCCTGCTTACATCTAGGGATCAGGAGAGACTGGGATGTGTTCAAATGACCCCTGTGGAAAACAAGAGGTACACGATTGATTTCCATGGAGCTGCTCAGGCTTCTCACCCTGGATTCTGCTTCTGGCTCTGTCTGTGGGCTTGCAGGCTTCATCGGCGCTAGCACTGTAATTCGTCGCTATCATAGAAAGTGCAGTTGGTGTTTTTGAAAGGTGCGGGATTGGCAGCTTTAGAAGACTGAAATCCTCTGTTCATCGACTGAATTGATGCCAGTAGTACTAGCACTAGGAGTGAGAGAAGAGCAGTGATTCCAGCAGGGCTAGTGAATAACAGCTTTTCTTTAGCAAATTGAAAAGCAAAAAAAAACCAACCCAGAACAACAAAATTACTTCCATTTAGGGTCACAGAAAGTTCTGTGTTTTGAGGGTTTTTTTTACCATTAAACTAGTCTGAGGAAGACAACATAAAAGGAAATTTCAAAAGGAAGTAACTTGCAAAATAGAGCTAAAATCAACATTTTTAAGATAAAAAAGTTAGGGGGGAAAAAGGTAATTTTTTTTAGCCTTGCTTCCTTTTCCTGATGTTTTATCTTTCTACAGAGATCAGAAATTCCATTCCATGTTCTGATGTGACTAAACACACTATTTCAGCCTCCTCCCTGGGACTTGTGTCCAAGACACTTCTCCCATCCCCAGGACTACTTAAGCCTAGACCTGATGGTCTCTCTAAGGATGCTCACCCCAGTCTGGGTTTGTGCACTACATGTCCAGACACTGGAAGCTGGGCTAAAACAAACAATTCATTTTGCATGAACTATTAAAATGCCATCAGCTGGTCACAAACACAGGCCACAGCTTCCCTTAAAACCCAGACTGATGACCTATAGGATTCTCTCCTAGATATCTCCATATAGAGTGGAGTATTTTTCTTGACTGACTGGGTGGGCAATGGTGTAGAGATCTTGACTTAGTAAGCTCAGATGAAATAGGCAAATGGGCTTAACCTTTGCAGTTACCTGCCAAGGATAATAATCCTTTATTTTAATCTTGCAGCAGACAAATGTACTGAGATTAGGTGTTCAATATGTATAGGCATGGCCATGGATTCAGCCCCTGCTTCCCAAGGGGTTTTTGTAGGGAAGTCAGCCCTTGTCTTAACAAAATTCACAGACCTTTTGGACAAAATAAAAAGGGCTCCAGCCCTGTACTGCAACTTCCCGGTGGAAAGATGGGGTTGTTATTGCTAACAGACCACGGATATCCATTGACTTTTGCAATCCAAAGAGAAAGCTAACATGGAGACTAGTTTTATAGTATAAAGTCCTTCCTCCTGTCCTGGTAGAGAGAGATCTTTCCCCTTTTCTTTGCAGCATCCCAAAGGGGAGAAGTGAATTCCAGCAGTTTACAGCTCCCAGGGAGAGAATGTACTGTGATAATCTCCCCCAGTTTCTAGCTGTTAAAATAAATTCTTCCCATGTTAGTAAGACTCCCCCGAGGCCTCAGGAGAACAGGTGCTCACTTGACCTGAGTGTCACCTACACCTAATATATCACAGCAGCCTCGGGGTGGGGGGGGAAATGCAGCCCAAGCTTCCCTCCCCACACCCACCCAGGGGAGGCCTGGCTCAGCACAACCACAGATGGAGACCTGCGTGTGCGCTAGGATCCACACGGGATGCCCCCCGAGAGAGAGATGGGATTTGCTTATTGTGCTATTTAGCCAGCCTGTCTGCTGCTGCGCCGCCAGTGATGAATGGTTCATCGGGAGGCTCGAAGGAATCGTGCAAGGCTGCTGTTTGTCCGCTGCAATTTTTGGGGTGAGGCATGTAGACCAAATGTCCTTCTACCAGGTGGCCATCCACTGACTTTTTGAAAAAGTCCTCTAGATTCTTATGGCTTTACGTTGCATAGCTAGTTTTGCTGGTCTTGGTCATAGAGATGAATAGCAACCTCTGATTTTTGGCAAATGAGCGCTTTCTATGCAAGTCTCTCAGCAGTGGGTGTCAGCCAAACAAGAATTTTCTTCAGGGAGTGTATTCCTTCCTCCTGTAGAAAGCCTTGAGTCATCTAGCTTCTTCTGTCCCCTCCCACAGCAACCTTAAGGTGAAAAGTGTCACTCAAAGAAGTTTGAATGATAATGTATCTAGAGAGAGGTAACTCATTTGGGGAAATCCAGGCCTGAATATGTGATTCTAGAAGTGGTGGTGGGGGGGGAATGTTATGATGAAAGCAACAGGGCATGTCGTCTGTACGCATGGTGCTGGCTGCCCACCGTAGGTCTCTGGAGGTGGGTTTAAGGAACAGTGAACTCCACCTTTTCTGAAGAAGTTTTTAGGGACAGAGGTGCCATAAAAAGAAGTTAGAGGAGACTGCCACCAATATAAATCAACAGGGGGGCATGTTGAATATAATCAACATGATACGGAGACCCACATTACACCACTACAGCTGTTACCCCAAAGTCACAGCAGCCAGGTTTTGCAGCGATGGGCTAAAACAGAGTTTACATTCTGATTTGGTTCACTGCAACCCAAACTCAAGGAGCACTTGTACTTAGGCTCTCATTTTTGTCCATACCTAATCATGTGTGCTAATTATTTAGCAGGTTATTAATTATGTTGCTAATCACTTTGACTCTGCATGTGACTGGTCACTTCAAATGATGTACAACATGGGTCAATTTCACACTTCATGCCATGTTTGTGCCAAAGTCAGAGGCTTCTATTTTTCCCTTGATTAGAGAGATGATTGTGGAACAGTTGTTGAACACAAGGTTCCAGGGAAGCTCAGATGGAATTGCTAAGGAGCCAGCTCTCTTTTCATTCACTTCCAGGCTCTGTGAAGGTAAACAATCATCTTTTGCTGAGTTCAAGGTTCAGAAGGACTTGTATAAACTTCCTATGAGCCTCTAGTTGCAAGTGTTTGGGAGCCATCATCCAATATGGAAATAGGTTCAATGGGACCTTATGATTTAAGTGACCAATCTCTGCACAGTGCAGATCGGCTTGTGAACATTTCTGAGCATCTGTTAGGAGTCCGGGTTGTGATACTAGCAGTTTTGCCCAGCAAAGATGCTTCAGAAAATTAAAATCTGTTCATGGAATACTCTGGCAGCAGCAAGAGGGTTAATATATGGTTTGTAAATTCTTCACCAAGCTTTAAGAATGACAAACTGCTTGCAGGAAAAAAGATGCACGCATAGACACATGAGTAAATAGGAATCACTGCATTTATTTGGGGTGAAATGGTGAGCAAAGGGAAGCAGATAAGAAATACACTGGTGTTTTCAAAAGGCTTCATGTCTGTTTTTCTGAGGAGCTGTTAGTAATTTACTTTTCTGCCTCACTTCATGTTTTGGCTAATACTGATACTCAATCAAGGATAGATATAGGGTCCAGGTGCATGGGGGGGGGCAGGGGCAGAGAGGAAGAACAGAGAAGAGAAATACCTTGTGTCTATGTCATATCACCATAGAGCACGCTGAGGAACTGGAATAGAGAGGACAGCCAGCTCCAGAGTATAGGTGGAAAAGGCATGGAGGAACTCTTTTCCATGATTCTCATTTCACTCCCTTTAAAGCTCAGGAAAAACACAGTCCTCATTTGCGGATCTAAAAGTCAGTGTGTGTTTTCCCTTGTAGCAGACTTATAAACTTTCCTGAGGGCCACCTGTGGAGCAAAGCCTCCTCACCGCAGCCATCTCAGAGTCGCTAGGGGCAGGCTGAGTATTGTTATTATTTATTTCTGTTTGTTGTAACCAATTAAACAAAAGCTTATTCAGTCCGTAAAGAGCAATAGCCCGGGGACTGTGGGAGGGAGAGGCATTTTGAAGAGGCATTTTATCTTTGACACAAACTCCTGGGCAGAGGATTGAAGGTCAATACGTACATATCATACAGGGCTGATTACAGTGTTGACAACCATTCACTTAGTTTTATGAAATTATCAATTGATCTGTGATTGCAGAATCTAATCAATGCTTAGGAAATACAGTGGGTGGAAAAGCCAGTTGGGCTGGATTGTTCTTCCACATCTGGCTCTGTGGGAGGGGTCTCTCCAGGAAACCTGCAGCTTCCTGGGACGGGAGTTAATGCCACTTTCCCTTTTACAGCTTAGTGGGAGGACAGCCTTTACTATTGGACACCTTATTTCTTAGCTGATAGGTCTTCCTATCCTTTCGCAATGTTGTTTTTTTTAATTCTGAGGTAAGGAGCACAGACTTTTCTCACACCCTACTGATATGACATAGGATTGTGAACATACTTGCTTGGATTTGGCTCTGGGTGGGTTTGCATACCACAAAAAGAGTCTCGGGCAACATTTTCAAGTAGTTAAAAGTATCTGGATATTGGCAATTTCATATCTCCAAGAAAGCAGTGCAAAGTTCATCCCACAACAGTAATTCTTACAGGACCTTCAATAAACTTTCCAGAAAAGGAAGCCACCACCTCTGAAACAAGGCAACCCCCGGGAATGCTCAGCAGTGTTTGCTCGAGCCTGAGAATGGAGTTGGAAAGGAGTATGGAAAATCTGCAAGGGAAAAATCCGAGAATTTGTAGTATTTACAAAATAAGTACAAGGCTTACCAAAAGGCAACCGGACAAAATATGGAAGAAAGGAATTCTTCAGTAATGTGCACTGATATTATTTTAACTGGGTTATTATAAATCTCATAATATCAATTACTTTCTGAAAGACACAGACCCAGGTGTCGTTATAATTTGGATAGTTCATCTTTCAGCTACTTTAAGAATCAAGTTTTCATAGCAGAAAAATTAGAAAATATCTTTTGTTACCATTGTGCAGGATCAGAAAATAGAAGTGAAATAAAATATCATTTTCTGTTTAAGTTAGGTTTGTATTTCACAGAAAGTACCTTACACAGATTGTAGAGAAAACTGTTGTAATTTTTTTTTAATGCTTGAACTTATCAGTACTGAGCAACACGGAAGTGGTGTCAATGAATGGATTTTCTCCTGGAGCTTTCCCTTCTGAAGGCTGAACAGACCTGTTGTATCACCATTCTTTTTCTAGCAGGATATAGTATTTTCTAGCTATCTATACTATTTTTTCTGGACTATTTTCTAACAGCATTTCCCTTTCAACTCCTTTAATCTGTCACTGGAAGTGCAACAGTCAGAGAAATTTATGCAGAAGTTAGGGTCCATCATTAAACAACCATTAATTAAAAGAATAGTGGAAAAAATGTTACTCCTACACTTTTGTAAGCATTCCTGCACAGCTCAGCTTTCCAAATCTGGTAGCTTGACAATATCCAGTACACCAGGTGGGGGGATATTGATATTTTTGTCTGCTCTGACTAACCTTCAAAAGGCAGAAAGAACACCCATTAAGAAGCCTTGGGAACATTCTCCTTGTTTCATGTAGCAACTGATGAAATTACTCCAGTGAAAAAATCAGGAAAACCTTACTGTTAACCACAGTATGAGAGCAATTCAGAACTCCTGCAAAGATCGAGGCTGTTGTATGGGGGGATGATCAGACGCATAAGTAGAGACATACCTGGTCTGAGGATCTTTGCGTCTGAATAGTCAGAGGAGTTTTCGGAATCCAGAACATTCTAAAATGAAGAGTCTGTTCTCCAAGGTAACAGTAATGACTTAAAAAATACAAGGCTTTCAAAGTCAACAGCAAGAAAAGGATTTGTGGCGGTGGAGTGTGCCCTCTCTTTTGTTAAGTAAGATTTTTTTTTTCTTACTGGTGTGAGGAGGTATGAATAAACTATTTCATTCTTAGCCAAATGAAGGAAGCAATTCTAATGTAATCAAAATGAAGCAAATAGACAAAGCTTTGACATTATGGAGCTTCAGTAAGCTGAAGCGCCGTATGTACAGAGCTTAAATGACAACTCAGAGCATAATATGAGCCCTTCTCTGAAATAGAGGGGGAAAAAAAATGGGAGAAAGGAGTTTTTCTCAGTCTCTTGCTTTGCAAAAGTGAAGGTAACTATTCAGAGTCACGCTGGGTGTTGCTCAAGTGGTGGAGCTGTGATAATTGAAATTGGTACCCATGTTCAAACACCTGCCAGAGTAGTTCTTCACCTTTACAGCCTGGTTTCTAAGCCTCTCTGGTACCCTACTACCAGTTGGTAGAAAACAGCTGGATCGGTTAAGTCCATTTCCAGCTTTATTTCCAAGACCATGGTTCTTCTCAGAAGGCAGCAGAGAAATTGGTGAGGTTATTCCATGCCCTCTCCTGATCTGATTGAGGGTGGCTCTAGCAAGTAAATGTATTTCCACTCTCCTTTTAAAATGCTTTACAGTTTAATAAAATGGAAAATCAAATTGCAAGAGAACAAAATGATTTTCATAAACATTGTTGTGGGCAAAGGGGTCCTTGGGATAATAGCACTTTTATCTCTGTTTTTGAATCTTCAGGCTGCCCTAAATGCATGTAATAACAGTAAGTCATTCACAACATGCACATTCTCACAGAATTACTGTATTAAACAACTGTGTTAAACTGGTGGGGAGCAAAGGTATATCTTTTTTTATTATCCCTGCAAACAGAGCAGCAGCTGATTGGTAGAAGCTGGCCTTGCTGCCGTGGGTAGATAAGATCTAAGCCTATGGAGGTCAGCTCGGACAGTCATCATTCGCTACTCAAAGGCACTGTCCTACAGCCACACAAAACTGCAGGTAGCAGGATGGAAATACATGGTGGCAGTCGGGGAGTCACAGTGGTGGAAGGAGCTTGTTGGGGTTTTTTTTATGGTAGTGATTTATTCTTAAAGACTACAAATGAAACTGGAGACCCATGGGGATGAGGTTTCTCTCTTAATCAGAAATGTTAAAACAAATCCTCAGTCAACAGTCTCTGCACAACCTGTACTGTTACTAACTAAGGTCAGGCTTTGGCTAAAATGGAAATCAATTTTTATCATCACAGCTGAGTCACAGAAGTGAAAAGCACAGAGTGAGCTGGTGATGACGGGGTGGGACCATTGTCCTCAGAGCCCCTCTCCTTGTCCTTTCTCAAGTTAATTCTGTAAAATGTTGTCTAAAAGGGAAAGACTATGGCTGTGATATGGATGTGGTCCAGAAGCAAAATGTGGTCATTCCTTAATGCCAGGCCCTGCCTGGGGTTTAAAGAGAGGAGATGGACAGAAATCACACTGCATTCCTGGTAGATGTATTGCCCTCTGTGTGTCAGAGAGCTCAGAAACTGTGATTTTGTTATTTTTTTTTTCCTCTTTGCTGTGCCTACCTTCTATATCACTCTGTAGGACAGAGGGTTGAGCACAGGGGATGGGAGGAATGAGAAACCCATAAGGCTGATCCACAACGTCCTTTCCTACAAACTCTGCTCCAGGGGGTGCTCTGCTCAATTACTTGTGCACTGACCCTGGGGAAATCAGGTGAGGACCAAGACAGACCCAAGTCAGAGTCCCAGACTCTGACCTCCTGGGCTCACTTGCACATCCCACGGTGCCAGACTGAAAGTTTTTCTCTGTTTTTACTGTAAGTAAAATCCTACAGCTGATAAGTGTTTTGTTGAAACAAAAGCTTATTGCCTGCAAAGCTGGGTGTCAAAAGACTGACACTTTTGAATGAAAAAAACATTTCATCAGGAAGTGTACATCTATCTCTATTCTGTAGATATTGGTTGGTTTGTATGTCTATAATGAGTGCTGAGAAGGAACATTTTGTCTCCTGTGGATATGGCCTGTTTGGAGAAACCATGTTTTTGATGGATTGCTTGGAGCCCTCTGTTACTAGAGAAGCTTCCCCATTTGGACTCTGAGGAGTGGACAAATTTATCTTTAATAGTGGGAAGCAGATATGTCATCATGTGGTGGAAATATCTCCATGTTGAGAACTCCTTAGTAAAATTTTGGCGGAGAATAATTTTGATTTGTTTCCTTTTCACTTAAATTGTAAAACCTTTGCTAGTAGACACTCAAAAGAAACTGGCAGAACTGAGGTGGTAAAAAGGAGAACAACTAGTTATCTCCAGGGCCTTTACACTTCCTTTATACACAAAGCCATGTCAGTTAATTCTTCACTTATTTCTCATGATATATCATGGGTTTTTGAGGCACTGTGGACTGAAAGCTTCCATTACAAGGAGGTTGATCCAGGGGTTATGAAACAGGCTTGCTGTTTTGGAAGGAACAGCTCAATTTGCTGTCTGGACACATCTTTTTTATGTTACTTTACGGATAAGTCCCCTCAGTCTGTCAGGTTCTCATCTATAAAAATGATAAGAATATCTACACCTTATCCTAAATGCATTATGAAATAAATCTAGAAGATTGAGGCTTTCTGTCTCCCCGTGTGCACACAGACATACACTTACACTCCCCCTTCCCTTTCTGCAGAGATGTTACTTCATTCTTACAGCAGATTCACAGCTTCTAAGAGGCAAAAGTGTTGACTTGTCCCTGAACCTTCTTTTCCCTTTGCTGTGCGAAATAACGTTCTAAAGATGACACCGTGTTCTGCCACCAGACATCAATGTCACGCTGCTCTCTGTAGCTGAGGCACATCCGAGCTGAATGTGATTGTGAAATAAGCTCATCAAAAGAGGAGTTTGTCCACTAAGATCTGAATCAAGTGGTACATAGTATAACAATGTGGGTCAAACACCATTAACCGTATTTCCTAGTTGTAGTTATGTATAATACATAAATAATGCTTAAATATTTATTAAATTATGTATTATTAATTATTATTCCTATTATTTGAGTCTGAAGAACAATAATATATTTTGGCCTAAAAATAGGAGCTTTTTTCTCCTCTTTTAGTCTATAACAAATTGATGTCTCTTTCTGTGTGGAGAGCACAAAGCCTGAGATTACAGACCTGGGCTGGGAAGGCTAAAATCTATTCCAGTGATCCATGGGGCACCTCTGATTAATGCTCTGGCAGCTCTTGCTTGAGTTTCCTTACCTGAAGAAGTTAGAGGTTGTGTCTCATTAAAGTGAAGCTAAATTTATGTTCAAGTACCTTCAGAACAGAGGTGTTCGGAGCTATAGAAAGCAGCTAAGTGCATCTACGCACATGCTGATACATGCTACCCTTTCTCAGGAAAAGAGACTGTAATAGAATACTTTGCCCAGTCAGAGGATTGGAATCTATCTCACCTTCAGCATCAGGGGCAGAACAACCCTATGTCCCAACATACTGCTCTTGTAGAAGTCTAGGGAGCATCTCGCCCTGTCATCCAAGGGAATCTCAGGGTGCTGTGGGTGTATAAGCAGGATCACACCATATCTGAGATTACCTTGTACATGATCCTCCACCCACGATTTCATTGGTGAGAGCAGCAATTGGAAGTTTTGTCTATAGGTCTGATTAGAAACTCGCTTGAAATCAATAGGAATCTTTCCTTTCTACAACAGGAGTTGAAGGTGACTGTAAGACTGCTTGGGCCTTGCTGGGATGAAAGGCACTGTACAGAAAAGCAATACAAAATAGTTCCTTCTTCCACACATTCCTATTCACATGAATATAGGTACAACCACCTACTTCAGTACACTGAAATGAATATCCGCTATAAGAATAAAGCTTATCAAAACCTAAACACAGTACAATCAGCCTTCTATGTAGATGCAAAACCTTACTGAGCAGCAGCAAAAAGAATTAAACCCAATAGAGGAAGACAGAGGCTCATTAAAAAGAGTTACAACAAATCAGTTATCAGACGTTTAAAGAATAAACTTGTTAGAATAAACCTGTTAAATAAATCCTCAGTAAAGCTAATTAGGTCGGTGTTACACTGGCACAATGGCTCCCTTCTTCCATAGAAGACTTAATGATAGCATAAGCCTGTTAAAGGAATACACTAAGTATACAATAAGACAGCTATTTAAAGGATACCTCAGTCAGTTCATCCTCTAAATCTGACCTACCTACAAATTGTCACTGGTAAGAAATAGCTCCTAGGCTCCAAATACCTATTGAAAACCCAGGCCCATGTGCCTTCTCGTTTGTGAGAGACATCCATGGATGCGTCCTTTTTACCAAACAAAGGGACTGGTGGTGGCTGTGGAAGAGCTACATGATTGAAGGGTTTTTGTTTTCCTTTCTCTCTGTGTTGTACTCAAGGTGCAGATTAACCAACTGAACCTATTCTTAGAGCTTTAATGACTATTGATCTACTATTGGTGAAGCAGCAAAGAAAGAAAGAGAATGAAAATAAGTACTTTGCCCCTATATAGTGGGTTTTGTCAGTGCATGTGTAAGGATGGATGATTTGGAGATTAAAGATGTTTAACTGAGGCTTGGAGTTTCAGGGTTTGTCCCAGTTCTGCCTCTGGTTTTGTGTAAAACATACATTTTCTACATCCCTCTCATAAACAACAGGGTGACTACTGCTTCCTTTTGATTTCATCTGTTGCGATAGCGGGGTCTGTCTCTTATAACTTCCCTCAGGATGATCTGCAAAGCCAAACGAGGCTTTGGTAGAGTGTCAGCATTCCTGTGATGGCTTAGTCTTGCTAGTGTGGGTAACTGCAGGAGCGGAGGTGTAGGTGCAAACCACGGTGCCCTCGGTACTAACATGTCCCACAAATACCTTAATATGTTGCTACCTTCATGCTGTTGTGTAGACAAAAACTGTGAGGGTAATGGCAGTTAGCTCAGTTCTGGCTTCTAGGCGAAAGTTACACAAACAGCAATAATCCTGACGTGACGAGAGGGTTAAATTGGTGTATTATGAGTTGTGTTACATAGATGGAAGCAGAAGTGGAGTAAAGTGATCCCTTTGAGATTATGTGACTATCCAGCAGTGGAGCCAAACATGGAACCCAGGTGTCCGAGTTGGTCCTGCACATTTTATGCAGTAGATCAGAGGTCAACTGGGTGATTTTCCTCAAGAAACATGGGAGCAGTTAAATGTTAACTGTCTTGGAGGGAAATGGTTTAAAACTAGCAGGGAAAAGAAATGTTTATTTCTGGAGAAGATGTCACAAGCAAAAGAAAAGCTTGAAAACAAGAATTGAACGCTACATAAAGAAACACTTGACAGCCACAGCTCTTTAAGTTGCCTTGAGTGTCTGTGTGCAGAATTCATTGCTGGCAACCAAAAACCAATGTCAGCTCTAAAGACTGAACCCAAGGTATGAATCTACTGTAACAGCACGGGGACATTGGGGATGCCAGTGCTGTAGACGACACATCTGGGCTAGTTCAGAGCTGCCATGGATGGCTGGATTACAAATGGGTACTAAGAGGGGAAAAGATAGGAAATAAGAACTTGTAGAGTCCCCTAGTCTGAATTTCTGTCTAGTGTTCAACCTGCTTCAGAAGAAATGCATGTGGTATGGAAAGGGTTTGGTATGGAAAGGGTTTGGTATGGAAAGGGTTTGGTATGGAAAGGGTTTGGTATGGAAAGCTGTAACATGCTGGTACCAGAGCGCGTCTGGCCAGCAGGAGGTGAAGAAACATGTAGGCAAAGTTCATTGTTAGTAATATTCCCATTAGCAGGGAAAGGTAACAGCTGCGTTCAGGACTGCTCAGGGAGAGGTGTGCACACACAGAGTAAGTAGCAATCTTTGCTTTGGGAAGCATCCAAATAAAATAAATGTGGTGGAGTTTTTACACACAATCTTGAACATGCTGCTTGGGAAACTGTGGCATAAAAACTACACCTAAACAGTCTGGCAGCTGTGTTTCACCCAACAGGCAAAGATCTTGGTCCTAGACACCTGGACAGGTTCTTGGTTTACTTGACCGTGTTTCCGGAAAAGGATTCCTGAATATTTTGATTTGTCCTTTCCTGCTCTGACCGCTAACCAGAACAGCCTGAGGGGCTGTGTTTACGCCCTGTGCATAGCACTTAGGCATATGCTTTTCAACATAGTTCCTGAAAATCGATCGCGTCAACTTTTTCTTAACAAGATGAAAAGTTCTTGTTGTATATGAGAAATAACCCTGCTCAAGGCATGTGGTTACTGTACGGTAACAATAACCCCACTTCTCCGGGTGCCGGCATGCACCAGCTATCAACCCTGTGACTCACTGCATACCTGAGGCAAAGTGCGGTTATCTCGGAGTAGCAGCATGCTCTAAAACATGTCATTCCTTAGTGATTCAAATTTTCTCCTGAATAAATAATAAATGATATCCAGGGGAAAAAAAATAAAAATTACTTCTCTTCCTATATTCAATATTGCCAGGTATATTGGTTCGTGCAAAGATAGTGGTGATAGTCCATTCTGACCTAGATTACTGGTGATGAAAAAGTGTGATTTGGTTGCATGAATGTGTTGTAAAATGCTGGAGTCCCTGCCCTGGTGATAGGGATCTTTGGACTCCAGAAAATGGAATTTACACCCTTTGCTGTGTGGCAGATAGCCAGGTGGCTTGATCATTATTTGTAATCCATAGAAAAGCAAAGATGAAACAGCCTTGTGCCATCCCTTCCAGAAGGTGAAAAAAAATGCCTGTACAGTTACAATATCTCAGCATCAATTTAAGCGTCATGCCATCTGATGTGTATACATGTTATGACTTGATTTTCTGCTGCGGGTGCTACCGTTATTCTGTACTAACATCCAATCGTACCACCTCAGCACAGCCCTGCTAGATGTGCACTGGCTTCTCTTGGGTAAATCAGAAAAGAAGCACTGACCCACTGTCTCTCATTGACGTACTTCAGAATTAACTTAGAAAGAGTAGGGCTGGCAGTGGCTGTCCACCTCCTCCAGCAGCTCCTCTTAATCAAGCTAAGATATCTCTTTCTCATGCCTGCCACATAAACATTGAGAGATATCAGTGCCTCTTCCTTTGCCATCTCCTTTGCAATGAACATTTTTGGGGCTCTGAGAGACATGAAACAGATTCAAGAACACGAATATGTTGGAGCGAGGAATAAGGAAAAAAAAAAGTTCAATAGAACATCCTAGTCCCTGCATTAGACTGCACACAGGTTTCATCTACCAACATTTTTTTGAGTGGTCTGAAGTGCTGAGTGATTGCAGAGAGAGGCAGAGTGAGGCTTGAAGCCTTCTGTGCAGTGTACAGCTCATGATGGGTTGGGAGTTACAAGCAGTTCCCTTTTGAAAGCCTTCGTCCAAGTTCAGAAGGAAACTAAGCCGCAGGTGATGAATACTGATGACTTGTACTTGGTACCAGACAATAGTAACAATAGTGAATATGAAAGACTGCTAATAAAGAGGATGGATTTGTGACTAGGATCGGAAAATCAGCAGATATGGGTTCATTTGCTTGCTCTTCCGTGCACCTCAGCACGCTCTAGAGGAAAGTGTTCAACTCCCCTAGCTTCATCCCTCTAAAATTTAGGAATTGATTCTAAGCTGCTGATTTGATTCCCTTTAGAGTCAATGCAGAGAGAGCTAATTTCAGAAGGAAATTCATCCCATGTCAAAGACAGTGTCTAAGATAACAGGAAGATTACACCCGTAGAGTTGAAATTACCCCTTTCTGTTAACTGCAGAGACTATTTAGACAAATACCTGAGGCCAAATGCTTGGCCTGCTCTAATTCTCCATGAATTCAATGGATCAAATCATTAATTTTGCATCAGTTAGACTCAGCCAGGAACCTTCATGTCAATGACAGTTGGGAAACAATCAGTTCTCGCTGTTCTTTCTGCCCACTACATTTTCCTAGAACTGACCTTCTAGTCACTGCTGTCTTATTTTCATCTTCAATGAGAGACAAACCACTATTATGTCTCTTTCACTGCTTCCTATCCAAGACCAGCAGGAAAAATACTAAAAAAGCTAGAGAGCTAGATCTCAGGAGACTGAAAATCTCATTCTGTAACCCCCAGAAGCTCACTGTGCTCAGAATAAGTGTCCTGAAAGGTGAGTGCCTCTGACAGCTGAAGTTCAATTTTGAAGCTGTGGCGTTCCTTCCTTTGTTAATTTGATGCTGGAAAGGGATTTATGTCAAAAGATAAATTTGGGATATATTAATTTAGGAGCAGTGCAAAGGTGGAGAAGCACCTGCTTGGAAATTTTAGTGAGTTCAGTGTCTTTCAGGCATCTAGAGCTGCACTGAGGATGAGACAGTTTGACACAGAGGAACTAACTATCAGAAAATCCTTTGAGAAAAACAACAAGAACAATTCCCAACAGCTTCTTCCCACTCCGCTGGGACGTGCCAAAATTTTTGCTTAGCTTGGCAAGGGGTTCCAGCCTTCCCCGCAGCCCCTGCTCAAGACTTGACTGTAAACCCTCAATTCTGCGCTAGGGATGGTGGAAACAGTCCCTGCTATCTCCTTGCCTCTTAGCCCTGGCCCTTGAGCCCACTCCCAGGCTTCTTCCCCCCATCCATCAAATCACCAATCATATCACCCCTCCTGTTTTGTGAACAGGGAGACACCCACCCATGTGTTAAGGGATACCAATAGCAAACGAATATGGTTGATGCTCAGGAGCTGGGTATCTCTGCAACCAACAGAAAGCACAGTCTAAATAAGTTCACTATTTACTGTGATATTATTTGCAGAGGAGAAAGAGGAAATACATTTCACAAGAGACTGGGAGAGCACCAGAATATCAATACAATGCTCGCAAAGCAAGTTTAATCCATTTTTAGCCTGTAATAAACAATGAAGTCTGCAAAACCTTGACGAGAATACATTCTGCATCCTCAAGGAGAGCAGCACGACAGGATATGTGGAAAGAAAAAGTTTGCCCGTGCATGAGAAGAACTCAGAGTAGGGTCTGATTATCTTCACCAGCTTATGGGACTCTGAAGTGAGCTTTGGCTGTAGAATCACAAATATAAATGAAATAGTCACCGTGTGGAGTTGGCAGCTCCTGTTGCACTAGACAATGGCACTTTGTACTGGGCTGTTGGGGATAGAGTTAATGTCCTTTATAGTAGCTCAGGTGGTTCTGTGTTTTAGATTTGTGACCAAAACAATGCTGTTAACATGCTGATGTTTTAGCTGTGCAAACACCATTCAGCAACTGCATCAAGGCCTTCTCTGTTTCTCGCTCTGCTCCCCCAGTACACGGATTAGGGGGTGTGCGAGAGGTTGGGAGGAGACACAACCAGGTGGATGACCTGAGCTAACCAAAGAGATATTCCATGCCGTATAACATCCTGCTCAGCAATAA
>VXBO01007830.1:1525499-1548715 GCA_013400135.1 Rhinoptilus africanus | reverse complement strand
CCTTCCTTCCCAAATCCTCCCTCCCCGCCTGCCCCGGGCTGGCGGAGCTGGAGCCGAGCGCGAATCATAATACGGGGGCGGGGGGGGCGATAAATAACAACAGGGCTCTCTTCTCCAAGGAGCCCAGGTGCAGCTGAATGGGGGCTCGGGTTGGATCCTTCCCCGCCGCTGGGGCGTGCGGGAGTTTCTGCTGAGGATCTGGCCCCTGCTACACGCAGGGATCTTTTAGGCGGTGATGAAATGCAGCTACTTCTGGGACAGAGCCCAGCAGCTTCTCCGTGCCAGGAAAGACTACAGGGGAAGTGAAAAATCGCTTCGCGCATTGAAAGTGCAGGGATGAACTTAGTGAGGCAGAATATAAATTACCCGGAGTTAGGCAGCTTGTGCCCTCTGCTTTGATTTACACCATCCCTCTTGCGAAAGTATCACGAGATTTTTAACAATCGTAAGGACCTTGGCCCGTTTCCTTCCAGGCCGCACAGAGAATTTCCACGCACAGAGAGATCTGGCTTCCAAATAAACCCATGGACCATGGTCTGATCCTGCGGTTCTTCCTCTTGCCTGGAAGATGGCTGCCGGCCGGAGCAGGATGCTGAGTTACCAAATGGTGCTGAGCTGAGTCAGGGCAGAGCATCTCCCCTCAGCTATATGTGATACCCCAGGGTGTTCTCGGATGCCAGAGGAGTTTTTTTTTCCCTCCTCGCTGTGCCTCTGCACTGCCACGTCCTGCCGACCTGCTGGGACCGGAGCGGGGCTGGCCAGGGCTGCAGCCGGCTGCGGCTTGTAACCGGTGTGGAAAAGGGAAATATCAAGCAGAAAGGCCTGGGGGAGAAACTGGATTTATCCACTGGGTTCTTCTGTCTGGAGAGAGTCATGGGCAGAGCGGGACTAGAGAAATGAGGTGACATTCACCAGGGTTCGCGAGTAGGCGTAGGCTGTTGCTGACTTGCCGAGCTAAACTGTACCGTTTTAGGGAAGGAAAAGTGCTAGGACTAGTGGGAGGCGGAACGGGAGAAAGAGCAGAAATGCGAGAGGCAGCTGATTCAGGCTGAGCTGAAGACAACTGAAGGGCTCCAGTTTACTTCGGGAGTGCTGGATGGGATCGTAAGTGAAGGTGGCGTAAATCGGGCATAAACGTGTCATTTTGAAAAGGAGCGGAGAGTCAGGCCCAGGATTCCCTCTGTGGTGGGTTGGGGAGTTGAATACAACATGTCTCAGCCTTTGCAGCCCCCCCTGCTCAGCGAGCTGTTTTCTCGCAGCCTTGAGGCAGGACCTGCAAGCAGCATCAGGGGGGAGAGAGAGAGAGAAAGACGCTTATTTATTTTTGCTATTTGTTTTTCTGAAGTCATGTGCTCTACATCCATTTTATTGTTGCCTACAAGGCGCAGCTGACAGAGCTCAGCTATGCAGAAGGCTGTTGCTGTGCCTGCTGAGAGGCCCGTTCGGAGCGCGGTGCTGGGTGCGAGCGGTGCCCATGGCAGTGCCGATGCCCCTGCAGCTCCCGTGATGGCATCTCCCTAGGCGCTGACATAGCCTTCCCCAATGCTTTAACTCTCCTACACACGATTCCCNGATGCCCCTGCAGCTCCCGTGATGGCATCTCCCTAGGCGCTGACATAGCCTTCCCCAATGCTTGAACTCTCCTACACACGATTCCCTGCTCCTATTTTGGAAAAAAAAACCCCAAACCACCCAACTAGTTGCACTGCTGATGGATCGCCTCGTACGCTGGCAATCGAAATAACAGTAAGTCAGAGCAGCAGCGACTGATCGGAGCAAACAATCTAAACCAGCTTCAAATGGTGGCCTCCAGAGGAGGACGGAGTGAATAGCTTTTGCCAGACATATACTGTTGTTGTTCACTGTTTATATCGGTGATAGAAATGCTGGGCAGCGGTGGAAGCTCGGGTGCCAGGAGCACCAGTAAGGCTTTCAAGCCCTAGAAGGAATTCTCTGCGTGTGTTCGCAGTGGGCACTGTTCATCAGAGGGTTGCCATCACGGTGACATCTCTCCTCCCAGAGGTTCACAAATTACAACTAAGCCAGCTCTGGGCTGACACATACCAAGCAATGGCACAAAAGCTTGCAAACCAAGCTATGAGATGTCCTCACACGTAAGAGAAGCTTCAGAAAAACCATTTGCTCTGGGGCTTTTTGTTGGCAATCAGAACACAGGAGCAGAGGGAGCTCTCCCGCTCCCATCCATCCTCCTGTGGTGCCCGATTTCCAGCAGAGTAGCTGTGGTTCTTGCAGTCTCTTCTTGCCTTGGGACCTGTCTCATGGCTGTCCTGGTAGAAAGCGCCTGGTGTTTATAGAGTCATAGAATCGCTGAGGTTNGGGGAATCCACCACCTCCCTGGGCAGCCTGTGCCAATGGTTAATACCCCTTTCAGTGTAAAAGAAGATAAAGCCTGGAGCCTTAGGATAGGTCTTCTTACAGCTCGGATTTTTATATCTATGCATACTACAGCCGAAATAAGTTGCACAGCGAGTACCTGTGAAAAGCTTGGAACCTCTTGCTGTAAATCATCACAGCCTGTCGAAGCCAAGGGAGTAAACTGGCTTCCCTGTGAGTGAGGATCTCTTCCTTAGGGCTTGATTTAGAGCGTGATTTAGAACCTTGCCCGCGCTCTAGACTCTGCTGTGTCCATCGTGATTTTGGATGCAGTTTCAGCCAGAAGTCCTGAGTCGGCACAACTGATCCCATTTAGCCATCTCTTTACCCTGCTGGAGCTGTGTATGAGGTTGTCAGACACACTGCTAACTCTGGGGACCTCTGCGGTAATTTATCCTTGCAGTTGTGGATGCTGACTTGCTAAGCAGGGTGGAAGACGGGGAGGGCGAGCTTTAAAACCATTGCCCTGTGCAGGCCGTCCATTCCAGGCATGTCTGCCAGGACCAGAAGAATAAACAGAAGTAGTTTGTTCAATAGTTCAAATGCAATAATTAGAAAAGCACTAAGAAACTAGGACTACACAAGGAAGGATGGAGGGAAAAGGACTGTGACCTGGGAGGAGGCTGACGATTCAGGGCAGGTTGGAGAATCAGGATGAGCAAATGCGAGTCTTTAGCTGGACTTCTGGGATCAGTGGAATAAAGAGCAGTGAGGCAGGCTATGAGCGCTGGAGCAGCCGGGCTGCTTTCCGCATGTGACCGCTCTTCAAGCAGGTACAGATGGCGAGCGGGTAAGCGAAGCCCTCAGACATATGCTGGGCTACGTATGTGGCTATGGGTCCCTCCTGGCCCAGGGCACCTCCTTGCCCATGAGGATGCCAGAGTTATTCCAGGCGTTTCTCGCACCGCTCGGTGCTGGGGGAGATTTGCAGGCAAAATCAAAGGTGGGTTTTGAGGGAGGCGGGAGAGCTTAGGAGGTGGGGCTGGAGAACGCTTGAGAGATATTGAGAAAGTCAAGGGAAAGAACTAGCAAAGGCAGACTCATGTTTGTGCTAAAATGGTGAACAGAGATAAAAAAGCAGGAACGAGGATACGTGTAACGTAGCCTTAAGACCAGCGGCTATTTCTAGAATTGCTTATGTCATGTCGTCCAAATTCAGAGTTGTTTCTGCAAAACAACTCCAGGCTTCGCTGTTTTATGCCTGAGAATGCTGATAATGTGTTTATCTGCCATTTCCACTCTCCTAAAAAGAGAACTATGAAGTATTTGAAAATGATGGTGGGTTGCTGTACCATATTTTAGGCCAGCGAATAGATAAATCTAATCAGCCAGGGAAAACCCACCAGTTAGGATTCTCCCAAAATATTTATACGGTGCTGGCTTAAAGTAACTAATAACGGTAAATTAAAGTGCTCATCAGTATTTTGGTATTCTTTCTTGTGCATTTAGAGATACATATGTATCAATCCTCTTATTTACTTCTTGGGGGAGAAGAGTTAATGATAAATACAGTGATTAGAACTGGATGCGTTGCCGGGGGTATTTGCTGGTGACATGGAGGAAGGAGTGACGTGTTTTGGTGATGGAGCCAGGTCAGGCCTTGTTAAGACTGGGAAAAACTGAAAAGTGGCCTAACCAAAACAGTAGGACACTGGAAGGATCAGAAAGGCATGGATGTGTGCTATCAATAACGGGATAAGCTTTCGGCTGTTTGGGGACGTGCAAAGTCAGCAGTTGCCTCGGGGCTGTCATGTGCGGGGTCACCAGGACGCCTAGCTCTTGTGGGTATGGCTATTGCTTTATTGAGTCCTTTTGTGCTTTTAATTTTCATAATATTCTGCAGTAATGGAATTAGTTACGAGTTGTGTGCAAAAGTTTGGGAACAGTTTGGTTTTTTTCTAGATCTGCTACCGCATAATTTCCTTGGGTGTCTCCAACTTTCCATAGGATGAGGAGGAATGAATGACCATTTCCCATTGCCCATCTCTGCCCTGTTTGTGACTGGACAGAATCCAGTCCATACCCCTTGCCGAAATGGCACGCAGACCCCAATTCTGCAGGAGATGCAATCGAGTGCTTAGATATTGCTCAAGGAATTATCAAATATGGGCTTGATTTCAAAGGTGGGCTCAAGTGTCGCTGACCCACTGCAACCACAACTGCAAAGGGACTGATCCTGCGATCTGAATCACACAGACACGTCTTTAATTACAGTCCCATGGATATAATGAAACCTATTTTCAGGATCAAAGCCTAAGCAACGGCAAATCCATACCCATGCTGAGTGCCGAGTGAATCATGTTTATGATCCGCCGGAGTTCAGCCGCTTTGTTCCAAAATGCTGGTCAGGAAGGCAGAAGAAATATTCCCCGGGATATTATAAAGCCTAACATATCATCAGAGGGAGAATCAATGGAGATTGATGGCAAATTAGATGGATACTTGAGACATTAAAAGGAAGGATGGAAAATAGAAGTGATATTATAATTGAACCATATTAATATATTTTAAATTGCTTTACAAATATTAACAAGTTAAATAAGGAAAGCTCAGAAATAATAGTTTATTTAGTCTGGGAAAGCTAGGAGTAAGAAGGGACATTTGGGTTCCAGTACAAAAGTATATGGAGGTTAGAATGAAAAGTGATCAGAAACATTTTAATGCTTTGATGATACAAGAACAAGGGGGCACATCAAAATTAAAGGGCACAACTTTTAAAGCAAATTAAAAGGAAATAGTCCTTTCTTCCGTGTATGGTGAAGCTACCCAATCCCCTGCTGCAGGATGTGGCGGAGATGAAAGTCTGGATGGATTTGAAGTGTAAAAGGCTATGTAACTTTGGAGCAATTAATAGCATTTGCAGCCCTGCAATCTAGGACAATGGTAATCAGATCTCGTGCTTCAAAGCAAAAGCTGACCACCTTTTGGGGTCAGGAAGGACATTTTCTGTCTGCATAGAAAGAACATAATATGGTCGGCCAGGTAATATGACTGGATATGGTCGATCCCGCTAGAAGCTAAGTCAGCAAGAGATTAGCAAATTGCTTCTGTGGGTGCTGGATTAAGGCATTATAAAAAGGTTTTCATCAATGCCAGACAGAATATCAATCCAACAATCTCTTCTTCTGTGTCAACTCTCACAAAAGTCATTTCGCTGATTACAGTAGATATTGAAGTAGGACATAAAATGGGTGGTTATAAGCAGCTGCAATGACCCTGAGCTGCACATTTGGGTTTCCTCTATCACCGCCGTTATCTGCAGGATGGAGCAGAGCTCAGCTCAGCCTGGAGCCTCCCGGGGCTGGGTGCTCTACAGACACAAGCTCCCTGCCCTCCAGGGCCCGCGGTCCAGACAGAGGAGGAGGAAAAGACACAGGGAATGCCGTCACCTCTGCTCTGTACCAGAGGAAGCACAGCACGAGGCTTGAGGATCAATCCAAATCCTATCAGAGGCAGTGGAAGTGTTTCAGTTTGAAGGAACGGGGAGCTTGGCGTCGTCCTTGACAGGTTTTGAAAGTAGTCGGTGGCAAGGTAACGGAACGGTTTAGAAAACAGGGCCTTAAATATCGCAGTGGGATATGGTGAGCACTTGGAAAACCAGCCTCCAAGGTGTTTGTAAAATGTCACCTTAGGGAACTTGCCCAAGCTTACGCAGGAAGGCTGCAGCAGAGATGAATGCCTGGGTGCATCTAGAGGTTTAACTGCACTAGGCTGGCAGGAGTGGCAGAGCAGAGAGGGATCACTGAAGGAGCCCATTAGTGTCCATGTCCCATCTCCTCTCCCCCCGTGGTCTCTCCAGTGCCCCAGCCTCATGCACTAGAGGGTCCCAAGGTGCCCCCCCACATGGAGGCCCACAATCTCTTCCATGTGCTGGGCACAATCCTGCATCATTCCCATGGTCTTCCACCATCGCAGGGACCACGCTGGTGGGAGGAAAGAGGGACTTGCCTTTCTCCATACTCTTCTTCTCATGTCAGCCTTTTTTTTTTTTTCCTGTTGCCATAGACAGATGTTTGGGTGAAGAGAGAACAGGCTGTTGTCTACAGACAGACAGGGGTGTTCGGCTTCAGCGGGTGACACTTTCTGAGGGCCACTTGTCCAGGGGCTAAAAGCATCACCAAGTGAGCCTTCTCTTCCACCATCCGCTGCACTGCAGCATAGGCGGGTAATAAAACTGCATTTCCTTGAGAAAGGTGGGAAGGATGAAAAGCTGATGGCTGCGAGGAAAGAATGTGCTCTAGGTGGAATAAAGCGCTGAGAGAGATGGGTGACTGGGGAGGGGGGGAGAGCCGACAGGTAGGAACACAAAGTCCATGGGCAAGGCAAGTGCGAAGACGAATTGCCACATTGGGGCGAAAGGTTCCTTCGCTTCCTGGATTGCAAACAAGGGAGAGACGTGATGGGCAGGTGCAAATTTGCAGATGGAGCGGTGTGTGGGTGTGACGATTGCTGCGCCTACAGGCCTGGCTGGAAAGGGGAAGGATGGCCAAGGGAGCTTTCGTTCTGCAAAATGCATGAGAAAGATGCATGCAAAAAAAAAGAAAAAGCTATGAGGTAGGATTACAGTTTACCTGTGTTACTGGAAGATTGATTTCTGATGAAAGGGAGTAGAGAAAGGAGGGGAATCAAATTTTAGAGGTGGCAAGAATGGGGATCAGAGCCATAAAATGGCAGTGGTGAGTTAGTATTCTTGAAGGATCAGTTCAAATGTGACTGCAGAGACCAGTGCTAGTTCCTGATTTTTAACCAACTGCATTAAAAAAAAAAAAAAAAAGAGAGGAGAGAAAGAGACCCGCAGACTGGCCTCAGTGAAATTCTGCTGGGTTTTCCCCAGGGAATCAGAATTGTCCCTGCATTTCAAGTACCTGGAAGCCTTAAAACACTGACAAGGCTGAAAGGTGAGGCGAGGGTTGAAAGGGAGAACGGCTGGCAGGAATAAGCAAATTGTAGACTAGGCTGGATAATTCAGGGATGTGTAATAAAACTGCACGGTGACAGATAGTGAATAAAAGACTATAGGTATATTATGGTTTGCGGAGCACAGGACAGATGTGTCTCTAAGGAGACTGTGATAAGGAGTTGGAAGGCAGCAGCGGACCGGGAGCAGCGGCTGTTTTGGGATGCAAGAGCGCTGTGTGAATAAAGCAGCACCGTAGCAAGATAGTTCAATCCCGACGCTGTCACCGACGTGTTATATATGACCTTGGGCAGGTCACTTAGGCTGATATCTTTCAGAAGAGCTTTTTAAATGCATGTGTTTCCATGCATAGAAGCTGAATTTCTTACAGGCAGTGCTGCGGCTCAGAGCCTTCCAGCTCACGCGGTGGATGTGAACCGCTCAGGGAACTCGGCTCCAAGTTTGGCATGAGGAGAAAAATCTGTTTTGTTTATTTTTTTAAGAATTCAGCAACCCATGTCCTCAGGAAACGTAGCCCCTCCAAGACTGATATCCAGCAGCACTGAGTCTTTACATTTCCAGCGCTGGGCAAAAGCAGCACTGGTTTGCATCTAACTGCCCTCCACCCCAGCAAAATGGCTCGGCGTTTAGAAGTCTGGCCTGAATTAATTTCTCTTCTCATTGCCGAAGACCACTAATGAAGTTGGCCTTTTACTGGAATGTATAAGGGAAGAACATGCTAATTGCATCGCTTTCCCTCCCTTGCACAGAGATGGGGCTTTTACTTCCACAACATGCACAATGAAGTGTGCCAGCATGGATGTGCACGCACACACACACACAAACACGTAAAAACACATACACACAAACACACATACATACACACAAACACACAAAACCACATACACACAAACACACACCCGTATGTGCATCATGCTTTAAGGAGCCCGAATCACGACTGCTGTTCCAGTGCAGCATATTAACCTTTTTACCAACTTCAGCATTTGCAGTAAATAGCAATTAATGATAAAGCTGCTTACATTAAAAAGAAGAGCAGAAGAGGCTAGTAAGTCCTTCCTAGCAGTGGATTCTCCTGCAGTGCTTCTCATTACTTTGCGTATTTTCAAGTTGGAAGACAGAAATTTTGTCCATGGCATTATTTTTCCTCACTGCTGCTCCTCCGAGGGAGCTCTTCTGTAGAGCTTCGAGACCAGTGCAGTCCAGTCCCCAAACCTTTTGTTTCACAGATAATGGGGACGCTCCTTTGATGCTGGGGGGCATGGCCCTCCCTCAGGTGCCATCACAGAGGTGGACAGAAGGGCTGGGGACAAATGAACACGCTGCTGCCCTTGCGCAGCGTTACTGCTCGTCTGCAGTCCTCCATAAATAAGATTTGGAGCTGGGGAAAATCAACAGGAGAGCTGAGATACGCTCTGGGTTTTATTTTTATGTGCGATTTTAAAATTCTAGGTGCTTGAAAGGATACACGAGGGCTGATTTCCAGCTCAATATTGCAGTATTTTTGTAGTAAGGTGCTCAGGATGTATTTTGTGTACACACGCAGGGTTTGATCGTGCAGGGTCTTCTGGGACAGAGCTGAAGGACTGTGGAAGACGACAATAAGCCGTTGGAGGGTTTGTGCTCGCTGATATTGCCCAGAACTGATGTTGTTAAAGCAAAATATACCCAGAACTGGGTTTCTTCTTGGTGGAAGCAAACTAATACAAAGGCAGTGTCTATGGCTAAGGAACCCAGGAGCCAAGTTCTGTGGCAGTGTGGAAACACACAGAGATATTTAGATGCCTGACTCATATATACGTGCCTAATTTTCCTCATATTCACTGGATGCGGGAAGCTGAACAGGTGATGCTTCCCCAAATACCTCTGGGACTGAGATTGCCAGCGGGTGGCTGCGAGCGGGGCCCTATGCCCCAGAGATCAGCCAGGAACGGCTGCCAGACGGTGCCCTAGGAGCAGGATCCCCGGCACATGCTGTTCCCATCCCCGCGTGTCTCTATCTCGTTCGGAGCCCACCTCGCTGTTTGGATCCGGGATGGATGATCGCAGGGAGCTGTGCTTTTCTTATAATATTTTTTTTGCTTAAGGTCAGATGCACTCGGATGTTGCGCGTTGCAATTTTCTCTAGGGACCTCACGGCTCTTTGGTTACATCTTAGAGTGGTGCTTAAAAAGAAAAAAAAAAAAAGGACAGCCATCAGAAGTGAAAAGAAAGAATTCAGGGAAACAGAGGGCAAAAAGGGATGCTCTGACTGTCTTAAAAAAAAAAAAACAACCCAGCAGTAGATGGCAATTTCTAATGGAAAAAGTTAAATCCAGCCTCTCTCAGATTATTTCCTGAGAACTTTTTTCTCATTTTTGATACAAGGATTTGCTCGTTTATTTTTCTGTAAATCTAATTATTTTACTTCAAGTTCTCTGTTGAATGCAGGTTTAGACTAGAAGAGAGCAAAGGACTCTGAAAATCATCAGCTTAAGGAACTCACAGAAACTCAGCCTTGCTGAGATCCCTCGTGTTGTTAGGAAGATGAGACAGACAGTTATTGTAATTCCTCGTAGGGATAGGGGAATAATGATTTTTCATTTCTTTTCTTTTCTTTTTTTTTTTTTGTCTGTTTGCTTCTGAAACAAAAAATGAAGGGGAAAAAATTAATTTTAGCAATTCAGTCATAATGGGGGTAGGGGGAAGAATGAAAAGACTTTTTTATATGTAAGAATAGAAGGAAAGAAATATAGAAAATCACTTTAAAACTTTAAATTTTGCAGAAATGCATAGCGCTTTTTCATACCTGTATTATTTCACTTTTGGTTTTTTTTCCATTTCCCTCTAGATCCACTTTGTAAACATTTCAATACGAAGCATTTAAGTTAAGAAATAATGCAGTCATGTACTTTGATTCCTTTAAATTTTTCTCATCACTTTTTTGACAGTAACTATCTAATGGATTCAACCTGAATTAATAAACAGTGTCAGTCAATCCCCAAGCACTTTTTTGTGCCTAATTTTAGTATGTGTTAAAAACGTCTCGCATCTTTAGTGCCTATGATTGCAGTTTCCTTTATGCTACACATGGCTGAAGACAATTCATACCTCAAATAACATATACTCAAAGGGTACAGAGCAGTGGGAGAAAAAAGGAGGAAATAAAAAGATTTCTCTGAAGTCATGGAGTAAATCAGTAGCAGAAGCATATAGGGAGGTGTACGGTCTTGACTTCCATTCCCCTGCCCTCTCACTAGACTACGGATTAATTATGAATCTCTTTCTCACCCATTAGATTTTTCTCATACTACTTCTACTGCTGCACTTTCTCATTCACACCCTCAATTCTTTGTTAATCTTCCTCTAATTCCACTTTACTTTCCGTTTCTGCACGCTTTCCTCTTTTCTCCTCCTCTGCTCCTCCTGTAGAAAATTACTAACGAAGTGGCGTTAATAGTGTGTCTTGGCTGTGCCTGCTGTGATGGGTAAAGTAGGAGCAAGGTGGGTAAAGGGGAAGAGTGGCAAAGAGGGAGGGAAGAGAGTGATCTGAACTGATTTCAAACTCCAGGTGAAGGTGTGCAGGAAGGCGGAGGACCCAGGTCCACGCTCAGAAACCCCCACTGCAATGGGAGCAGGGTCCAAACTGAACGTCTAAGGAGAGCATAAGGGTATCTGAAAGGTGGGACCTGTATCCTCAGGGATGCAGGGGCCAAAAGGAGATCCAAGACTTTCATGACTGGGAGATGTGTGGGCACAGAGGAACCAGCAGATTTCTCCGCTTTGCTGTGACAGGACCTCAAACCTGGGCATCTCGCACTTGATTCCTCTGGATGAGTTTGTACACAAGGACTTCTAGAGCTCGAGTAAAATCAGATGCAAATATCCATATTCAATCAGACAGGGGTTACGGGTGCTCTCTGCGCACCGGGCATGGCATGCTGGCAGGGATTAGACCGCCATCTGCTAGGTACAATGCACATCACAGGGTTGGTACCTGGATCTGGGATGCTGCTGGAACTCACAACAGCTTCCTCAAGTCCTGCAGAACAACATTTTTGTCACTGGAGCCTCTGTTGTGCGGTTAATGGATGAATCTGGACAGAGTGTATGGATTTAGGGAGAAGAGGCATTTAAGGGCCAGATAGGAGAAGTCAGTGAAGAATCCATACTTTGGGCTGATACCTATATCTCCCTGAGGAATACAGGCCAAGTACACAACAGCTGGTGGGGGGAAACCGTGTCGATGCTGTGGGAACAGAGGTGTTGTCTAGCCTGCAATCCAGGCAGGAGGAGGGAGAAGAGGGAGATGTAAATTAGCAGGAAGCTTCCTTGAGCTGCTTTTGTCCGAAAATATTATACCAAGAATAAAACGTCCAAGAATAGCTGTCTGTCTTTGTAAACAGTCACATTAGGCATGATAGATAACTTCGGGCTATGTCTTCATGAGCACAGTAGACTCTTAATACCCTACTTTCTTTGGAAACTCCTTCCAAGCACCTTTGATTTCTCAGGGATAAGCCAGCTAGCTGTATTCCTGTTCTACATTTGATTTACCACTCAGAGAAAATTATTTATCTAGCTAGCTATTTATTATCTAATTCCATGGCTGCAGTTGAGGAAAGTCTGTTTATTCCTCTTCCCCAACAGCATCTCTTTCTCCGGCGGCTCTGACTAGCTGTTAGGTGCCCTGGGGAATGTCAAAGCAGAATTAATTAATCATGACCAGTGATGGAGGTGTTTTTCAGATTTGGATTTGGCCGGCGGATTGCACAGGATCTTTCTGGGGGTCACGCTGTTGAAGAAACAAACGTGACGCCTGCTCTGGATTGCTTTCAGACAGAGTCACTTTGGGAGGCCGCAGAGGGATCTATCAAGCAGTGGGGGCAATCTAGCAGAAGTCAGCTGTGTGCGCTGGTGGAGGGGACACTGTGCCAATGAAACTAAAAACTATGTTTTAGCCTGTCTGGTCCTTTTCCCAGCCCATGACGGCGTGAATCTTTCATCATCCACAAGAAAGTCTTCTGAGCATTCATTCCGAATGTCCCCTTTGGAGCGGGAGGAGTTGTGATGGCACCTGGCACGTGCCAAACGGGAAGTCGCCCCTTCAGCATGCCCACGAGTGATGGCAATGCTGGCCAACCGCACAGGTTGTGCTGAAGCAGCAGTGTTTGTCTTACAAATAGCTCTGAATTCTTCCAGACCCTCTTCCCTCCCTTTGTAGAGCCTAGTAGAGCGTGTGCTAGTCTTCCTGGTCAGTATTTCCTCCTGGCAACTGGGAAAGGTCAAGTGTCCACGCCAATTCTTTTTTGATCTGTCAGGGCCCTTTAAATCCTCTGGCAATGAAAGGCTAATGATTTGCAGCGTGTGGCATGGATGGGCCATCTCTCCCTGCAGGAACATGCCTCCTTTCCAAAGAGACTCCACAGTATGGCTTGGAGGAGCGAAGCATTTCCCTCAAGGACCCTTCCAGGGGGTAATTCAGTGCTCAGTTGTACCATTGCTGACAGAGGGATGGGGCTTACAGTGTTACAGATGTGCTGGCGACAAGGGATAAAATCAACTTTCCAGGAAATAACCCAGAGTTTGCAAAATTTATCATCCTCGGACATCTTTTCCTGCCTTCAACTTGTTCCGTTGTTGCCTAACACAGAAACAAATTGAGGCGCTTTGACTCCTTTCCCACCCCAGAGATGAGGCCGCGCGTACGGAAACGTGGGCGGCGATGGAGCCCTTTGTGGGGCGGGGAGGTGGAAGCGTCAGCCTTTTGACGGAAGCCTCAGAGCAGAGCGGGTCTCGCTATTAGCAGAGCGCTGTAATCCGTCGTGACAGGCCAGCTGGAGCAGCAGTGGATAACCAGGCGGATCTGCATGCAGAGGTGCGCTCGGAGCAGCTGTGGGGGGAATTCAGATTTCAACCCGCAGCGCCAGGCAGGAGAGACGTGTCCTTTTAAGAGGAAAAGCAGACAGAAAAGCCCCCCCTCTTATTTAAAAAAAAAAAAAACTCCAAAGATTCGGGATGCTTCTCCTTTTTCTTCCCATCGCACAAACCACCGCGCTCACCCCTGCGAAGCTCAGCCCTCTCTCCGAGGGGTGCTGGCAGCCTTGCAATGGGACGGAGCAGCCCTTAAACACCTTTTTGCGCTTTCTTTTAGCCCGTTGGAAGGGCGGAGAAGGGACAGGAGAGTGGTTGTGCATACCCATGCTCTGCCTCCCGCTCCATCCACCGTCACGCAGGGTTTCGTGTTCCAGCCCTGCCTTTCCCTATGTTGTTCTGTGCGCATCCGCGGGAAATGGGCTCTCCCTCCTCTCGCCGTTCAGCCTCGCGCAGACCCCGCTGCCCTCCATCCCTTATCGAACCGCAGCCAACGCACAGGAGCCGTTGGGGACATTTTCATCCACGAAATGAAGAATCAATAGAGCTGCCTCATTACAAGCTCTGCTCCGCGCTGCCGGTCTCTCCTTCCCTCTTGCCACTCGCCCTGCCCTTTCTTTCAACCTACTTCTACCACCACCTACACAGACTTCATGGCGCAACTTCACGGGTAGCAATTGCCCTCTGCTATGCAAGGAGCAGCGAAAATATGGTTTAAAAGAAGGTAAAAAAAAAAAAAAAAATTCAGGTAGTCTTCCAAAAAGGAGGTGGAATATATCTTTTAAAAGTACATAAGTGGTTTGGAAGCCAAAGGCCCCAGGAGGTCAATGGTATTCAGACTTTTAAATCCCTGATGCTCATGAAAACATTACACACTAATTTCACCCTGGAAAATGTGCGTTTTCTTTTTTTCTCTCTCTCTCTTTCTCTCTTTTATTTTTTTATTTTTTATTTTTTAAACAAGCAGAGAAGTTGGTTTTCTGATGTGGAGGTGCACTATGCAGTCATTGGGCTGCCAGAGCTGTTTGGAAAATGGACGTTCTATTTCCTTGGGAAATTCTCACCTTCTGATTTGTGCTTGGGTTTTTTAAGCTCCAGACTGAATGAGAACCGTGCTCCCACAAAGCTCTTATGGCCTAAAAATTCAAAAGCAATAATAAATTGAGCCCATCAATACCTTCTGTTTCTGCGGTGCTGAAGCACTAAAATGCTATGGGAAATATTTAGCATCGCATGATGATAACACGTATGATAAATAAAACACCATCCAGTATTTTATGCAATATATAGTATATTTTGAACTTATATCAATACAATACAGAATATGTAAAAGTGTCAAAACAAATTAATTGAAACAACATTAAAATAATGTGTTTATCTCCTCAAAATGAAACATTTCAGCATAACTGAAATGGAGAGAGAAAATCAAACTGATTTGTTTTGACACTTTAAACATAAAAAAGTTTGTCAAAATTGACATGTTCCCATGCAACGTTTCGATTTCAAGAGAAACTGCGTTTTCCTGCGAAAAACTGTTCTGTCAAAATTTTTTGACCAGCTCTACTTACAGTCTATCTAAACAGACAAGCATCACAGCCAAGACTCGCAAACGCTCCAGGTGGTCAGAAGATGGATTTAGCACAGAGCAGAACAGTCTCAAAGAAGGAAATAAATAAAACTCACAGCTAGAGGTGGCCTTAAACTTGGGTACCAACCTGCTTTAATGTTTGAGATGCCCAGAGCTGAGTGGTTTTGGACTCTGATCCCAGCAAGGACTAGATTCCTTCATATTTTTGGAAATCTGTGTAGCTGTTGGAAGAGGCTATTTGCGATGGTCAGATGCCAGTGCAGAGTCATAATATCCTCTGGGATTTTTCAGTTCTTGGCATTGGTTGGGGTCTAGCTAGTAACAGCCCTCTGTGTTTGACAGATTAATACTTGTAAGTATGAGATGGCTTTATTTTCCCCACATCCTTCTGTCTCGGTGGAAATCCCAGGCTTAGGGAATAGGCTGAAATGCAGCGCTGCAGGTTGGTTGGCTCTGAGATTCGAGGCTGGCGAGAACAGCTTTGGCTAGGAGTTCTCCCACCTTCATGATACACAGATTTTGAATCTTCTCATTATATAAATGCAGTTTCAGGTTAATTTGAGCTTCTAATTTAATATGCTATTCCGAATTAAGAGTTAATATGATATTTGATTATCTTTTTGCAATGAGATCCAGCCCAAGGCTCATTGACTTCAATAGACCTTCCAGCAGAACCTGCGACTGCAGAGCCTGCGTAGACGTATGCTTAGAGCGGGAGACCTGCACTCAAGATTTCTGGCTTCTCTTTCAGAAGCTGCCGATAAAGTGGTGTTATTTGGGGCTATTACACATTCTAGCTCACATTTCTAGCCTGAATTTAAGCACCTGTGCACTAGTCTGTATATAATTTCCCCTATATGTGGAGACAGGGTGGTAGAAGGAGCTGAGCCTGAGCATTTTCAGCCTCAGACGAGTGTCCTATGCACAGAAGGAAGCCTCCCTGAGCACTTAAATCAGCATGCGATTCGTCTAACACATCTCTCAGCCTCTGGGCATCACCCCTCAGGCAGTTGCAGGGGTATCAAGCCCATGTCAGTGATCAGTTATCCTCACCCTGCTTCTCGTTGCGGCTCTGCTCCTCCGCAGAAGTCCGAGCCGTGGTGTCCTTAGGAGGTCCCACCACCTCCGGAGTGGCCTGGCAGGACTGTTGCCCTAAGGCAGTGGCTGCAGAAGCCAGCGTGGCTAAATGCGAGGGGAGATTTTTATGGCTGCAGCAAATTCTTCATCCGTTCAGCGTGAGGAGAGAGACGGATCCTCCCTGGGTCAGGATTGGCAGCCGCCAATGACTCCGGGTCCCTTTTCCCTCCCCTCTTCCACTGCCCCTGGCTCCCTTGGCTTCATCCAGCCTGAATGGTGGTGGAACCTGGTGCCCCTAGGAAGCGTTGAGTTAAATGGTGCTTTTCATCCTGGCAGGCAGGGCTGTCATTATCCAAGCAGCAGGAGCTGTACCAGGAGAAGAAATGGCCTGTGGATTTTAACCCTTTCTGCTCCTCCAGTAAGGGCTGAGGAACACAAAAGACCCAGGTCCAGGAGCTAAGCTGCTTTCTGAGGGACAAGAAAAACAGGAAGATAAATCATTTGCAAGGACTATCAGGTAACCTCAGCTTCTTAGCGTACCAAAATAAGAACTGTTAACTTGGATTTCCCCAACCCAATGGAGCGGGATCGCTCCATGTGGTTATGGTCCCTGCCAGGAATGAACTTGAGAACAACAAAAAAAATACTGCAAAAAATGTCAGGTGTGGGATAACAGTTGACCTTTTGGATTGAACGTTACATTATTGCTCTTCGGGGCAGTTTTGGCATTGATTTTTTTTTTTTTTTTTCCTTCAAGCTCTTTGCTTCCAGGTCCAAATTGTCGCAATGGAATACGTTAGAAAGGCAAGACTGGTACACAGAACGGAACAGGCAGGAAAGCAAAAACCAGGGTTTCTTGACTCTCACACAGGCCTCTTTGAATTTAATTTCAGGTTACTGTCTTCCTCAAATTCCTATTCAAAAATTGTAGGGAATAGTATGATTTTTGTTCAGTTTCTTGCACATGGTTTGCAGGTGTTTGTTGTTCCAAAAGGCAAGAAAAGTATTAAATGAATTTGGACATTTCCTTTTATGCATAAATTACAAAATCAATTTTGGCTCAGTCAAAACATGCTGTTTAAGAAAACACTTCATTTTGATTTTTAATGTATATTACTCAACATGTAATGAAAAACAAAACACAATCTTGAACCGATCCTTTCCAAACAGAACACTCGACACATTCTGTTCCAAAGAAAAGCTGACTTTATCAAAATGCTTTCTTTTTTTTTTTTTTTCCCTTAAATCAACAAATTTCTTCAAAGTGTTTTGCCTCTGATGAATTGGCATTTTTCTGACATAAAATGAGCAATCCAAAAAAAAAATTCTAAGCAGCTCTGTGGCAAGTCTTAGCTAATTCTGGAATAGTAGCATGAAGGTGCGTAGGAAGGGTACTGCAAGGAGACGTAGCATTGAGCTGAGACTTAAGAGATTTGGGTTGAATTCCTGAAGCAGTTATAAAATGATCTGGGACAAGCCATTAATCAACCTTCTGTCTCAGTTCCCATTCTGCAGAACAGGAGAAACAGCATTTCCCGATCTCCTAAAGCTACTGCAAGGATAAAAACCTATTAACACTTATGAGATTACTGGATTTTGATATGAGGTGTATAAATACTGAGAAGACAGAAGACAGAGCTGCATTTTTGTGTAACTTAGAATGAAATTATGGTGAAGTGGACTAGCTTGGACAATAATTTAATAATAGTAGGAATAATTTCAAGTTCAGGGCAGTGTTTAATAGAAATCACTGCTCACCACCCACCATATTTTTTTTTAATAAGCAGCTCAGAAAAGTGCAATTTATCATTATTATTATCATCTATATTCATTCTATCTCTGCCACTTCACAAATGAGAGGAGTTCCTCACAAACATCTACAAAGCTAGCTCATTATCCAGCCTCCCTATTTATAACTCTCATTTATGACAATAGCTATCAAAATCTCGCCAACAGTAGGGCTGCTGGTGTGCTGACACCGCTGCTCCACAGCCCGCTGAGCGGTATTATCTCACTGTTCCCTTGCGTTCCCCCATCTGTCCCTGGCCATCTGGTGTCCTTGGTCTTCTAATTAGATTGTAAGCTTTTTGGGGCACGGACCGCCTTTCTGGTTTCTGTCTGTACAGCACCTAGCACGACACCGGTCCAGTCTCAGATTCAGCAGGACTGTCCTCAAAATGCGATACTTCACCACGTATCTGTGTGCATCTGCAGAAGATCCTTTTAATTCAGTTCTCAATCTATTGAGCCCTGTTAGGTGGATGCTCTGTCTAAGTAGAGCCCTGAACCAAGCGTCTGTGGATCCTGGATTTCAGAGCGGTGACTTCGGCACCTTGGCTAGTGGGTTTATGATGGGGGCTAATGGAGTTTAATTCTGTCCAGCGCCACTTGATGTTGTGACTTGATGGAGATTGCACGCCTGCCACAGTTCCTCGGTTTCAAGCCGCCTCTCATCCTTATCATGATAACACCAGGAGTTTATAATTAGCTGAAGTGCGGGGACAAACGAGCTGAAAACAGGTACCTAGTTGTTACCAGTGTGATTCTCGCCTCGCTATAGGCAGGGAGTAATTAGAGTTTCTGCACTAGACCTGCTCCCTTCAGGCTGCTGGTTGAACTGCATTAATAACGAAGGATTTGTAGGGTGGTTGTGGTTCACTGAATATTCTGACAAGTTGTAAGCAAAGTGTTGACAAACTGAAAAGGAAAAAACCCTTTTCTCCTCTAAGTCGTTTGGGGTCAGAAGAAATATTTTTATCACTGTTCTCTTTTAAGAGGCTGGGAAGACAAATCAAAAGGAGAAAAAGAAAAAGCGCTGGTAGTTTCAAATGGGGATTTGGAAATATGTCCCCTTGGTGCTCTCACAACCAAAACACTGACATCTACTAATCATTATTTTTTTTCAGCATGAACAATTTGGCAAAAATGAAGTGAATCCATGGACTGTGCTGGTATTTGTGGAGAGGTATTTCTCATACTCCCTTCTTGGCTTTCCTCACCCCAAAATGCTTCAGCTGATGAATATCCCTTAGGTCTAACCACTCGTGCATATTTTAAACTGAAATGGTTAAAGAATAAGTGCAAATTTAGACACTGATCAGCGCAGAATTTCCAAAGTTTGGGGAGGAATTCACCCATCCCTGCCCGAACTGGAGAAATCCCACTTGCATAAAGAAATAGCTTTGCAATCAGTTGGGATTTTAGGATGTTGCACGCCACAGTCATCCAGATAGTCAGAGCCACTGCTGACCTGCAGCTCCATCCCTGTCTCTGGTCAGGCATCAGCCTCTGCAGTTTGAGCTACAAAGACATCTAGGGTAGAAATGGCCAAATTCTGTTTTCTCAGGGCTTGGGTTTATTCACAGAAGTTGATATGACTTAAGAAATCCCCCAAAATTGGATTCCCCATCCCTTTCCAGCCACGTTCCCTATTTTCCCCTGGCCCTGACACACAGAAGATGTCCTCAGCTCGGTTGGATTGGTGGCCAGCGTTTCCAAAGGAGAGCTAAAGCTGCTTCACGGGCGGTAACCACCCTCCAGCACTTTCATGGGCCAGCTCTGAATTAAGTGCAGGACATAAACATTATTGCTCCAGTTGCACCCGGAGACTTAACACAAGTTAAATCCTAAAGGTGCAGGGCAGTAGTTACCTGTCTACAGGAATGGGAGCGCACAGCTAACTTAAAGCGGGGAGAGTTGCGTAAAATCTAGGAGAGTGTCTCCCATACTTAAAATTAAGGATACACTTAAGCTGTTTGCTGAAATGAGGTCAGACGTTCGTCGCTTTACAGGGTCGAGCTCTAAACTAACATAAGCTGTTTCATCTCTCCCCTGACACTTCAGTCTTTTACTAATTTATCAGCTTCCTAAAGCAGCGTGTGAAGTTCCTGCAAAACAGAAGCGTTTCAGGTACAAATAGCAATTGTTAGCCTTTTCCCTCTGGTAAATGGCAGCAGGCAGAAACCTCTCTCAACCTGCCAAGAACCAAATGTGGGACACAAGAAAGAATTATTGGTGCGTGAAGCTTAAAGAGATAGGGGACTTATTTCTTTGCTGCAAATAATGTGCTCAGTAATTTCTCTTTCCTGAGTCTGCATTTCTGATGGAAATAGTTTACAACAATGAGCATGAGAAAACAGAAGGGATGTGCGCAAGATCAATTTGAATCTAATAGAAGGGATAAATGAAAGGTGCAGAGGTTAGAAGAGAGGTAGAAAAATCCCAGGAGGCAGAGGAGTAGTGGAATGTTTACAGCAAGCGAGAGGCAGAGCTCCCGCATTCTGCTTTCCCATTTATAGCAGCGATCTGGGGCTACTCGGCCGCCCTCCTACGAAACAGACCTTGCAATATAATTTTGTGCAAAATCTATCACTCTGAGCTAGCCCACTGTATAAAAATTACCTTTTAAGTGGCTAAGTAGACACCCAGCTTTATTCCTTTCTTCTTATTTCAAGAAACAATGGGAGTAACAGCACTTGCCTGCCTTACTAGAGTGCTGAGAGCTTTAATTAATGTCTCTAATTCAATTTGAACTCCTTGGATAAAAGGCGCTGCCTTGTGACAGCAAAGGTATTGCCTAAAATAGAATATAATTAACACACAGATATCAATCACGATGAAATTAAGTGTACATTCAAATACAACTTGCACTTTACAGAAAGTACTTGCCTATTTTTCCTCCAAGAATCCTGAAGACTTATAAGACAAGGAATATTTAATGTTCCAGGCTGAATTCAGATTAGAATAAGGCTGTCTTAAACGACCTAACAAACTAAAAGGGCTTGTGGCAGAAATCCCCGTTTGCACGGATGGATGTGCCTGTGTGATGGACAATGCTGGAAGCTGACAGTAACGCGTCTCAAAATCAGTACGTCTAGCGTTTTCTTCTCCCAGTGCTTATTTACTGTCAACTCCAGCCTATGTCCTGGCTCACCCACCGGTTATGTTCATTAACAGATATGACGATTGCATGATCATGTTTGTTGGCATGAATCAGAAGGACCCAGCGAACTGCAGTGCTCTGTAGTGCTCCTGGGTGGAAATGGGCTTTGTAGCTTGGATTTTTTGTAATGGCTGCGTTACAAAGCTTGCCGACACCTTGAGGTGGTTGTCATTCATTGCTTATAGGGTAGGAACGCCTACTGAGCCATGCGGGCAGCAGGACTGTGTTTTCCTAGGTACTGTAACCAAATAATGGCCTCTCCAACAAGCTCATGGACCAAGTAGTCAAATAAATAAGTCAAATAGTATAGTATCTCTGTGCTGATAACTGGAAAGTGAGGCAAAAAAAAGTGTGTAAGGGCACTGCCCAAGATCATAGAGGAAATCTGAGGCAGAATTGAGCAGAGTGCTGGATTCCTGGATCAAAACCCATTGCCCCAAGCCTCCCCTTTAGTGCAGAGATTTCTTCTGTGCCAGATTTAGCTTTGAGTTAGTCTTGGGTCTCCTACCCAAGGGCTATATTCTTGGAGACATCACCTCCCTGCCCCTTCTTCCCCCATCCCTTTAGCAAAATCCCCAGAACATATCTTACATCAGTGAAGCCCCATAAAGACACCTAACAAATTAATTTCAGATTCAGACTTGTTAGGAGTTAGATTGAATGCACCTCACAATATTGCCTTAGACACAAAATAATCCCACTTTAGTAAGCTTTGTAGCTTCCATGAGGACCAGCCCCGTGGTGTGTATTAATCTTTAATGCGAAACAACATCTCTACAGCAGCTACAGGGGGGAAAAAGATACTACTAAAAATTTAAAGTTGATGGTGTGATAGTTATCTAGAGCCAATTGCGCTCTACCATCCTGCCTTGCCTCAGGCACCATTCCCTGCTCTCAGCACTGATCCAGCCAGCTTCCAGCCTGGAGATGTGTCCATTCCTTCTAGTCATCTCCAGGCGTGTTCTTCCCATGTCTTAACCCTTGGTTAAGAGCCATCACAACTCTAACCATCCTGACTCTACCTCTGAGCTAAAAGCAAAGGAAGGGAGGATGAAGAGGTGCGTGGGGGGAATTAGTGAATATCTCCTCTCTTTTATAAGCTGATATTTCCCTGATGGACGATGCTCACATGTGGGAGGACGCACTGGGATTTCTCTGAAACCCATTTAATTTGGCTCCTCTCGTATTTCAGTTCGCACTTGCACTGTGCTGGGGACGGGAGGTGAGCTGTCGCTCCACTTTGGTGTGTAAAACCTCCCGTCCCCTCTTTGCAACAGGAATTCAATAGAAAGTGCAGTGTTTAAAGGGAAACTGATCCAGGCTGGCTGACGAAGGAATTAGTTATGGATGAGTTTAATGAACAGACAACCAAACGAGTTTGAACAATGTGTACGGAACGACTGATTGTTATCAGCAGCAAATCGGCATGCCCGTCTGATGGCAAATACGCTGAGTTTGCGGCTGCTTGCTGTGGTGGGACACTGCAGGGCTGCAAGGAGCAGGAAGGTGGAGAAGCAGCCTGGATGGAGAAGCAGGAGAGAAACCAACTCCTGCGCTGGAATTTGGAAATTATAAGGGTAGGATGTAGCTGGGAGCTTTTCCCGGTATTCACCTTGGGTTCATGATCGCTATGAGTGGAAGCAGAGATGTACTGTAGCCCAGTTGGAATATGCTCTGTTCCTCTCAGTGTGGGCCTAGGAACTCCCCAAACCCCAGTTTTTTCAGGTAAAGTAGAACCAGGCCTTTCTGAGTGGCGAGGGACTAAAGCACCGAAAACTGCCACATTGATGGGTGAAGTAGGAGTCAGTGGTGAAGGCTAATATTAAATACATGCCTCCAGGAACAACCACCTCAGTCAGGAGCTGCAGGTACCATTATATTTAATAACAGTAATATTCTATCTGCAATTGCAAAGAAGTTTATATGTGCCCAACAGAAAAAGCGAACGGCGGTTGACTTTCCCATACTTTTTTTTTTTTTTTTTAATTTCTTCGTGTAATGCAACAGCTGACTGTCATTTTTAACTAGACTTACACAACTCGGTTTTGTCAAGTGCCGCGGAGCTGACTGCCGCTCCACAAACCCATGCTGCACGCACGTGCGGATGCCCACACGCTGCGCAGACGCAGCCGGCCGTCGCCCGCTCCCCGTCGCCCTCCCGGCTTCAACCCACCCGCACAGGAGACACGCACGCTCCCTGCCATGGCCTGCAGCCTCGCCGTGCTCCCCGGGAACCCTCCTGGAGAGGAGCAGACCACGCTGGCCACGAATGAGCAGAAGAGAACCTTATGAAATTCAGTAAGGGCAAGTGTCGGGTGCTGCCCCTGGGGAGGAATAACCCCCTGCACCAGGACAGGGTAGGGGTGACCTGCTGGAGAGCAGCTCTGGGAAAAGGGACCTGGGAGTCCTCTGGGACAACAGGGTGACCATGAGCCAGCGATGGGACC